>VZTQ01001744.1:0-51802 GCA_013400755.1 Pelecanoides urinatrix
GCTTATCAAGTTTGCTTTAATTAAAACCCCCAAAATTGTAATAAGGCCTCTTGGGGAAAAGTCTCTGCATAACATTGCTATTTTCCCAATCATTAAAAAAAAAAAAAAAAAAAGAAAAAAAAGAAAAGAAAAAGTTACAACTGGCTACCTCATAAAGTCTGGTATCTTATGGCCTTGCAACTATTTCTCAGTACTCCGTACCATCACAGAGTATCTTATTCTTCCTCACCTGTCTCTGAGGAAAGGCAGCATATAAGAAACCAAAGTCTACGGGAGAGTTCAAATTTGCAAATATTCTGCGTGGCCAGCTGCACTAAACAGAAAGTTATAAGGGTTGGGTTCTGCTTGACTTGCCTTCGGTGAGCCACTCATTTAGGTTTTTCCTTCTGTAATCAAAAAATGTGTAGAAATTGAATTAGTTCTGAAGCCTCATCAGGTGTGTTCAAAATGGGTAAGTGAAATGAAAAGTTACTGAAGAATGTCTATAGTTCTCCTTTCCTTAGCAAACCGGGCAAAGAGAGGAAATGTTGCTTTCTTCTCGCACTCCTTAAAAACCATTTTAGAAATTTATGCAGTGACAAGGAACTGTGAATAGTCTTTAAGACATTAAGTTTATTACTTTCCTCTATCTGTTACTGCTCAATAGTTTTACTTTTATTTGTTGATTTATTTATTTATTTATAAACAAGCTTTTAGGAGTATTGTGAATGGGTGATTTAGATCGCTTAAATAACCACGATCAAAGCTACTAGCGAAAGTGGTTTTAATATGAAGTTGTAAAAGTGCAACTTAAGAAAGTTCGATGGCAAGGTTCACTATTACTGTACGGCACAATCATTTGAACAATGATTGAAAACTACCAAGGCATGAATCAAAGTTTCCAAGACACAAATCAAAGTTACCAAGGCAAAATCAAAGTTAACAGGACAAAAATGAAGTTACCATGAATAAATCAAAGTTACCAAGGCACAGATCAAAACTACCATACTACAAGGTCGCTTACCAAAGATCTGCCATTGGTAAAAGGTCTCTCTGCCTCAAGGAGCAACCTTGAGAGATGTCCCAGCTCGAGGGGAGATCACCGCTGCAGCCACGCTGCCTAGCAGGGAGAGCTCAAAGAAGGATCACTTAGGCTGTCATACTTATGGAATAAAGTGGTTGACTTGCAGTCAAATTACATGCAATGGGAAAGGTATGCATGAGACTCCTTTTATCCAACTTTCTTTGTTCCTTGATAGATGAGTCTTGAAAAAGCCACCCACTACTCGTGTTAATCGCATGATCGGTATTCCAAGGTCATATGCATCAATGCTCACTGTATCACTCAGCTCCTTTGTGGGTGTTCAGAGAACAGACTGGAACCAGAGGAATTCTTGGCCTGGCTAGAGCTCAGGCCTTTACCTCTTTTGGAGCCTGTACCAAACTACTGCTATTTTGATTAACGGGTTGAATGCATCCGTCACAGGGAGCAATCTTAGTTTCTAGACATCTTTGGTTGCTGTCTGGGTTTGTATCTTAACACAGAATTAAAAGATCCAACCCTACACAGGTCCAGAGTAACATTTGGAGTCCTTTACTGTCCTTCAGGTTGGACTACTTCCTAGCATTTTCCTAAAGTGTATTTGATTCAGGCTCTCCTTTTATAAACATTTGCAATACCTCTAGATACTGTCCCTTAACTGACTCTCTCACATATGTTCCACATTATGGGGTACACACTGGCAAAAAATTATCCACTTTTCTTCTTTTATGGGTTTTTGTGTCTCAGACTTTCTCAATTTTCCACATTTCTTTAAATGTTACTTTTTTAGTGTCTTTACAGTCTATGTAGACAGTAGTAGTACAACTTAATCTGCTCTAGATGATTTCTTGAATGTAGGAACTAGTCTACCTATTCTCTGGCTATTGGTTTATGTTGCAATTGACATATCAGTAAGTTAAGTATAAAATTAGTTTAGTTGCAATTTCTTTCTCCAGCCTTCACGGCTGATATATGTTTGGTTTTAGTTTCAGGTTTTTAATGTAAATTTCTTTAGCAAGAACTGGCAGAAAAATTTTAGTTTAGTGCTCAGGCTAGAAGTGCTACTGCTTTCTTACATATGATTTCCTCAGTATTAGCACATTCTGAATCACAATTTAAATGCAAAAAAAAAGTTGAAAGTTAAGATTCAGATTCTTTTCACACAACTTTACTAAATTAACAGTAGGTAACTAACTCAGGATTTTAACCAGTCTACTCTATACCAGCTCATTGGAGATAGAAACTTAGTAATTTATGGATGGGTTGAACAAATACTTAGAAATGCCTTTCAGTGCTACTTTATGTGTCATTTATTTATTTGTTTGCTTGTCTATGGCTTCACCTTTGCAAAAAGATTTGTATGCTTTTCCTGGATCTGACAACTGCACCTACAGCTATTCCCTCCCATTTATTTGCCTTCTACAGACAGAGAAGACCATGATGAAGAGCTCCGAGACTCATGTTTGCAGAGTTCCCACAACTTTCTTCCCCTTCCTACTCTCCCCTTGCTACACTCTTAGTCTTTTTGTTCTGATTAAGTCTCTGATTTATTCTAATCTCCTTTTTCTTAAAATCTTAGTTAACTTGCAGATCGAGTCCTTTCTTTTGGTGTTCATGATTCATATTTACCAACTTCGTAAGGATCCTTCAGAGAATTCAGTTTCTATTTTCTGCTGAAATTCTACAGGACTTTGTTCTTGGTTCATTTTCCCTTTCTTTATGGTAAATACAAATTGAACTACTGCAGCTTTATGCTAGCCCATCTATTTTCTCCAAATGGTAAAACTGCAGCCATTCTGACATCCTGGTTCATCAAGCTCAGCATGGATAAGGTTTAATTCCCCACCGTGCCACTGGTGTCCATTCTAGACAGCCAATTGCCAACTCTGCAGGAGACTGCCAATAGTGGAAAATGAGCATATCATCCCTTAGGAAGATGCTAGAGATGCCCAAGCCATCAAGCCTGACAAAGTGATACTGGGATGCTTAACTCGCCCATCTCACAGTATCTTTGTCTACACCTTCATCCATCCCCCTGACTACAGAAGTTTGACACATATAATGTGCTGAAAGAAACAGGTTTGATCTATTGTTCTGCTTCAGCTGCTGCAATCATGCAGAGCTATCCTATAGATATTTACCTCCAGATGGTTTTGATTACATTATTTGCTTACTTTGATTTACTCCTTCCTGTTTATTGACCCTCTTTTCATTTCCCTTGCATCTCCCTTTCTCTGTCCCAATCCTGCCCCTAATTACTTTTCTTTTTTTTAACTTCTTGAAGTTCAACAAGGCCAAGCACAAGGTCCTGCACCTGACTTGGGGCAATCCTCAATAACTATACAGGTTGAGGGATGAAGGGATTGAGACCAGGCCTGTGGAGAAAGACTTGGAGATACTGGTGGATGAAAAATTGTACATGAGCTGCCAATGTGCGCTTACAACCCAGAAAGCCAACCGTATCCTGGGCTGCAGAAAAAGAAGCGTGGCCAGCAGATGGAGGGAGGTAATTCTGCCCCTCCAGTCTGCTCTGGAGAGTCTCCACCTGGAGTACTGAATCCAGCTCTGGGTCCCCAGGGCAAGAAAGACCCGGACCTGTTAGAGTAAGTCCCAAGGAAGGCCACACCTCTCCTGTGAAGAAAGGCTGAGCGAGCTGGGGTTGTTCAGCCTGGAGAAGAGAAAGCTCTGGGGATACCTTATTGCAGCCTTTCAATATATAAAGGGGGCTTATAAGAATGATGGAGAGAGACATTTTTCCAGGACCTGTAGTGATAAGTAACAATTTTAAACTGGAAGAGGGTAGGTTTAGCTTAGATACAAGGAAGAAATTTTTTATGATGAGGGTGGTGAGGCACAGGAACAGATTGCCCAGAGAAGTTGTGGATGCCCCGTCACTGGAAGTGTTCAAGGTCAGGTTGGATGGGGCTTTGAGGAACCTGATCAAGTGAAAGATGTCCCCACACAGAACTAGTTGATCTCTGAAGACCCCTCCCAACCCAAACTGTTCTATGATGATTCTGTGATTCTATGTTGGTCCTTGTTTTGCATATCTGTAGTAAAATTAGATATTTTTGATACTATTATGTTGGCAATCTTGGCCTTGTATGTTATTACTGATATGGTTGCCTAGGTTACTGCTGGCCTTAAAAGATTTTGCTCTCCAAAAGGTTTCCCAGTGCTCCCCCCTCAACTATGTATAAAGCTGAGCCATTTCTCAAGTAACGCCCCCTTACCCACCCATGGTATCCAGCTTTTCCTCATGATGCGATCAGTTACCTCTGGCAGCTTTTTAGAATCATAGAATCATAATATCATTTAGGTTGGAAAAGACCTTTAAGATCATTGAGTCAAACTGTAAACCAAACACTGCCAAGTCCCCCTAAACCATGTGACATGTCCACCAATTCATGTTCAGGAATTCCTCACATGCTCCTCCACAGTGTGACCTAAGGCCAGGGGTGAGACAGTAGCTTAGTCATTTGTCTGCAGCCCCGATATCCTTGTGGCTTACATTTACTATGGCAGAAACCTGAAAAAACAGCCTCATGACCACTACTCCTTTGGAGGTATCTCTTCCCACAGACATTGTCATCTTTACCTTTCCCATTCCCTCAATAGTAGAAGGTGCAAACCTCCCCCCCCATAAGTCAGGCCCTAGTTGTGTGTCATATCCAACTTTGCCTGCACGTAAAGTCACAGAGGGATGGTGTAGATACTTGTAGCATTAGTGTTTGTTCTTTGGTCTAGCCACAAATCTGAACCGTCTTGCCCATTTTTGGGGGTTTTTGATTTTTGACTGCAGAGCTAACCTCTAACCTTCTAATTTTCCTAGTTTATGTGAAAAAAGTTAGGTTCTTGCAATCCTGCTTCAAAAATCTCACTTTTCTTATGCTTGAAAACTGATGATGTTTATCAAACCCCTGGAGCTTATCAGCTTGACCTGGTTAGTGCCATATGCAAAGCTTACACAAATGCTGCATAAATCTGTACTACTTTATTTGTTTGATTCACAAAGCTGGCCTTTGACTCATCAAACACAAAGACTGAGCTTTATTCTCCATGTTTGCTAAAGGATTGTCATGTTCTTTAGATTTATGATGCTTTCTATTGACTTCTAGCTGCTCAAATATGGCCAAACTATTCGATTTTAAAGTTATATATCTCCCAAAGTGGCAGTCTGTATGAAGTGTTATGTTTATAGAAAGATACCTGAATGCATTAGATCCCTTTGGAGTCAGTCATTTATTAATAAAATGTTGATAAGATACCCAAACGTTTTGTGGTAGATAAACTATAATTTGAAAGTAGAAAAAAGTATTTCTAAAAAATACCAACCACCACCACCACTTCCCCCCAAGAAAGAAAAAAAACAAACAAACTAAAAAAAAAACAAACCCCCACAAAATCACAGTTTCAGTCTACCCTCAAGAATAACTCTTGAAATAAAAAGTAAGGTTAGAACCTTACCAATAGGGGCTTACAGTCTTATAATTTGTCTTTTTCATGTCTTTTATTTTAATTCTCATTTTTATCCTTGTCATAGGACTGCAGAAATTTTATACCATTTTCAGTTTTCATTAAAGTACAAAGATTGCCTTAAGAATAGATTAATTTTGAACAATTTTTTCTCATTTAAGTCTTTTTTTTTCAGGAAAATGGATTTATCCTGAGACACTTTTTGAAGATACTTTTCCACTATTTTGTAGGAAATTAGAACATGATAGATTAGGCTTCAGAAATGCAAAATCTTATTCTAACGATAAAGATTGTGACAAGAATGAATACTGGTAGCTGAATAAATTCACTAGCAGCACAATTGTAAGAGAATCATGAGAATAGAAAGGTGTATCATACTTATGTGGTAGATACCAATTATACTGGGAAATGTCCTAAAATGATTTTCTTACTATTATATCTTAGGACAGTTTGAATATGTACTTAGATTTCTACAGATTTTGTTTTAGTTTTGTTGTGGGTTTGGTTTTTTTTTACAATATAAGAATAAGTCCTGATTCTGCAATCACGTACAATTGCAGATGGTCTTGTAAACCTCTGCAGGATTAGCCATGTGAATATGTGCTGTTTGGTCTGGATCTGTATAAAATAATAATGGTTCTAGCGAGATTTTCACCTAAGTGATATGTTCATAGAAGCAGTATTACACCTAAAGTCACAGAATTGAAGTGTCTTTACATAGGTTTTATATGTATGCTTGTTATGTTACTGGACAGTGTGAATCATGAAAGGAATGCTATTTTGGAGCAGAAAATTCTTGTTATCTTTATAGTTCTGTAACTGTATGGATAACTGCAGTTACTATTTAGCATCCAGTAATTTTTATGCTCCATATTCCCAACATTTAGCACCCTATAACACAACAGAAGTGTTACTTCTATTAAGATTTATTTGCATTATTACCACCTGTGATAGTTTAAGACCCTCCATGCACCTTACAAATTCTATTTGATACTGAAAACTTTGCATATTCATCTGTGCTAGATTTCAAACTTCATTTTGAATCCTTGTTTTAGTTCATTCTTTACTTGAATATTGGACTAAAATAAATAAATATATAAATAAATATATAAATACATATATGAGAGAAAAATCTTACAGTAGAAGAGGAGGAAATGAATAAAGAAAGAATTATGGGCTCTGACATAAGGATTTTGTTTGACTAGAGCAAAAAACAAATTAAGGCAGAAGCATAATCACAAGGTTGTGTTATTGCACTGCTTCAAATTCAAGCTTAAACACACAAACAAAATTGTATGATTAAAGTTGTAGAAATGAAAATTTATTATTTAGTGTAGGAACTTGTTTATTTCCCCTGTGTCTTATTGGGGTTGGGGGCGGGGGGATTTATGCTGTTTATGAAGGTGCATGGCATGATACTATTTGAGCTGCAAGGTCATTGATATCATGGCTGGGTAGCCAGTATGCTTCACAGCCATCTTATTGAGTATCACTTGCTCTTTAGATTTGTTACTGCTTCATTACTTCAGTTTCTCTCACAGGCTTCTGTTCCATCAGTTGTTTATTCTTCTTCCTGACAAGTTGTTTCCCTTTATTCTGTCTCTTGCTCATCACATTTCTTCCTGCTTTCTTAATTTCTCTTGTCAATAAAAACACATAATTCTGCCCCTAAATTCTCATTTCCTCTAGATCTCTTTCCCCCAAGCTCTTTAGAGGATCTTTAAAGTCCATCTTTCTCCTTATATCAACTCCAGCCATGGTGAAAAATTAGAAAGTAGTAGTTACTTTTACTCTCTTCCTTTTCTGTTTGCAGTGGCTGAAGAACATTTTGCTAGATGAAGACTGGTTTCAGTCCTTTAGCCAGGGCTAATAGATGATAGTAGTAATTTTGATTAAGGATAAGAGGCTGTGAGCTTTGAGAGGGGAAGGCTTTAGTAAGAGACCTGTAAAAATCTGTAAGCACCAAGAATAAATAAATACTGCCACAACATTTGTTAGTATTTTGTGATTTTTTTATTTCCATCCTCAACTAGAACACTGATGGATAAAATGTGCATGGTTTTGTGACCAATTAAGAGTCAAAATAATATTATTATCATTATTATTATTCATCTGAATAATATTTTGTCACATTAGAAATACTTCATGGAAATACTTCTTTTTATGACATATTTGACAGGTTTTGAAAAGTAAAAATGTAAATGATTTTTGGTCTAAATTTTTCCTTTTTAGAAGATTTTAGGTTGTACTTGGATTATACACAGTCTAAACATACCTGTATTGTTATTTTCTTTTATCATTAAATATTTAAGAATTTCCATTACATAATTTGTTTTTTAAAATTTTGTCCTTTTGGGAGGAGGAAAAAAAAATTAATGAAGTTGAATTTTGCAGATTTCAAGCAACTCTACAAATCACAAACCTAGAAACACAGATTTGGTTCAGTCTAGAAGTATGTTTAATTCCCCGCCCCCCCTTTTATTTAATTCTACTTTGATATGGACATTTTAAGAAAGCTTGTGACATTTATTACATACTCCTTAATTATCATGAATATTTCTATTTCTATCACTTCATTTGTGTCCCTGTATAAAGACTGATCCTCAACTGAAATTTTGCTATCCCCAATACAATCGTCAGTAAATTACAAGAGAATAATGACTTCTTTGTATTTAAATCATTGATAACCAGTATGTATTTTCTGATATTTGTACAGTAGGTGTTTTTTACAGAGTTACTCTTCTGCATCTGTGTTTTGGAAGTTTTATGTTTTAGGTTTTGCGTATCCTCTGCACAACATACTATTATTACAACAGTAATAAGTGCTCCATTCTAAAGACCACTTATTATATTGGGTAGGTAGTCATAGCTTGTCAGACTTTTTCATCTTCTAGTGTAAGCAATGTTACAGCTAAAGAGTAGATAACACTATACTGTTAGATCAAACATCTGATACTTATTTCAGAAGACACTTTCAGCCTAAACAGACTTGACAAATATTTGAAGATGAGTTGTTATTTGTGGCTGTGAAAAAAAAGAAATATGGTGTTTTACTTACTTCTAAATTATTTTTTTAATAATTCAGTCTCTTCTGTGCTCCTGGCCAACAGGGGAAAAAAAAAAGTATTTTTTTAAATCAAAAAGTTTATATTATCTGTCTGCATTTTCTCCCTACAGAGTGCTGCTAGAAATTAACTTACTACACTGTGTCTAGCCTCTGGGGGCAGCCAGCAGACAATTATGCCTTAATTTTTTTTAATGTGTGGAAATACACCTCTCAGTTTCTCATAGGATCATGTGGAATTTTTGTTGTCCCTAGGAAGATACTGCAAAGCAAAAAGTCCAACACTGGATTTGCCCAGGAGGAAAACCTTTCCTCCCACAGGCATGCATCAGCCTGGTTTGGTGCAGTGAACCTGTGTCTCATGATTGGAAAGCAGCAGTGCTGGTATGAACCTGCAAATTACCAATAACCCGCACAGTGCCTGCAAATTACCAATAACCCCTCCAGCTCCACCCCTGAATCTAAATGAGTCTTCAGACCATCAGCGACTGTCATGACTAGATGCTTTTGAAGATGTTACTTTGAGATGGATAGTCTCTATGCTATTGCAATGTTCATGATATACTTTTACATTATTACAGTTGTCCTTGAATAGTTGCTGATAGAAATAATGTCCTTTTCACTGGTAATGCATTTTGATTCCCTGGTGACTTGTACTGGGATGTTCTGTGAAACCTGGTACACAAAGCAAGCTATTGAAATTCTGGTTACTAAATCCTTCTTTTCCTCTTCACATTGTGCACCAGGACTGCATATCTTAGAAGAGAATATGTTTAGGAGGGGTGAGAGACGATTCTGGGTCTAGCACTTCCTAAACAGATAATTTTAATTCCTATTTTACTGCAGGGAATAGAGAAGGCACAATTATTTCTGAATAAACAGGAAATAAAAGTAACAGCAGTATCTGGAAAACAAAAACAAAACAAAAAAACATACCAAAAAACAGCTTTATTTTTTTATGCTATTTTTTGTTTGGTTTGTTTGAAAGAGTGCAGATATTTACCTTCAGCATAAAAATTTGTTGTATAGTCGGTGAAGGGAATTTATTTATTGCTGACTAAATTTCACTTCTCTAAAAGTTTTAAGACATACTTTGTCTTTGGTGTTTCTTTTTACTGGCGAACTCTCCTCTGTGAAAGTCTTATAGCTTTGAATCTCATATAATCATAGATAAACTGTTTCATGTACTGTACAGGAAATTTCTCTAAAAACATGTAAAACGAAGAAATTTTAATTGGTACTTTGCTCTATACCTGCAAACAGAGGAAGAAAATGGATTTGGAGAAAAGCATCCCATTTTACCTGAAGAGAGCTGAGGCACAGGAGAATTAGAGCAGGGTCAGGTAGCAGAACCTCAGCAGATGGAAGGTCTCCAGCAGGTAGACTTGCTGTGTATAGTTGGCTTGGAGGCAGATATTCCTGGGAGTGCCTGATGGCCTAAGGATCATGAAAGAAGATGGCTCATAGCATTGAGGGTATTACTATAGAATTGCTTGTTAAAAATGATGGGAGTTCATGTTAAGGAAGCGGACACAAACCAAGGTAAGCACTGTAACCACTGAATTGCTTAGGAAGCAGAGATCCCTGGTGAAAACCAAGAGTTTTCCCCTGCCCCACACACACTTTTTCCTTCCTCTCGTGGGGAACAAAAGCAGAAACAGCAACATAAACCTTCTACTGGCATACACATTCAGAGTTTTATTCCTACTGCTGCTCATGCTCTGTGAGTGAAAAGAATGAAATAAGGAGCTACATACCAAAACAGCATGTGATAAGCAGGCTATACTGCTGAGTAAGTTTACCCTCACCTTCAGACATGGCAAATTACAGTACTGGATTTAAAAGTATTGGCACCACATGATCCCTAAATAATAATGACAAGCTAAAGCTCTGTTATTTAATGTTATGTATAACCTTATCCTTTCCAATACATTCATTAGTGTATAAACACAGTGATTATATCCCAAACTTTTGCTGTGAAGTTTGATGCTTTAATTTTAAATTGGACACTATTCTTACATGAATTAATCCCCAGATTCTTCTGCTCTTTATAAATGTTTTAATAATTTCAAAAGACTAGTAGTATATAGAAATTGTCCCCCACTAGGATAGAATTAATTATGAATGGTATCAAAAAATATGTTCATTCTGCAGAGGTAGGTTGTTATTAGTTACTAGAGGCAAATTTCCAATGAATGCAGATATGAATGAATGAATTTCCAATGAATGCAGGTCTTCTAGCTGACTAACACCTGTGCAATGAAGGCTTCCCACTAGATTACTGGGGTTGTTTTTTGTTAACACCCAGGTTTTCTTCAATTTTTTCTATTATGTACTTTGGGACTTGTTTTTATTTTCTGCTTATTCACAACTTAGAGCTTGCATGAAAATCAAACTGACAATTCTTATTTTTCAAAATTTTTCAGACACTTTCCTGGCCTTCTCATTATACTTAAGTCAGAAAAAGGAAAAGATGTTCTAAATATGTATTTAAATATTCTGAATTACACTTCTGAAAGCTATTGGATTTTCTTTAAAAAAAAAGTTTTAATTATAACTTTTGATATTAACGTAAATTACAGTGTTTCATGTTTAACTAGAAGGAGTGTTTATCTGTAAACAGGAAGAAGTAATTTTTCCATAAGTCTGAGTTGGAGATGATGAACTCATAGTTGCTTCTTCAGGTTAAAATGTTATGAAAAGTTTATGGGAAAAAAAACCCAAACTGGCACACAATAACTGATGAAGATACCTTCATTTTTACTTGAAAAGACTCACACTAATGAAGGTTTTTATGGTTATGGAACATGGTTTAATATCCACAGATTTCTGGGACTGATTGTGCTTGGTATGGGAATTTCGAATGAAGAGCAGAAAGCATTCTTTCTAAAAGACTGAAAGCTGAGGATGAAGGGTAAGTACTTACAATGGGGACATCATGTTTCCTGCTTTAACTTTCCCACAACTCCTTGAGTTTATTTATAGTACTTTTATTTAGACTTTAGTTAATTTGTATATCTGGATAAAGTAGAGTTTTAAAGTTTGACAATCATTAATAGAGCTGTTTGAATGTGTTCTCAGTAGCAGCCCTGTGGGGAGTTTGACTGTTTTCCATGCTTTTAAAACATATTGGCAAAGAAGTTTGACCTGGCAATCTTGTATATTCTAATTTTGTGGAACCTGGCAGAAATATGAATTTTGGTGTTCTTCTGAGTGGTATGAATAACTCTGCACATCTCTGGAAGGTAATTTAGCATGAATGAATTCTTTGCCTCGATATTTATGAGTGCAGCTGTAGGCCATAACCTAAAGTCTGGAATAAATTTTCTGTGAAAGTGAAATATAACAAGAGTTTTATGAGCCCCAGATCATATAAAGTGTTTGTAAAATTAGAATGATTAAAGGATGATAAAGCACCAGGCTCAGATAAATTGTTCTGTGGCATGTTTGGGGAAATAGAAAAGTCAGTGGCAGATATTTTTGATAACTCACTGAGGCTAATGAAGTAACAGAGGTGGCTAAATGTATTTCTCTCTAAAAGTTTAAGAAAGGATCTATGAAATGTTCAAAACTACTGACCTGAAAAGCATACAATAGTTAGAAGAATTGTTTGAATGGAACACATGAGATAGGATTATGAGCCATTTAAAAGAATGGCATATAACTCATAAGGGACATGACTAATTTGCTTGATTTGTTTTAATACTATACATTTACTAAATTTGTGAACAAAATGGTAGTTGTGGAAATAATTAATGTGGATTTCAGAAACATTTTTATATGTGATTATACAAAAGTGCATTTTTATGCTGGGGCTTTCAGTGTTTTGGCATGAGAACTACAGGAAAGGGATTTTATGGAATAGCTAAAAACTGGGCCAGGGTTACTAATCGACTCTCTTTTTTACATGGAAACATAGGAACTTGGCATCTGAAGTAGGATGAAAGGTGGCTCCCCAAATACTTCTGAGCTTGATATTTATTTAAAAGTTCCAGTCACAATTTCTCAGCTTGGCTATACAGTATGACATAAAATTAGAGAAAGTTTTTAGTTAAACTTTATTTTATTCTTGAATAGGTGAGTCTGTATGAGTGTCCTGATTGGACTCTTTTGCTACATGTGTATTAATAAAATAAAGAGGTTAAGGGCTCATTCTCTTGCAAGCGATGCAGCACATCTCTCCATTCATGTAAACTGTCTCCTTCTCCCAGGCAAAATGGCCCCCATAAATCTAACCAGGAATAGATTGCAGAATTTTCATGGAATTTCAATATATGGATTAAGAAATTATGGGTGTCCATTAGATGGGAATATATATGTGAATGGAAGTCAGGGAAGAAGGGAGAACTGGATGGGGATTACTGTTTATTATATCAGAATGTTTCATAAGAGACATTAATAATATTATCTGTGAGGTTACGTTCTCAGAAACCAAGATTACTAGTACAGTATTCCTCACATCTGGGTATGTCAATTTTATTGCGCTTAGATTTCTAGAAATAACTGATTCATACTAAAAATTCTAAAATGCTTATTAAGGTCCTAAACATAATTTTAAAACAAGATATTATATAATTGAACTAATACTGTTATTCCTCTACGACAGTATGTGGGACTCCTTAAGCTATATGAATGCATTCTATTGACTGTAGCATGGTAGAGATACACGTATTTTTATATGTGACAGTTCTTGTTTCCGTGACAGTTAAAATATTGCTGAAAATAATAATAAAAGAGTATATCAGATAGCATTCCAGTGAGTGGAGAGCGTGTATTGTCTAGTGATTAGAAAGATCCAGTCTAACCTTGATGACTGGGGAAGGAGTAGGAGGATTGGGAATTCAATGAGGTATGTCAAATCCTATTAGTGTACATAATTTCCCCTTGCTGAATTCTGACAAGGCAGGACTGTTATTAGAACTGAGGAAATATTCATAGTAAGTAATTCATTCAATTAATTTTTTTATAACTATGTAAACAAACAATTCTTTTCTTTCAAAAATTTATTTTATTTTCCTTAAAAATCTATAGCTTATTACTCAGTATTCAAGTGTTGTTGCTTAACAATGATTAGTCAAATAAAAGATAATGTGTCAGTCTTGTTACTTCATTGGGTAACTGTAATTCAAGTTTATGACAAGAATATAAAAAAAATAAATGTCTCAGTTTTCTGTTGACTTCCTACAAATAACATGTCGATGAATCATAAGAAACACCTGTGGGAGATAATAAATAGAGTTTTATTCAAATAATTAAAATTATATCACTAAAATCCATATCTTATAATAATTTATTTTCTTCTTTATTTAAACATGGTCATTTTAGTTTTTAACTACAGTTTACTGTGGTCCCTATCATACAAAGTAAGCATTTCAATACATTCTGCCCTTTTTTCAAAGCATTTCCCTGAAGTTTTATTGTACTTCCCATGTATTCGCCTTGAAAGGAGAAGAGAATTTCCTACCATTTCAGTGTAGTGAAAGATTAGGTTTAAAATTCCATTTCTTGCTTGTGCCATATTCCTACAGCAAGCAGATATGCCATGGTGGTAGGTTGTATTTGACACTTCTTACTCTCAGTTGAAATTTGTCTCTTGAAATTTAAGAACTCTGTCATTTGACCCCACAATTATCCGTTATTCATATATTAGCTGACAATCTGTGAATAAATATTATCTGTCCTTAAATCATCTCTAAAGAGGTGAGGGGATTGACATTATGTTTTTGTTACCTGCTACAGTTTCATTTCATTTATGTTTGGGGTTTTCTTCCCTTCACAGAGTACTGAAAGATGTTTGCTAGTGAGGGCATAGTAAGAGATCAAGAGCCCAGATGATTGATCCTGAATGAAGCGGAAACAAATTGATACCAGCAAGCAGCAGAGATAGTAACTAGCTGCAAAACAAGAGGTCATGGTCCGAGGTTAAAGGGGGTAGTAGCAGAGAGACAACTCAAAGAGATTGTCTTTATACAAAGAAAAAAATTCAAATACAGAGCACAGCAGTGAGAAACTGTAAAAAAGCAACTGCAGCCATGAATCAGGGAGAAGGAAAAAAGCATCTTTCATGAATGGAATCATAATTATGGTCAAGAGGAAACCCAGTGGCTAATCAAACCTCCTGACTTTTTGTTCAGATCAGAGTTAAGGCTTAGAATCATAAGGGGGAGAAAAAAAAACAAAACCTACCAAAAAATTATTCTACCCCACTCTTTAGGGTGTAATCTGGATGATTCGCATGCTTTACTTTTAATCTCAATAATTTTGTTTGGCTCGTTTTTTCAAGACAAGAATTTCTCCTCCTCAGTTTAGATTCATTTTTAGACTACACTGCATTTCAGATTAAGTTTTAGCTTCTGCCTTTTTATATGTGTTATAAGTTTGATTTTAGGAACAGTCTTCCACCTGCACAATCTGTTTTGGCAATATTTTTGTTTTATTAGTCAGTTTCCATGCTCTAGCTGGAAATCTCATGCCTCATCAGATAGTCTGTGGGCAGGCAGTGATGCTCAGAAGACAAGAAACATGGAATCACATGGAAATGTTAGATGTAGTAGGTGGGATATTAGCTTTTAGCATTTTCTGTTGATTTCCTTTATGTCAATGGAAACATACTTCTACACAAACTGAAGGTAGCTACGACTGCTCTTCATTGATTTCGTATGGAATTTAGGAACTCTCTAGAGAATCTGAAATCTTCTCTGACTTGCCAGCACTTGTTAACAAATATTTCTATAAAATAAAGTCTAAATTCTGTATGGAGATTAGATGGAATTTGACCCGTGTTTCCCGAGAAAAATTTTTACACATTACACATAAATTAATGACCATATGACTTTTCTCAAATGTTCTTTAACCATTTACTAGAATCAGTATGATCAAGAGACTAGATGGGTTGAATCATGTGTGAACCATAGTTGCAAATGGATGAAGTATGAAAAAATGTGTAAACTGAAATATGTGGTGCAGAAACTAAATTCTTATCATATGAACAGTTACGATACGAGAATAGAAGTAGGACTGATAAATCAGATTATAAGTATATATTTAATATTTATTTTCAATTTTGTGGCACACTGGCCAAAAATCATCAAGAAAATTCTCATTTTAACTTTTGTTGTATTCATAACACATAACAAATAATGTTATCCATACTACCAATGTTAACATAATGTTACTTGAATGCTACCAGTGCTACCAATGTTAACATAATGCTACTGGAGTTCTCATGTAAGAAGAGTTAGTTTTAAAGCTGATATGTGACACATTAACACATCCATATAGCAGACTACGAATTCACTCATTTGTCTGGCTTGTGTCTTTTGTTCTGCATGATTACAGGATATTAAGTACTGAATCAGAGTGCAATATAGGATCTGTTTTTTCCTTCTGCCTGAACTACCTTCCTCTCAGGAAATCAGTAAAAGAAAATAGAATAAGCATTTGTGGTATTTAAGATGTCTCACTAGAAGTGGAGATAAAATGTTTAAAAGTCCTTGGACAGCCATTTGCAGTGAATGCAAATATAGTGGTTATGTTATTTTAATGCCTATCTGTTCTCATCAGAGCTTGAGCGTCCAAGTAAGAAAAAAAAAAAAGGAGAATCTTTCTCCTAAATAACTGGAAATCTTCATTTGAAAAAAGACTAGAAAAAAGGGGTTGAAGAAAACACAACTAACTGGTGTGAGAAGAAAGAGGTAGTGCTAAAAACCCCCTAGTTTTCACTTAGAATAATTACCTTAAAGTATTTACATTAATATAATGTAGCTATGGTTAACAGCTGAGAGAAGCTCACATATGATATATGGAAAAAGCATTTCTATGTCAAACCATGAACAGTTTATGTTTCTATATATTTATCTTAGATTCATCAGATAGAAATGGTAGAGAAATCTCCAGCTGAGAAAAAAATCAAACCAATTATTAGAAATCTTCATTATAATTTTCATTAGTGGAATCAGGGTATTTGATTTGCTCTGTTTGGTGATTTGTTGTTTTTTTTCCCTATTTGTATATAAAACTTCATAATGCTTGTATTTAGAATGCATGGCCTTGCTCATACTAGAAGTATTTTAGTCAGGAAGAACTTTTCAAGATTCATTTTCCCATTTGAAAAATTTTAGTTATCTAATCATAGACAAAAATAACATTATATAATTCAGAGGACCAATCAAATGCAGAGAATCAATAATACTCTGTGAAAAGAGGGAATACTTCAATATCAACACCAAAACTGAATTGGTTAGCATAATATGTTCAGTGATTTTTTTTTTTTTAAATGAATAAAACCATTGGTATGATTCAGAGTGCTTTGAGAAGAATAAGGGACTAAATTTACAGCAAACATTAATCAGCATATCATTCTACTTTTAACTTTTAAGTTTGAGTTGATGGAATTATCATATGTCTCATTTTTGATGTTTTGTTTTCAGGAGAGTGGACAACATGATTGTGGAATGACAGTATTTCAGTACTTATTACTCAGGCAAAATGAATTTGCATTGAAGTAAAGACAGTAAGTAAAGGAGTTTCTGTAAGTGTCTCAGGTCTGGGCTCCCATTAAATATGCACTCATACTTTCATTGGGTTTTTTCTTTGTTTTTCTGTGAATTAATTTTATTCCTCTGTAGTGTCTATACTCATCCAGCTCTTCCTTCTTTTTGATGCCTACTCAGTCCTTCTCTTAATAAAAGACCTCTGAGAAATAATATCTGTGAAAGAAAAAAAAATAATTTCGGCTCTTACTGAGTAATTTATGAGAAATTATCTTCATGCCACAATTAGACTTCTGGCATGTGGAATTCTCATAAAGACACAATGACCAAATATTACATTTCTTAAGTTTTTAAGCAAGACCTTAATATAGACTTGATATGGACTGAATATTTTGGGTTTGGCTTATGCTAACAATAACTGAATAAAAAATCCCTGTTGCTTTCTTTCAAGTAGTTTTGTAGACTACAGAGTGTCTATGCATGGGGTAGTGCTATTCATAATTAATAGTACATATAAAGGAAGGCTGTAAGTACTTTTGACAGTGAAACAGGTTATAAGAAATAAATTTTTAATTTAAGTTTTTGCTTTAATCTTTTCAGTGATTAAAAACAAATCTCTGCATATTTCTGCAAATGAGGATATTAAGCTAAATAAATGAACTATGAAGTGTGTTAGCAAAAAACTTTGTTCATTAATTTGAATGGGTAAAATAAATCTAATATACATTAACAAATGATGTCTTTATGGCTCATTTTCTAATGTCTGAATTAGGAAGTGAAGCAACCATGAATTGCCTGCCCCTCTGGTGAACAAGTTCCACAGAACTTGTACAATTAATGCCTGGCAGGCTTACCCTCCATCATGACCCAGAATGTGTCCTGAAGTCCCAGGATGAAAGCTAAGATGTCTCTGCCCTTGACCCCTAGACCCCAACACTTCATTTTCAAAAAGCTGAGTATCATTCAACAGAGTTGGTGGGAAACATAAGCTTCCCGTGTGAGGGAGCTGACAGTGCTGCTGAACCGAACGTAACGTTCAGCATGAGATCAATAACTCATGGTCTCTTTTTGAATGGGATTGCTTTTCTTTTGTGCATGTAAGGGGTGCCTAGGGCTGAGCTAGTTACTGCATCGGAGTGATTGAATGCAGAGGAATGAATGAGCTGTAAAACAGAGCTTGCCTGCCCTCCCCCTTCCCCACTCCCCCTTCTCTTTTCCTTTCTTTTCTTTGCTTTTTCTTTTGTTTCAGGCCCAGTGTCAGGAGAAGGGGAGAGGGACAGGTTCAGCTTGGACTGTCGATGTGCCCTGGTGTGCTCTCGGCTGATGCAGCGAACGTTGCTAAGTGGGGTCGGTGTGCCCTGGCTGCCCGCCCCACCACCTGGCTCCCCCATCACCACGCTGACCCACCTCCCTGGGGAGGTCAGTACTCAAACCCAGAGGCAGCCTGAGGAGACAAGTTAAGAGTTTCTAACCTTTCTTCAGGGCACTCGCTCAGCATATGACACTGACCTAAACACCTCCTTAATCTAGAAATTAGTATCTTCTACTAGGGAGGCAAAATCGTGGCCAACATAGAACTTAAAATTCCCTATGGCAACTTCTATACAGGGTTTCGATGTCTGAGTACGTGTAACCTATATGACAAAGGAGATACAATACAAGCAAGCATAGTAGGGCAGGGTTAATGTATGCTTCCTCATACTGTCTCCTAGTTTCTTGTTTGTTAATATATGTCCTCTTTCATTTACGTTGATCATAAGCATGCAATGGGTGCAAGTAGCCAGGAGCACCTGCACTTCTCCTTCATCTTTGAGATGCCAAAGCAAATAAAGATATTTCTGAACTTCGCACAGGATATCACTGTAGGAAAGCACAACACAGTATTTCTGTAACAGGGATGCTAGTGTGTTTCAGTTCAGCCATATGTGTTGAATGAAGAACTTCCATGACTTTCAAATGAGATTTTTCATTTTTCTGAGCTTTGTCTGATTTTAATTTGACTAAACTATTGATTAAAAAGAAAAATACATTTGAGTATACCATGGGATTATAAACATTGCTGACATGTTTTTGTTTTATCCACATTTGGAGTGTTCATTGTTAGCATTGTTTTTTAAATGTCCATTCTAACATTACCACCTAATTCCACTATAATCAGAACAACCTCTGCTGTAGAGGAAAGGGTATGGTTTTCTTCTTTCCTTGCCATTGATTTTACTAATTCTGACTCTGACCAATAGAAGTGGCAAAGGAAGAGAACTCTTTGACATCATACAACTTTGCTCAGCAGGCTTTCTTAAGCTTGCCCAACTAGTTAATTAAAAACATTTGACTTCGGTCACAGAGTAATGATCACCTAAACGTTTTGCTTGGTTACTAGTTTATACACTTGAACAAGGACTTTTAAGACAAAAAACAACCTCTTGGTATCATTATCTGCAAGTCTCAAATGTTGATTATTTTTTGTTGGTGGTCTTTAGTTGTTACATCTTTTAAAAAGGCTGTATTATATAGTGATACGTAGTGAAAGGTGATTGGTCTTGCATTCTGTTTTTAGAGCAAATTTGGAACAACATCAATTTTGATATAGTTTTATTTTCATTAATTTGGAGGTAAAAATCCTCCAAATATAGCTTTTCAGAAGGAAAAAAAGTAGTAAAATACAATTATATGAGTTATAAAGACCACTCTTAAATAAATAACACTGATTTTTGAAATGGGTTGAATGATGTCTTTGTCCTCTTTTTCTTCTTTCTGTACAGTGAAAGAGGGTAGGACTGAAAATAACCAGAATTAGCAAAGTTATTTCTTTTTATGTCAAAAATATATAAAGTTACACATGGAAGATGGTGAGAAATCAGTATATTGATTGTTCAGTATCTAGAGAAAGGGCTTTTACAGAATCCCAACCTCAACTTCACTCTTAGGGGAGAAGGAAAAATAACATAGTGAGAAAGATTTGAGAAGTATTAAAACATTTTTTTTTAGATACATTATGTTCATAAAATTATCTTTGCATGATTAATTACTCCCTTCTTTTTCCTCTCCCTACCAAACTCTTACCATAGAACCCCTCCAAAAAACAAGCAAAAAAAACCCCAACCCACAATGCATTTCACTCATTCAATGACCAAAATTTGTCTAATGGAAAGAAGATCTTAGCAGACCGTCTGCGGAACACATATAGGATATTTATTTTATTATAACTGAGGGAAGGATTCCCAGTTCTTCAGGGAAGAATGGGGAAAATCTCATTAATGAAAAAATGTATATTCCAAAACGGTCTATAAGAGACAGATGTAAAGTTAATTAATATGGGTATCTAAATTGTTCCACAAAACACACCTGAGAACTAGCATGATTTCATTTATTTACTTCAGTCATTCTCTTTACAGAGCTTCCAAGGATGAACAAATCATTAGCAACAACCAGTCAGCAGAGACTACATCTTCTATTCTTAGCCTGAGCAAAATATTGCAGCTGGTATGTGGCAGGGAGAGCAGAGGGGGAGAGACTGCTAAAATGGCCTGGTCACTTCATCTACTGCACATTCACACTGAGGGCAGCAGAAGTTACAAATGTGCAATCCGTAATTTGATTAATAATAGCGAGTCTAGAAAGAAGACAATGAAAGGGTAGAACTCCTTCAACTTAATTTTCGAAAGGACCTCTTACCCCTTTGGGTGGTGCTAATCATGTTTAGCAAACGGTTGAGGTCTGGACTTCAGCACTTCCTTCCAAAATAATGATGACAGCTTCACAGTCCTCATTCTTCCCTTGTGTTTTTTCCTATCCACTTTATCAAACCAATTTTTTTTAGTTTGTTTGTTGGTTGGTTGGATTTTGGTTTTTTGTGGTTTTTTTTTGTTGTTGTTGTTTTTGTTGTTTTTGTTTTTTGGGTTTTTTTTGGGGGGGTGGGGGTGGGGTTTTTTTTGTGCTGGTTTTGGCTGGGATCGAGTTAATTTTCTTCATAGTAGCTAGTATGGGGCTATGTTTTGTATTTGTGCTGCAAACAAGGTTGATAATACAGAGATGTTTTCATTATTGCTGAGCAGTGCTTACATAGAACCAAGGTCTTTTCTGCTTCTCACAGCAAGTAGGCTGGGGGTGTACAAGAAGTTGGGAGCTGACCCCAACTGACCAAAGAGATATTCCATACCATATGACATCATGCTCGTAAGGCTGCATGAAGAAGGAAGGGGGGGATGTTCAGAGTGATGGCCTTTGTCTTCCTGAGTAACCGTTATACGTGATGGACCCCTGCTTTCCTGGAGATGGCTGAACACCTGCCTGCCGTTGGGAAGGAGTGAATTAATTCCTTGTTTAGCTTGTTTTGCATGTGCAGATTTTGCTTTACCTGTTAAACTGTCTTTATCTCAATGCAAGAGTTTTCTCACTTTTACCCTTCCGATTCTCTCCCCTAGCCCACCAGGGGGGAGTGAGCGAGCAGCTGTGTGGTGCTTAGTTGCCGGCTGGGGTTAAACCACGACAGAGGGGAAAAAATAGAGACCTATTGCTGTTAAGTGACAAAAACAAATTACGTTTTCATTGCACTTCATCAATCTCCTTATCAACAAACCCAGACTAAGCAATTTTACCGAATGAATTTAGCATAAATGATATGAAGCAAGCAAACAAAATCTCCACAGAATATCAGTGGGTAGAATTGTTCCTGAGAAACACAAGAGGTTTGATTTTTTTGATGGATTTTCATGGGGTTTTTTTGTTTCTGGTATCTTATCCCAAGTATTCCAGGAAAGAAAAGGTTGTTAAAAAGGTATCATTTTGGAAAATCCACCTAAAGATGTTCAAAGCAATGTTTCCCTTACAGAACAAACCCTGGGGAGAGAATTAACAGGAATTACTGTATGAGCTGGTCTGCTACTTGTTTTGTATGCTTGACTGCTTGTCAGTTGGCAGAAATCAATGGTTCCCTTTTCACACTGAGGAGAGAAGGAAATGGGGGTCAAAACTTTTCCTTATGGGTAGTTGGAGTATAGATTAAGTATTGTACTCTGTGTCTCCAGTGTATCCCCTAAAAATACCATTTGCCATAGCGTTTCAAAAATATGCATTTATACATTCACAGTTGATTAATTTATGTAACATTTCTCTTCCTGAATTTATTGCAAAAGTTATTGTAGCTTATAGTTAATACCTATTACGGCTAAAAAAAAGTAATTTATGCTTTATATTTAATTTTATTTAATACTCTTTTTTTCTAACATCATGTTGACCATATCCAAACCCAAGACAGTCTGACTTCCTTTGTCTAGAGTGCCTTTCTTTTGACCTCAGTAAGGATACAGCAGATATGAAGAAATACTACATGTCCAACAGGTAAAAGAAATGTCCCAAAGGAGAGTCCATACAGTGTAGTCATTGCATCATGTGGCAGTAACCCATTGTGTTCATTGAAAATACTAATTTAGTAAAGAATGTTTAAAAGTCATTCGGTATCTCAAACGAAGGAACCAAATGGGATACTCCTTGAATTGCTAGAAAGAAAAAATTAAATGCTTTTTGAAGATGTATTAATTTTTGCCACTAGGTTATGTAGGTTTTTTAACATTATCTTCCTGGGACTTTTGAGTGAAATAATCAGGTGACCGCATTGTCAGCTATTTTAACTATTCATCCACTTTTATTTGTTAATACCATGATTTTAAATAGGTGCTTAGCTTGAGATCAAAGCTGCAAAATCTGTTTCAGTTCGACATTTATTTGTCTGTCAGGTATTGTGATGTGGACAGCTGCATTTCCCACTATGGTGTATTCATTGCAGTATGATCACAGCATCTGAATTATGTTGTTGGCTCACAGACATTCTTCAGTACGATATACATATTTGGAAGATAATGATCTGTGTTTAACCACTGTTTAAAACACGCTGCTCTGTATCCATTACCTTATATCAAATGTCAGGGAAACTATTTTTACGGAATGAACACTTGTACGGTTGGCAAGGACGGCTGCATTACAAATATTTCAGCAGAGCCTGCTGAAATCTGTGCTTGGGGCTGAGGTTATGGCCTCCACAGCGCTGTAAAAGGATGTATTCTCTTGATGCAGAGGATTGCTCTGAAATCTCTTACTCCATAAGAGATAAGACTGCTTTGGTGGTATCACTAAGAGAATCATAGAATCATAGAATCATAGAATCGTTAAGGTTGGAAAAAACCTCTAAGATCATTGAGTCCAACTGTCAACCCAACATCCCCATGCCCACTAAACTATGTCCCTAAGCGCCTCATCTAAATGACTTTTAAATACTTTCAGGGATGGTGACTCAACCACTTCCCTGGGCAGCCTGTTCCAAGGCTTGACCACTCTTTCAGTAAAGACATTTTTCCTAATGTCCAATCTAAATCTCCCTTGGCGCAACTTGAGGCCGTTTCCTCTCATCCTATTGCTAGTTACTTGGCAGAAGAGACCAACACCCACCTCACTACAACCTCCTTTCAGGTAGTTGTAGAGCGCTATAAGGTCTCCCCTCAACCTCCTTTTCTCCAGGCTAAACAACCCCAGTTCCTTCAGTCGCTCCTCATAAGACCCGTGCTCCAGGCCCTTCACCAGCTTCGTTGCCCTTCTCTGGACATGCTCCAGCACCTCAATGTCCTTCTTGTAGTGAGGGGCTCAAAACTGAACACAGCATTCGAGGTGTGGCCTCACCAGTGCCAAGTACAGGGGCACGATCACCTCCCTGCTCCTGCTGGCCACACTNCAGGACCTGCCTTCCATGAACCCGTGCTGGCTGGGCCTGATCCCCTGGTTGTCCCAGACATGGCTCATGAGCGCCCTCAGGATGAACCTTTCCATAATCTTCCCCGGCACCGAGGTCAGGCTGACCGGCCTGTAGTCCCCTGGATCCTCCTTCCGGCCCTTCTTGTAGATGGGCGTCACATTGGCAAGCCTCCAGTTGTCCGCAACCATGAGAAATAACATGTACCTCGGTTCTGTTTTAGTGCTAAATTGAGACATGTAGATGGCAAGTGTAGGGGACTAACTTCAGGTTATAGTCAGTTTTATGCCTCCAGAACTTCAATAATTTCAGTGTTGTATTAATATCAAAACCATAATTTAACCTGAATGTGAATGTTTTCTTTCTTATATTCTAATCTGTAGTTTTATCTACACAGGACTTTCAAATGCAATTGCCACAACCACATTTCAAATTTTCTTTCTAGTTTTATTTTTGTCTACAGCACTTTCTTAACATCATTTTCATTGTTAAGGTTTTTGCTAGGCAGTGAGCAAGTTTTTGGAAAACTATGCAAATTTTTTTTCACTGTAGTCCTCACTAATTATAATTAGAAAGAATTTTGGGAGCATGGAGCATAGCCTATTACTTAAAAAACATAATAAATTATAATTACCCTCCTGATACAAATTCTTGATCTGTTCTACTAAAAAGAATGCAAGAACTAAACTGCTGAAGTTGCACTTCTTCCGCTTACACGGATGCAGTGGAAGCAGTTTTAGGTGTTTTTAACACACATGTGTGCAAACACATATTTATCTATACATGTACATATATAAGTAGTCTCTCTAAATTCCAGATGAAACTAATTCTGAATCTAAATTGAGGAAATCCACTGAGACCAATAAGAATAAAAAGGAAAACATGATGAATAAATCACAAACAGAAGTCAAATTTACCTTGGGGAAGATGTTTTTTTTTATCCTCTGCTAGTTGCCAAGCTAAGTGTCTATTTCATTCTTTTTCCTGAAAAGATTCCTGAAAAGCAAATGGTACATATTGGGCTCTCATTTGAAGATGGATTATTAGTATTAGATAGAACACCTCTTTCTTAAAGAATTAACATTTTCAAGAATGTGTGTGTATATATATGGTAATTTTAAACCTCAAAATGTAACTTTTCTGAGATATACTCATGCTAGTAGATGATAAATATAAACACCAGTAATAGTGTCTTAATGTTTATACTGTGAGGTGTTCTGTTATTCACTGAATCACATAGTAAAAGGGATTAAGGAGAATTTTTTATGAAGACTTGCCCAGTCAACAATGACGGTTCATTTTCTCATGATCAGGTGGATTTCTACCTATATTTATTTTTCTCTACTTTTGAAGTTACGAAGGACCCAGGTCTAAGGACTTTAACAAAGCTTGTAAGGAGCTCAGAAGGGGGACAATTCCAGAGAATGTTAAATGCAGCCATGCTGGAAGATCAGTTGAATACCTTTGACAAAATGAGAGGGTATTGATCTAAATAATTTAAGGATTATTTTCCAGAACACATATTTTCATTGTCCTTTGTGGATACTATTTTATGCCTTGAGTTTGAAAGACAAGCATTGTATTTTATCCACATAATATTTATCCAATATTATATATCTATTTAGGCATGCAGGTTATTCTGCTAAAATGCATGGAAGTCTTCTCCAATGTAACACAGATATAAGAAAGAAGGATAAAAACCAAACCAAAACAACTGAGTAGTGTGGTCCTTGAACAAAAAGTGTCCATGCATCCCTTCCAACTATATATGGACATATTTACAATGAATAAGTTAGTTGGTTTTGGGTTTGTTTGTTTGCTTGTTTGTTTGTTTTAAGATTCGAATTCCTGTTATTGCTTTTACTTTTTAAAAACATAACATTCTTCCTTTTTTGTTGACTATTATTAAAGATTTAAATCCATTTTATTTTAGCTCCAAGAGCTGTGATTACACAACACTCATGAACCTTACACACAAATAAATTAAAATTCAGAAATTTAAAATTAAAAAACATGTAAAATATTTTCTGTTTCCAAGGCATTTTTCAAACTTTCTCAGATCTAGTGGACTTTATATGCAGGCTAATGGATTTATGTCAAGATACAGCATTTTTACTTCTTTTTTTTTTTTAAACAGAAATTTGGTGCATTGATCCATTCTATGTTTATATCATGAAATCAAAGGCATTATACTTACATTTATTCTTCATTTAATCTTTTATGAAATGTAAAAAAAAAATGGTAAATTTTCAGTTGTGCAGGTTGTAAACCTTATCCAATAAGACATGTTTCTTCTGTCTTCCTTTGTTTTCGTGACCTCTATGTTGCCTTTGAATAGGTTAAAGAAACACTGTCGTTAATATTCATAGGATATTTTTCCCCTATCATGTGATCCAGACCAGCACAGAAAATCGCGTCCACCCAATTCTTACAGTTGGAATTACTCCAGGCTTCTTGAAACCTGAAATGATTTACCAACCAAGAATGACTGTCTCCAGAATTTTGTCAGGTAAATCATTCCCCAGGCTCTTTGATTCTTCACTGTAAGCTGATCCTGTTTAGAAATAGTTGAAGTCTTAGTCTGATTTATGTAACATTATTGGTGGTGCGTGCCAGTTCCTCTTCACATTTTACAGACCCATCTTTGGCAAAATTGAGTGTTTGCAAAAATGTATTTGACAAAATCAGTTACGGTAAACATCATGATCTGACAAAGAGCTAGCCTACTTTGAAAGGTTTAGAGCCTCCAGATAGATACAAATAAGATAAGAAAAAGCAGACACATGTTAAATCATCCAACAGCAAAAGGGATACTTTATGGAAATGAACTCGCAAGATAATAATTTGCATTTGACAAGGTGATAATTAAAGTCCCTAGATAGACTCTTTCCACATCTGTATGCCTTTCAGTGAAGTTGGTTAGCATATTAACTACTGTTGGAGAATACTAAAAAATATTCATGGGATGTTAAACTGCATACTGTTATTCATTTCAATTTGTATAATAAATGTAACAAAATGCAATGCATACAGTATTACACAAGAGGTACTAATCTCTATTATAGACTTATTTTAAAGCACACTGATACCATACTATGCTCTCAGATGCCAGTTTTATCCAGAGAAATTAAAAAGATTTAATATTAATTAGTCTTTCTGGCAAGAACAACAAGGTGATAAATTTATTTTGAATGTGAAATACCGAGGCCAAGACATTTTCAGTGCAGTAGCCAGAACTATTTTATATTGTAGTTACTGAATAATGACTATCAATAGGTACTTTTACTGGAAATACTTTAACAGCAACTGGCTTTGTGGAAAAGCTTTGAAGCTTACATCTGTAATAAAAGGTTTGTTGTGTTGTTAACTGTTAATAGCTTTTTGGACCAACTTTAAACAAACAGCCCCAAAAAACTATTGGTAGATTGTTGAAAAGCCAGTACTCTCCCATGGAATTACTGTGTCAATGGGAAGGCAGTCATATACTTCTATAAATTATACAATTTTTTTAGGGAAAAAAAAAAAGTAACAGTTTTCAATGTAAACTCTCATATCTATGTTCCCTAGCAGATTTGGGTGTCATTTACAATGTAGCTTGCTTTAAGAGTACATTTTCAAAGTAACTCTTCTGCTTGTCCACACTTAGGTGGAGTCATGTCATGAAGTGGTCTCAGGGTGCTGAAACTGGATTCACTGCAGCTGAAACAGTAGAGGAATACTGCACTCCAGAAGCAGATAGCCATTTGGACTCATGGGGCCAGATGAGGGCTTCTCTGGGGTAAAAACACTCCACGTTACCTATTCTGTGGTCATCAGGTCCTCGGCACCAACTGCTCTACTCTGCAAATCCACTTCTAATGGTCCACATTAATGTTTCTGTAGGCATAGTCTCAGTGTGATAGATAAGAGAAGAGCACATGCACATTAAAAAACAACTACTAGAAGGACTGTGGGAGCCTTCAAGTCTGGAGAATGACTGGCAGCACCACCTGGAGAAAGATGGAAACTTTGCCACTTAAGGTAAAGATTTAGTATGAAGAGCTCAAAACACTGGGAGAGCAAAAGATTATAGAGTCTGCCATAGGAGTGATTGTCATCTCTGAGTCAATGAAGTGAAAAACATAAAAAACAGTGTGATATGAAAGTGTTGTGAATGCCTATATGACCAAGAGGGATGAGTTTCGGGGTTTTTTTATTTTATTTTATTTTTTGATATTCTGAGTCCCTAAATGAAGGAAAACTTGGCTTTGACATAGCTTTTCTCTTAAGTTGACATTAGTCTGTCACCTTTTTCCAGTAACAACATAATTATCATATAGCCAAGAATTTACAAATCATTTTGCAATGCTACATGTTTTTGTTAGCATTTAATGCTGTAACGTAGCACATGGTATTCATATTCTGTGTAGTGATTTCCATGCATCATGATTCTCTCATTTAACTGTGCCAGAACTTATTTACAACTTGGAATATTTCTTCCTGACATTTTTATTCTTCTTTTCAAGTCTTCGTATCATCACATTGCTATCTATAGTGAACATGGGTGTCACAATTAGAAAAAAGGCCAATTTTTTTGCAACTTGATAGATTTCCCCCCATCTCTCTTTTCCTTTTTGCTCCCAATCCTTCATTGAAAATAAAACAATACAAAACATCAAGTTCTGTAGCATGCTAAGTCAGTAGTCGGGGAAGTACTAAATGTCATTTAAGCTTGGGTTTGTGATAGTTTCTAAAAACATACAACACTTGCAGTACTTTTTGATCTTCACAGATTTAATTCCATGCAGTTTAAGAGCACATTTAAAATTTCCATGACTGAGAAAACATCAATCTGATAATAGCTTTTTTCCCTGGTTAGCTGTTAAACCCCACAGGAGGGTATAAGATGCAGGTTATAAAAGGTTAAAATTCACAGGAAATAAATATTTTCTATTACATTAGAATCGCAAAATATGCATTCATGCATGTATTCATACATTCACATTTTTAAGGGAAATATACGTGCATCAAGTCTTCTTGCCATTGGTAAAGGAACTTTGGTATTGTATGTTAACCAACTCCATTAATATAGCTACCCCTTTTGCATTGAATTTCCTTGGTTTCAGTTACAAAACTGTGAAAAGGGGAACAAGGTTTCCTGCTTTATCTCAATTCAGCAATCACCCATCTACTTCCTAACTCCTAAATTATATTATATATTGCATTTCCAGCTGCTTTTGTCCTAACTGTGAAGAGCTGAATTAAGTCTCTAATTCAGAGTCCCACCTGGTGATACACATGCTATTGATTTTTTAGATGCTTCTTTTTTTGGGGGGGNAACAAATGCATTTGCTAGAAATTCAGAACAATGTAACAGGTTCTCAGAGAATTTTGCTTTCTCAATATTATGTTAACAGTAAATATGGGAGAAAAATACTGTTTGCAAATATCTCAAAGTAGAGAATTTAATTTTCTGATGCTGAAAATGACTGAAACAGGATCATTGGAATAGTGACCTACATAGTAGGTAACAGAGGGGAAAAATGTTGTCTTTTGAAACATATATATATATATATAAAAATATATACACACACACATACACACACACTGATATATTTTAGTGGTAGATGCCATGCAAAATATCATTTGGTGTAGTGTGACAAATTTGTCATTTCTATTTTCTTCTGTTTTAACGAGAGAGCTCTCATTAAAATTGCAAAACTTAACACTTTCTTTTACCTCATTTCAAAACTTATTCAACTCTGACAGGCAAGAGATTCCATTCAAATTTAAAATACTTTGCAAAATATTAACATTTTCAAGGAAAAACAAAGTAACTCTATAGGACTGAAATCTAACACCTGTGAAAAAATAGAGTAAAACAGAAAGAAAGATGTTAAAGGAAGAGAGAGACAACTTGAAAATATCCTTTCTGGAAAGTGCCTTTAGGCCACACACTTCAGACTTGGTCTAGGACCTTCTTGATTCACCTAACATTTTGAATGATTCTCAATATATATTCTCGGGTTTATATTTTTGTTTGGGCACATCAGATGATAGTTAAATGTGGCCTTAAAATTACAGGGGCAAAAATAGCCCACAACCTCTTAACATTGTGTCTTGCAACCAGGAAGACTTGTTTGATAGTTTTGGGAAACGTTAAATGTATGTAAAGTTCACCTAATAACAGGAAAGACGATAAGACCCAGGCCTAAAAGCAAAGGCTAGTCGGAGTTGTCTTAGTGGCCATTAATTACTGTATACTTCAATTAGATCTCACAAATAAGTGAAAGTGACTAATATTTCCCTTAATCTGAACCTCATCTTGTAATGTTTGCAGCGCTGCCTGTCACACACATTTAGATTAATGAGTTCAACAGTAAAGGTCAGTAATAAACCTGAGGGTACACTGAAAATCCTGACAGTAACATTTGCCAGGTGTGACTTCTGGAGATAGCCTGCTATCACTTATTGACCAGTAGCCCATAGATAACAGGAACAGTAAGCCTTTCACCACAAAACCCAGCTTATTTGATAAGCAAATTGACATTCCAGCCCTTCTGGACAGCACAATGTGCTCGGTGATTCCTGAGCATACCTTGAAAATGTACGGGACTGCTTTTATTTATATAGAGATCTCTGTGTGTGAGCATGCGTGTGCATATGTATCTGTCTGTCTCCCCATCTTTTCTCCCCAGCACAATGTCTTGCTAGTCTCAGTGGGAGTATTGTTGCACTAAAGCATCCATTCAACAGGATGCATTGATCTTTTGGGGGTTTGACTTAAAACAAGGGGGGGAGGGGAAAGAAGCTTGACTTCATGGCCAGTGGTATTCTGAGGAAGAGAAAAATAGATGTTGATGAAACTGTATGGAAAAAAGCAAAAACTCGGGATTTTTTGGAGAGTGAAAGTGGGAAGAGTATAAGTTGATAATGTTTCAGGAAACATTTCCATTAAAAGAACAGCAACAATTCTATCCTGTTTATCTACCGTTTAATTTTTTTTTTTTCCCCTGAAAAAACAAACTCATATTTTTCTGAATTTATTTTTCTCTTCTGACTTATTTTTCCCATTGTTCATCTGTAACACAGCTTACTTAAAGCACTGGATTTGAGAGGAAGGTGGTAGCACCTCAGGTTACCCTGAGGGAAAAAATGAAACCAGCAGAGTACAGTAATAACATGCAGAGCACTTCTAGCTGCTCTGAACATATCTAGGACTTTAAGATGCAGAATTCTGAAGCAGGGAACTGCTGGTGAGAAAAGCAGTTGGATGTAGTCAACTTGAGCTTCAAAGATAAATCATTCAAGAGCAAGGTCATTACAGCCATGCTGTGAATTTGGGGCCTCCCAGTCCCTCCCTCACCACCCCCCAGGAAGATTTTAAGAGAGATTAGAAGTTTACAGCAGGATGAGAAGACAAAAAGCCACCCTATTCAGGGCAGCTCTGGATTGCAACCCTGATGTCCGCCTTCTCCTCCTCTGGCTCCCTGTCAGTGACTGATCACTTTCAGCTGCAACGTCCAGGAATTCACTCATTTCTAGTGATGAAAAGGTTCGCTTTCTTCAGTAATCACCTAGGCAGGCTCAGCCTCCTGCTTCTGTGTTCATGTGAATATTAACTCTCCTGGAAAGCTTTTCTCTGGAGTAGGTTGTGTATTGTAATTAAAGAGGGTGTTAAGAGAGAGCCAGTGTCGTATCTATAATGCTGAAGGTAGCCATAAGGATGCAGCAAAAGAAAATAGATGAGTTCATAAGATTAAAACTGCATTCAACCGGTAGCAAACGATCCTCTTCAGAGCGCTAAGTTACAACAGCCATGGGCAAAAAGTAGTGGGAGAGGGCTGTACATTAGGACCCTGCTTTGTAAAACTCACTCCAGCAAGGAAACTGAGGGTCTACGGAGACAGAGCATAGTCCAGGGAGTGCAGTCAGGGAAATAACACTGTATTTTTTCCAAAAAATGGGATAAAGCAAGCCTTTGTTACCTGAGGTAAATAAAAGTTTTCTAAATGTTAATAAAAGTAATATACCAACAAATACTTGCCAATTAATTAATTTGGATATGTAATCCTGACCATGTAAATTTAAAACCTTGCACTGAACTTGCCAGTGTTAAGTGACTTTAAAGAAAGAAGAAATTACAAGCCTCTGAGCAGCTATTTTTCTCTCAGGAAAGTGCTTCCTGTAGATGACAATCAAGCCTTACAAAACCAGATAAAGGATCTCACCAACTGAGTTTTATAGCACGCAGAGATAATAAATCGTTGTATATTAAGGAGTCTGAGATTTTTTCATCATATATTTGTCACTGACAATGCTGATTTGCCCAAACTATTTTTCATTATTTCTATCAATTCCAAACATTAGGGAAATAAGCTTTGAAAATTATCAGAATGCTTTATTTTGACATTTTTATTGAAAATGTCAAGTTTTATAGTTCAAAATTATTTTGTTTGGAAATTAAGCTAATTGTAGCTGTAAAAGGTTGACATTTATTGAATCTTACTTTTTAGGTTTTTTGTTAAAGCTTTTTCTTTTCTTTTCCTGAATCTTAAAATGTTTTGCCTGAAGTCTGGTGTGAGAAAGTTCTCAGCATTTTAAGCATAATCATGGAGGTTAAAAATAATCCATCTCATTCTCCAAACCATCATAACTTTAACCTCTTTTAATATTTGTGTATAATACTTGAGTAAGATCAGGTGCCAAACGAAAAAGTAAACAACTTGGGTAATAACTATTACAGTAGTACATCAGAGTTCCCTATTTACTTCATTCATATAAATCCTATGGAAAGAGCAGTCAAAATATTGCTTACATAAAGCAATATGGTATCAGATTCCTTATGATGTAAAATATGCAAGCCTTCAAACACATTCATGAACTCTCGCCTAGCTGAACAATAATAGAGTAGCTGTGCAAAAACTGTGTAAATATAATTGGATTCTTTGGTTCAGATCCTAAGATTTCATTCAATTTTGTTCAGTTGTTATTGAAACAACCTTCTATTGAATGAAAAAACATTTTATCATAGTTAAAAACTAAACTGGGACCTCTGAATTTGACCTGCCTGTAGTACTGTCTGTGATGCATTTCATGCAGTGCATGAAGAATTTTATGTAATAATCAATACTGACAAGAGTACTATGAGACCAAAATAGTCTGACCAAAATCTGATCACAGTTATCAAGGTCTGAAAAAATACCTATTGACTTTCTTCTCTGTTTGCCAAAGTACCTTTATTTGCTTCCCAAAATACAGTTGTTTTCTATGATTGGTAAGTCCACTAGCTTTTAAGCTCATTCACATCCATTAGTTCCGCCTTTTTCCCCTCCCTGTTGAAAATCAGGAGCTGTCAGACTGAAATGTTCTTGCCAGACACAAATAGTGTCCCCAGGGGAGGCAGAAACCACACCGAATCAGTAAGAAATAGTTTTTAAAGTGTTGCTTGTTGACACTGGTCACTCCACTTGCTTTACAGAAAATTATAGAGACAATTATATAAGTACTGTTTTTAATGTGTCTTCCTAAGAATGTTTGGGTTTTTTTTTTCAGACAAAGCAATAATACATTTGAGATGTTTAAAATAAAATTAGTGGTGCAACAATGAAATCTGTATGTTGATCCTTTACAGAACCAGAAATATTTCAGATGGTGTCTGCTATCGGGCCTGAGCCAAAGCCCATTAAAGCCAGCAACACTGATCTTTTTTACTTTAATGAGCTTTGAGTTATATCCAGTATGTGAGCAACAGTCATCCATATGCTTTTTAATCTTACAGAATGCATGATCCCACATTACAGAACCAAGATCAGTTCTGGCTCTGCTGAAGCTGGGAGTTGTGAAGTCTTCCTGACCAGGATTTCCAACTTTATCTCTGGGATATAAGAACAGGGCTTCAAGCAAGCAGAGTTTTGGAGGAAAGGAAAACTAAAGTTACAACAGAATCACTGTTTATTTGACTGTCTTATGTGTGGCTAGCCCCACAGCATTTTTCTATTTTCATATGTCTTCTACATAAAATTAATGACTACTTACATGTAGGAGTATGCATAGTTCATTTAGAAAACAGTTGTGTCGTTTTTATTAGACATAGGTTGAAAATTGTCCCATTAAAAAATTATCTCCTTAAGCATTTCAGTATTTTTTCATGCTAATATATGTGTTATTGGTGAGAATATCACAATGGGAGAAATTACAATGCAAAGTATGAAAACATTTATCTTAAAATAAAGGAATTCTTGTGGTGAAGAATTATTTTCTGTTTTCTATTTTCTCTTAACACATGGATATTGATATTGACCAGTGATAATGAGGAAGTCCTGAGGTATAAGTAGTTTATGAAAAGCGACAAGTGTGCCCATTGCTTTACATATTCCAACAATCTATTCTATTTGTGCCCCATCCCCTGCCCACCCAGCTGTCTGAATTGCGCCCTGAAATGTTAGCTGCTTGTTCCACATGTTTCCCAGGCTCAGCTGCTTTGTGTCAGTGGAGGCTTGGGGGAAACAGTGACTGCGGAGATGTAGGCTGTTGGTCAAAAGGGATTTCCAGATACTGTTGTGCCATCGGTGATCTCCAACGTTAATTGGGCTGCTGCTTCCTGATGCCATATGTGGTGGTCACCTACACCACGGGAGACAGCAGACCTGACTGGAATGAAACTGTGAAAGATTAGGGGACAGTAAATGCTGCAGGAATTGTTGTTTATTGGTAACTGGCTGATGGATCGTAAATAGTGTGTTGGAAACAATCACTCGGGTACTTTACAGATATACAGAGGATAAAAACATGTGTCATGGGCTGACTTCTGTATACAGAAAATCAATGCTGAAGACTACTCTAAATGAGGAAGGACTAGCCTGACTTCTCCCATGTACTTTTGTAAACTGAATTTTAAAACCACATAACTGTGATCAATTAGTACTTGACATACACTGACTGTGATCATCTTTATTAATATTGTTGTTACTGTCTTTGTTGCTGTCATCATTATTATTGTCATTATTTTATAAAATGGAATTGCTGTTTTCTGGCAATTGGATTGGCAGACTAGGTCCCAGAGGCTGCATGTGATCACACTTTTATTCTTCAATGTGTGTATGGTGGGGGAGAAAGGGAAACAAAAAGAAGGTTAAAAAAAAAAATTGTATTGTTGGATATGTAATGTTTTTTAAAGTGTTCTATTAACATTTGACACCATTCAGAGGGAAGACTTCAGAACAGATGGATTTTTGGATTGGTTGCAGGATGGGAAGTTCTATTCTCCTATGTAAAAAAAAATTACGAAAAACACATTGAGGTTTAAGCAGTATCTGAAAAAATATAAAGATCAATCATATAATGGTTAAACCTCCAATAAATATGTTTTTAATAATCATGTGGTATTTTAAATAATAATGATTATCTAAAATCTTAATGTTAATACATGTTTAGGAACTTTAATATAAACCATTTCTTAACAGCTTACACTGATTTTTATTTTTGTTTCCTTATATTTGTTACATGAAGTATAGTCACCATTCCTAACACTGTTGGCACTGCAGATTTTCTCACCAATGTCTGCTTTTGTTGGTTATTGCTAAACTAGAAAGCTAGCAAACTGCCAGGAAATTAAAAATACCTCTTGACATATTTATTAGGTACTAAACATCTTTAGGGAATGATTAAATAACACTGAACATTACATTTCTTATTAAGTCCTTATTCTTAGACTAAATTCTAGGAGTACATTTGGGTTAAAGAGATAGGAGGTTAGGACTCACATGTGACCTCAATTCACTCTAGTTCAGTAAACTACAATATGTGATATATTTTTACTGATAAAAACAGTGTAGATCTACCTTTATTTGAAATCTCTTTCTGATTTCTCATTCCCATTTCAGCATATTGTATCTCTAACATGTTAATTACTGTTCGAGATGGTTAAACCTCTTCTGAGATTTATACCTGCCCACCTGGATAAGATCACATTCCTTTACTTATTTTTAACAATATGTTTTCAATCTTTTTTACCCCTTTCTCCCATTTAATTAACTTTTTCTTACTCTTTTTCTGCAAAACCATTGGTTTTATTTGATAAATTTTATCTAAGCTGATTTAATATGGGAATTCTCCCTTGCATTTGAACTGATGAGTTTGATAAGGAATATTGTATAAGACTTACTATTTGTCTGCAGGTGTGTCATAACTAAAATTGTTTTGTGCTACTAGCAGTGGAATAGTTACCATTTCATATATGATTTCTATAGTTCTTCAATACTGAAATAATCTATACATTTTAATAATTACTTTCATTTAGCTTTTTTTTTTCATACTTAAGGCCAGAATAAAATCTTAGCTCAGAAACAGTTCTGATGAATGGTGTTGTTCATAACAATTTAAAAAGTCAGAATCTGGACGTAAAATCTAAAAAACCAACATCCCCCTGAAATATATTTATATTACTTATCAAAAGCAATCTTTTAAAAATGTAAATGATTCTAAAAACTACACAAGGAAAAATCAGGTAATTTAAAATCCTACATAGAAAATATTCTCAGAATAAACTTAAATCCATCAAATATCATCTATTTCAAGTGACTCAGAATCTCATACATATCTCAAATTAAATATCACATATTGACAGTGTAAATGTTCACATAAGATGAAGTGTTTCAGGTCCAGAAGCTGCATACAATACTATTCTGTGCCTTACCTAAGATGTTCTTACAATGTGTAGGGCATATTGCCAGTCATTGGGGCAGCTATATAGTTATGGGACACAATTGCCCTGAAAATAGCCAAAGTGGCATACTAGCAGAGGAATAGCTGAAAAGTTCATAATATCTGTAAGAGACTAAACTTATGCTTGATTTTCTAGCTAGTGCTGCACTATTATAATCTCTGAGTAGAGGTAGGAAACCAGAAATCCTTGTACCAGGCATACAAGTGATGCACAGTAACTACTTCTTGAAATCTCTGCCAACATATTTATTTATTTATTTATTTATTATATATGTATGTATCTGTATATTACTTACATAATTATTCCATTTTACTCAAGTTGAAAAATATGTTCTCTGTGTCTGAAGGATCTGGATTGAAATCCTCCTGCCTTATCTAGTATGGCAATAAAAGGGCTCAAATCACCAGTTAAAGACACCTCACTTGATCACCTTCTGATGACTAGGCTGGGGTTTTTTTTTGCTTGTATTTATATATATTGACTTAGAAGTTTTAATATTTCTTACGTTGTTACATTTTCCTTGTTTTAGTTTGTAAGAGATTTTTGTAGGTTGATTGGTTGGTTTTCCTTCTAAGATCACTTTACTGCCGAGGCAACGTGCCAGTGACAGACCTACTGATCTGATCTACCAGAGGCTAGACTTCCACACTGCCCTAGGCTATCCCATTCTGGAGTGGATTTCCCACATCCCACTGCAAAGCTTTTGGAGCAAACTCTTAGTGTGTATCCCACAACACTTTTTGTCTACTTACCTGCATGTTCTGTAGGATGCCATACATATGCACCTCTATGAGAAGTTCTCAATAAAGGATGCATCCTGTCAATAAGTACTGTTGACCTACACATCAGGACCACTTAGTGAAATAATAGGCTTCTCACCACTGCAATCAATTCATAGTTGCCTGAGTTTCATACAGTTTTACAGACATCTCATGACTGTCAGGAACCATCATCTGTTAGAGACACTTATGAGAAGCTATTTAAAACAAAGTTCTGTCAGGGGTGTAAATGACCACTTCAGACTATTGCGATTTCCCTTGGCTACACTCCGTGCTGGTCACCTTGTGTCTGAAAGATTTAAGCACCAAGAAATCAGTTCCCACATCTTGAAACTGGTTGTGTTATGCACCTGGGAAGATCTTGTGAATGCACAGATTTTGCAGAAGGTGAACAATTCACACTGTTATTTTCCCAAGATGCCCAATCTTCGGCAGTACCATCAGTCTCCTCCTTCTCTCACTCCCTTTCTCCTCAACTGATTTCTGCTTTAGACTTTTGCAAGGTCTGCCATCTCCCCAGCACTAGCAGGGAAGGAGAGTGGAAGTGATAAGGTGAGCAATGGGACTATACATTTTTACTCTTATAATCTTTTAACACATTGTGTTTACTTCCAAAATATATTTATTTCACATTTCCAAAAGCCTTACTGGCAGTAAATAAATAATAATTTAAAAATATTAATCATGAGCCTATTTTGCGGGATGCTGTGCTGTTGAAGCTGACATTTTTTCGGCTAATTGCTATTCTCCGACTGGAGCTGCAAATATACAAAATTCTACTGCTGGCAAGCTGAGATGTACCTCAAATGGAAGCTGATACTGCATTAGAAGTGTCAGCCTCATTGACATCGTAGGGGCAAAAAGAATTAGGAATAGGAGGAGCTTGCTTCCATGGATCACAACTTCATCTGAAACAAAATGTTCTTCTACTCCTGGGTAAAGGGTACCTGCACAGCTAATCAGAATAACAGGGAATCACATACAGAAAGAGGAGAAGAAATAGAATGACCAACTCACATAGTAATGGTTCTTTTCTACACCTTTCTAGCATGCTTTGGAAGGTGACTTTGATTGTTTGATGGTGTCAAATTTCTGCACGTGTCCCTCTGGAAAGTGGAAGAGGCTGGAGAGAAGAGACAAAGCGTATGACACTTCCCAGCCATTACCAGATTTGTTGTGACTGCCGTGGGACATCCATACAACTCTGAGAGTACTTGATGCCATGGGAAGTATGTTATGCCTTCTGTGCTTAACTTTAAAAAGTATTGAAGAATTTATTTTGTTCTTACAGAAAGCTTGGATTAACCTAATGTTGTGGATAAAAGAAAATGCAGAACATAATTCTGAAGTATCTGGTTAGAAATAAAAAAAAAAAAAATAAAGTGAGAAATATTCTTATACATAATGTCTGTGTTGCTACATCCCCATGTTCATTAATCTTCTTGCTCCTGTATATTTGTTCATGCTCACCACTGACCAATAACTTGTTTCCATAGTGAAAGCGTTAGGATGGTCATCACATGGACGAATAGACTATATGACAAAAAGGCCAAATGTAAAGATATAAAACATGACTAAGACCAGGGAATGGTGAATAGGCAAGCAGAGTGAATTGTAAAATTGTCATCACTGTCTTTTGATTCAGCCAAAAAGCCAAAGGGAGAGAAAGTATTCATGAAGAAATATCTGCACAGAAATATTCATGTGCTAGTGAAATGTATTCACTACATGTTTTGATGTCTCAAATTTTTCTTTTTCCTGAGAACACATAGAGCACTGGGCTAAATATTGTTCTGATTTATACCCTAAGTCACCCCACTGACATATAATGAAGGGCAGAAATACATCTGCCATATGGTTAATAAACATGTTAATATTCAAAGTACCAGAAGTGAATTTATAGCACACATATGAACACCAGATTATCTCTGTAGTTTTTTGCTGCAGTTTCCCCTTGTAATAGGATGGAAGGCAGTATATAAGTATTATAGACTTTTATGATGGGAGATACCAAAATTCTAGTGTGTTGGTTGATAAAAGCAATCCTTTTCACATTAACAAATTACAGGTTTACATCACTATTTCTATTTAAATCACAGGAATAAGTCTGCAATGGTCACCAACATAAAAATCAAGCATTTGCAATTGGGCTAATAGCATTAACTATTTTGAAAAGGTAAATAATCCTGAGTATTCACTAGCTTCCCTATTCAATCAACAACATGAATTAATACCAGTAACTTTGTCATTACTTGGTACATCCTCCTTTTATTGTCTAGGGGAGCTTTTTTTAAGAGGAACTGAGGGGTTTTTGGGATGATTTTATTCTTGAAGACTTTCAAATGCCAAAAATATTGATATATATGACTTAATTAGGTAATTTATTAAATTATGTATTAAAGTGGTATGCATTATAATTCAGATGTGAATTACTAGAATAAGGACTGTTCTGCATTAGATGAGAGCCCTCTTTTCTCCCTGTAGTGGAAGATTTGGGTCTGTTTAACAGAGTGTCGTGGTTTAACCCNGCATTTTTGAACCCTTGAAGGCTTCTATATAATAGACAGAATATTTACAGAATATTTTGTTCTAGACCTAAACGTTTTGATTGACATCCTTTTCCTTTTGTAGCACATCTGTTATTGTATTTTTAAACTATTACCTAAATTTTATTGTAGTAGAGCATAAGGAGATTCCATGCTGTTACTTGTTTCCACTTTTAAATAAGAAGAAATCATAAAGGTATAACAACTACAAGAGCATTGAATTGCCTTCTTGAGCAGAATTATCACATGGAAGTATTGTCTGAGGTACATTTTCCTCATGTTCAGGGAGACAGGCACACTAACCCGCTTGTTACAATTTGTTCTCCACAATGGATACTAATTTGTAGAACTTAGAAAACGCTCAAGGGACTCTTCTATCAAATAGATAATGGAAAGGTACATTGTATCATGCTGTGATTGTGTTCCATCAGAATAAAAAATTTGCATGATACATAACAGATACAATATGATTTAAAGAATGGCATTTATAAGTCTTCAACTAAAATAACTTCTTTTTATGAACTATATCACAAGCAAAACCATGATGATGCCTACCACTCCTACTGGACAAGTCCAATCAAATTTTTTTCTTCTTTACATAAAAATTAATTTAATATTTAATTTTTTTAAGGGTTCTAAGAGTTAGAAAGCTGCCTCTGAGGGCAGATTTGGTTCATTTAGAAATAACATTCTGTGCTGATAAGAAGAGGTAGAGTTTCGAGCAAGATCAGGCAGTAAGTGGGAAAAAGAAAGAGGAATAGATATGGAATTGGTGGCTCACGGCCTAGACAGGTACACTCTTTCCTGGGTGAGAAACTGGCTGGACGACCAAGCCCAGAGAGTTGTGGTCAATGGAGCTAAATCCAGCTGGAGACCGGTCACGAGCGGTGTTCCCCAGGACTCAGTTTTGGGGCCAGTGTTGTTCAATATCTTTATCAATGATCTGGATGAGGGGATCGAGTGCTCCCTCAGTAAGTTTGCAGACGACACCAAGTTGGGCGGGAGTGTTGATCTGCTGGAGGGTAGGAAGGCTCTGCAGAGGGACCTGGACAGGCTGGATCGATGGGCCGAGGCCAACTGCATGAGGTTCAACAAGGCCAAGTGCCGGGTCCTGCACTTCGGCCACAACAACCCCAGGCAACGCTACAGGCTTGGGGAAGAGTGGCTGGAAAGCTGCCCAGAGGAGAAGGACCTGGGGGTGCTGGTTGACAGCCGGCTGAACATGAGCCGGCAGTGTGCCCAGGTGGCCAAGAAGGCCAACAGCATCCTGGCCTGTATCAGGAATAGTGTGGCCAGCAGGAGCAGGGAGGTGATCGTGCCCCTGTACTCGGCACTGGTGAGGCCGCACCTTAAATACTGTGTTCAGTTTTGGGCCCCTCACTACAAGAAGGACATTGAGGTGCTGGAGCATGTCCAGAGAAGGGCAACAAAGCTGGTGAAGGACCTGGAGCACAAGTCTTATGAGGAGCGGCTGAGGGAACTGGGACTGTTTAGTCTGGAGAAGAGGAGGCTGAGGGGAGACCCTATCATGCTCTACAACTACCTGAAAGGAGATTGTAGTGAGGTGGGTGTTGGTCTCTTCTGCCAAGTAACTAGGGATAGCTTGAGAGGAAATGGCCTCAAGTTGCGCCAAGGGAGGTTTAGATTGGACATTAGGAAAAATGTCTTTACTGAAAGAGTGGTCAGGCCTTGGAACAGGCTGCCCAGGGCAGTGGTTGAGTCACCATCCCTGGAAGTATTTAAAAGATGTGTAGATGAGGTGCTTAGGGACATAGTTTAGTGGGAATGGTGGTGTTGAGTTGACGGTTAGATTTGATGATATTAGAGGTCTTTTCCAACATTAGTGATTCTATGATTCTGTGATCTTGCAGTATTAGTGGTTCTTGGTAATTTACTGGCTAGGTTTGGCTTTAAGGCACGTATGAGTTGGTGCAATGTATTATAGGACTCCAGGGGTGAGATAGTGCATGTAATCTGATGTGCAGGCTGCATGTGTATGCATCTGAGAAACCCACTTTGCCTGATTGACACTTCACTGCTTAACACTTGGTTCTTTGTAACTTGTTTATCCAAGTGCATGATATATTCTTGCACAGCATGATTTTTGAGGAATAAGTTATGATAGTCCAAGCCTATAATTTGATTTCAGTAACAGGCCTTCTGGGACTGGAATGTTTGTTCTAACTTGACTTTGCCTCTCCCTTGCTGAAGTACTTCACTCAGAATATGCACACCCACTAGCCTCCACATTTTACAAAGTGTGCTCATTGTCCTGTATTGTAAGCTGAAAGGTCAGGGCATTGAACCATTAAATATTCAATTTATTCATGTAGGCACATTACATGTGTTTCAGTGTTTTCTTAAATCATTTGACATTAGCAAAAGAACATTGAGGCAAAAGAAACTGTGTAGAAGAGATAGGCCTTAGGCAATACACAACAACAAATCATAACGGATATTAAAAACAGATTTAATATACATATTGTTGAAAAAAAACCCTATTTTCATTACAGAAGTATTAGCTAGAGGGTGACTGCTCATGCAATTTGCTGTACATTAACTTACAAATTCTATTAAACTTGCTGATAAAAACTCTCTTATAAATGAACTCATTGATGTCAAACCAACACCCATGTATATATTCAGTCTAGGAATATATTCCTTTTCCATGTGTGATGCTATAGCACTCTGACTCTGAGAGGTCTAGCTAGAATTTTGGCTGATGTGTTTTCCTTCTTTTTTTTTTTTTTTTTAAGTAGATTTTGATTCAGGTATTTACTCACTTACTGTGTCTGCTTTTCATAAACATTGAAAAGTCAAAAATTATTGGCCTAAACATTCACTGTCTATCAATTTCTAAATTACAGGTATGAGTATTTGGCCAATTGCATATTTATAACTGTGGGTATTCGTGACAGAAATTTGTGATTTCCCCTCAAGGGATAAAATGTCACTGCAAAATCAAGACTATTTTTGGAGAATATTGGGATATATTGCATAACACAAGAATACTAAAACAAATTTGAAGAAATTTTTAGTTATAAATTACTTGTGCAGATCTTGTGAAGAACATGTATCTCATCCTTTTCCTTTTCAGTATTCTGCTGGCATGAAGACTGCAAAGATAAACTAACATTTTTCATATTAGTGGACAACATCCAAAAGAATTTAGTTTTACAATTAAAAATACTGTAAATTATTGTTCACAGTATTTGCTGATTTGAGAAATTTGCAAAGCAGAATTTTACAAATTATTACTTCAAACAGTTGGCAAAGGACAGTACTGACCTACAGAGATTGAATACAAGGGAGATGATAATTTAGAGGCAAATTCTGCCAACCCACTTGTATTGACCAGTGTCTTACTCTGAAGTTCTCCTAGTGAGATCAATAGGATTACCGGAACAGCAATGTGCTAGTTACTGTGAGAAAGAAGCCTGGCAGAATCTGGCCTTTAATGTGACTTACTGGCCAAAACCTTTTTTTTTTTTTTTAAATTCTTTTTTTCTGTTTAAAGATGTTAAACAACTTTACTGTAGCTTCAAGTTTGGAACTTGAAAGTTTATACACTTATTTCAAAAAGAAAACATCAGGTTTGTTCATTTGTTTTGAAAAGTTGTTCTCCTGTCATTCTGCAGTTAGATTTATGATAAGCTTTTTTAGAAATAATACAATACCTGCACATTCTTTTCTGTATTTTTACCATAAACATATTAGTTTCGCAGCTCACTGTATCATTCTCCTCTTAGAAGGATAAGACCTCTTCCTCTCTTTGTGAAACAAGAAAAATATCATCTGTGTTTGCTCTTCCTCGCTCTTGAACCACTGAAAGCAATACAAAATTTGACATTGATTCCAGTTACAGTAAGAGTAGAGACTTGATCCTGACATGCTGAGCCCTCTTACGGATGGTGTAGCTCTTTAGTGGTGCTTGACATATGCCTGGGTCATTCCCTAAGTATATAACGTTTGCAAAATGTGAGTCACTTCACTATTTTTTTTCTTCAAACAACAGCGGTGACTTTGGCAACTATTTGAGAGGGAAGAGAGACAAGGGTGGGAATAATTATGAAATTATTTGCTAGAGAATAAATTCCTTTTTGAAGCTTATATCTTTTTCCTTTTGTGTATTAGTTGCTGCTGCCGCTGCTGCCATACACTTATCTTTGTTGCAACTTTTTTTTCCTTCTTCCATGTGCCTGAACATGATTGGTTGGCTCCATGTTCTCATGCTATTGTTCAAGATGTTTCTATGGTGAGTGATTTAATTTCACTAGATTTGTGGCTTTCTCCTGCTGTGCCTGTATAATGGCATTGATGCAGATTGTTGAAAGGGAGAGTCTCAAGCCAGGTGGAGTTAATTAAGATGAGGTAGGTACCCCCAGTCCTTCTCACATTCGAAAGAGTTTAAAGCAAATCTGACAGTTGATGATATAACAAACATAAATATATTTTTGATGACAGATTATGTAATTTTAAAAAAAACCTGAAAGCAACTGAAAACTAAAGCAATGTACTGTCTGCTTAAATTGCAATTCCCACTAAGGAAGAAGTAATTTATTTTCTGTGAATAACTGAACAGTCATAGGGTTTGAGAAAAACTCACTTGAGTGTTACAATGAGAGGACTTGATACACATGCAAGAAAGACACAAGACTCCCCTCTGCCCCTCCCTGCAAGGGCCCATGTTATGCTCACACATGGTTGATGTATTGAATTTGGAAATTCCTCTAACTCTTGACATGCTAATAAAGTTACTGAAACTGATTAAGGACAAAAGAAAGCCCTGTATTTTTTGTGACTCATTCTGTTGGGGAAAGACATGAGGAGTTCAAGATTTTCCTGAAGACTGCCAAAATTTACAAGCTGCAGAAATGTAGACATGTTTAAACCATATTTACAGTGATGAACTGACATGGCACAACACAGAGAGAAAGGTAAATATAATGAAATCTCGTATTACTTTAAGTAGGATAGATGGGGGAAGTTGTTTTCACTTTTGCTTAAATAAGTATAGTTTATAAAATTAGTCTAAGTACAAGAAGATACACGGGATAGAGTTATAGGTGAGAACAAACAGAAACTTGTAGATCTTCTGTGATAAAGAATGGAGATAAGTGGGGCAAAGAAACACTGTGGATCTGGAGCCTGATGGATTGAGAGGGAGTGAAGCGATGAAACTGGGAAACAGCTAATGGCCACAGCATGCTTTTCTTCTTGATGAACTAATTTCCCTGTGGAATGTGTTTTACTGCAGGAATATGTTTGGTATGAAAACAAAATGGAAGCATAAGCAGTCTATCTAAGGTATTTTATCTAATCTCTGCATTTGTTTTAAATCCATCAGAACAGAATCTCGGCACTAGCAGTCTTTTATGAAACAAAGCAGTCAGAGGGCTGAAATTATCCATTCCTCTCTGCTTACACCATCTGAACATATCAGGTTTTTCCCTTGTCTTATTCTCCAAGGGAATATTGTTGGGTCACTCAGAGGTGACTGCATGAATGCAAATGAAAAAAGATGGGTCTTCACTTTCACTGGTAAGGTGCTATGGTCCAGAACTTATTCTAATTTTTGATGAAAAGAAATTCCCTGTCTGGAAAGCAGACAAAGGCAGTTGCCAGGATCCTAACCCTGGTCTCCATCTGTCACAGTTACTAAAAGACTACAGTTGCCACACTGGGCCAGAGTAAGCAGCAGGTATGAAGGAGTCATGGCCCAGTCCTTTCAAGACTTTGAAGAATAGGGCCAACATTTGGCCTTGGAGTGGATTTGATGCCACCCAGGTAGAGAGAGCAATAGAGAGATCATCAGAATTATGTGTTCTTTCTGTGCTGCCGAACTTAGGACGTGCACTGAATAAGATGATTGCAGCCAAATGTTTCTCATTTCTCTGAATTCTTCTTAAGGAGAAAGATAAGAGAGGGAACATAACATTATGTTTCCTGAGTATTTGATTAGATAATGGACTTCAGAGTGATGTGGCAATGTTACATAGCAAGGTATTAAATACGTAAATGTGATTGCGGTTTGAGTTGTAGTTCTGGGCTTCCAACTTTCCAGGAGTTCTCATAATAAATACAGGAAAAGAAATCCTGGAGATACTCAGCCTTCTGTATCTGTTGTAACACAGGCACATTTCTTCAGTTCCTTCTGTACAATCTATTGATAACGAACATGTCAAAGTTAATGGAAGAAAATTGATTTGGATCAAACAGACTCATGAACTAGTTTACCTAATATCTGGGAATAAGGCCAGATTTCACCTACTATGTAGTAAGGGAACACTATAAAACCAAAATAATTCCAGTGCAAACCTGGAGGTGAAAAGGAAAATAAAAGGTGTCTTCTTTGATCTTCTAATGGTAATTTTTCAAAGTTGAATTGCTACATGCATTCTGGAAGATAATGTCTAGCATCATAAGAAGTCCGGTTTGACCAAAAATAGTTGAATTTAGTTATTCTTGTTTTACAGAATTCCTGGATTTTTTCTGAATCTCTTGAAAGAGTAGGATTGCCCATGAAGGCACAAAGTACATTAAAATATTATTCAGTATTTCAGATACCTTCTCTCCTAACTCAGAAAAAACTCATCGTGAGTGAGGAAGACTTTTTTGTGGACTTTCATCAGGACTGCAGCTCAGAGGCTTAATTTTGTAGGAGCTACAATAGCTTTTGAAAGTTCTCTGTGTGAATTTTCAGGATCCCAAATAACTTCAACAAATGCCAGCTGTAAACTGTCTCTGTATCAAACTGCCATCCACTCGAGTGTTGTCACCCAGAAACAAGATCATCTTTGCTATATGGTTTACACAACTTCTACTTTGTAGTTCAGAGCTGGTCTCAACATTAAGAGAACTTCTTCATCTTCCACTTTCAAGAAAATAGTTTTTTAAAAGACACTTTTTCCTCTTAATCACACTATCATACTATCTGCCAAAGCAGCCAGATTGTAAAGTTACAGGTTGTTCTGCCACAGAATAAAAATTTATTCCATTGAAGTCAATGGCAAACACCTACAGGGATATTATTTCACTCATGATATTTCACCATAATATATCATGACTCTAAATGAAGTGTTGATTGTTCATAATTGGATTGTGATTACAGATGAGTAGCAATGAGAAGAGAAAATGAAAATACTATTTATTTTTAGAATAAGGTAAAAAAAAAAAGAGGTGAAAAATTAAAAAAGAAAAATAAGTAAAACTGGAAAATTATTTCATTTTTCAGAGACTAAGAAGACATATTTTTTAAAAGATCACATATTTGATCTCTGCTTTCTTTTATTTATCCCTTTTTCCTCTACAGAATATAATAAAATAAATATTATTTTAAGGTGTCTTTGGACTTTTTTCAGTTATAACTTTTTAAACTTCTTTTAAATTTTAGGAAAAGAAAAAAATGTAGGAAAAAAAAAGCTGGGGAGGGGAGTAAGGAGACAATAATAGCAAAGATACTAATCTGAAGTAAAATTTTAGTTAAATATTACATTGTTAAAATCAAACCCTAATTTTGGACATTCATGGGGAAAAAAGCAGCAAAATGTATAAATTAGTTTTTAATATATCACGAGCTGCACTGTATCATGGTGATGGATTTTTTTGTAAGCTCTTTGGGGAAGGACACCTTAAAATGTGTGTGTATATCAGTTTTACAGGAATGAGGCTTGCACTTTGATTGGCTGCTAAAGTTGATGTAAAGTTATTAATAACAATTCTAATAAAAGGATGGGGAAAAGCTCTCAGCACTTTGTATTTCCTGAAAACTTTTATTGTAAAGGAAATGATCTTTTCATGACCAATCTTCCATTGAAAATGTTTAGGCATGAATATGAAAGCTAGTACAAAGCAAGGCGGGGAGGAAATATAGTTGGAACATAGCATACCATAAAATGCTGAAAAGTATATCACATTAGAAAAGATTTAAGGGGTAGAAATAAAAAAATGTGCATTTCTTGAAGAGGCTTGAAAAACTGTCAGTTCTTAGCAGTAAGCTAATATTTCCATTTCCGGGCTCAAGGGACTGTTAAATAACAAGCAATTATTTCAGGCAGAAGTAGATGTAAATGGCAGCATTCAAAAGCCTGTGAAAAGATACTGTTAAAACTGACTTGGTACCTTTTAGAATATTGTGGCTGTGCAGTTCTACCAGGAAGATTTATCACCTGGGGAAAGATCAAATAATAAGGGAATATTCATCAAAAAGCCAGAAAGATGGTATATCTTGATGGAGCCAACCAAAGTGTATTGCAGAATGACACAATCAATAGTAAATGAAATATTAATCCCCTCTAATGAGTTTAAGATGGAACTGACAAATAAATCAGACTCAAAACTTATTTCCTGTTTAAAATCAAATGTGAGGTGAACATTTTAATTATATTTTTAAAGGCTTGTTTTCAAAGTTCAATCATGAATACAGGGTGTGGGGTGAAACCAGGTGAGAATCCTGGTACAGCAACTCCATACTTGTACAAAAAATGGAAAAGTGAAGTTCACTACTGAGTTTTTGTAGTTTATATCAGAAAATGTAAAATCAGTAGTGAGAAGCAGGTATCAGATTTTGAAAACTTCTTTTAATAATGTCTTTTTTGTCGTACATTAAAAAGCTGAAAGTCTTGTAATTTGGGGAGTTAAAACAATACATACAGTCATGCTGTCTAGGTAATCAGTGGTCTGCTGTTCTGTTGACAGCTTCAGTAAAGATTCATATAGGTAGAACTAATACTGAAAGTCTGCCAATATTAATATATATCATTTCTATTAATTATTTTTCGTTGCTTCCTGTACTTTAAGAATAATAACAATGTGCTTCGGTTGGGAATAGAAAAGGGAGAAGTTAGTTGACCAGCTACGTAACATAAGTAACTAATGTCTGGAAGTGAATAACAAATGAAAGAATGAATAAAATTAATATTTTAGTTATATTATGACTGTTGGAAAACAAGAAAGACTTTTACAGAAAGAAAGGTTGGCTCACAAATTAAATGATGTGGTAAACTTGAAAAAAATTATAATAGTAGGATCGAATACCTTTGTAAACAATGGTAGTAAATATAGGTAAATAGCTGCACAACGAGTAGCCACCTATATCCCAAATATACACAACAGAACTAGCTTCCCAGCTGTATCTGATGTGAATAAAGTATACACTTGCAAGCCTGGTTGAGGCATGAACAAACGTAGCTTAAAGGTTGCCAATGTTTAAATTAACTCTTTGGGAAAAAGAATATATTTCCTTTGAGCGTGTACAATGCCTAGGTAAATGGCACCCTAATCCCTAATGAAGGCTTATCTACACTGCTAGAACACAAAATGTGAGAGAAGGAATAAAAAGCCCCCAGCCCACAGCATAAAACTTCTTTACTGTGTATTGTCCGTGTTCACAGCTGCAAACCTTGCAGTGAGTAGGAGAAGCTCTCCAGATCCTGTAATTTACAACAGTGCCCAGTGAGGAGTGTTGTAACAGAAATCTGTTCTCCTCATCAAGCATGTCGTTGCCCACATCCTTTTCCTTATTGCGCAAACAACACAGAGGGTGACAGTCTGTGCTCATATAAAAAATACGACTAAGAATTGTGTCTATTTGAACTTTATGATGTCGTTCCCCTGTTGATTTGCAATTCTTATTCCCTGAGTACAGAAGTAGTCCTCTGAGAATGTATAAATAAACCTGTTAATTATTATGTGTTAAAATTAATTTAAATTACTTTAAAAGAAATTTAACACTTAGTATTAGACACTGACATTTCTGTCCCAAGTGGTCTTATCAACACACTAGTGCTGCAATTTCCTATTTACTTAAAGCTGTCTGAATTGTTATGCAAGTTACCACTTCAGATTTTTTAAGGATGCAAGGAAGTTTCTCATTTTTTGGAGACTGGAGAGAAAAAAAACCAAAACCAACAACAGGAAAACAATACTTGTGAAAATGTCAATGAGTTGTCGTATTTCACAATGAGTGCTGTCTAAATGCTCTAAATAGTATTAAAGCTTTACAGTGTCACCAGCAAAGATTTTTTTCTTGCATCTCACTCCATTTTTCTTTATCTTTTAGCAACATAAGGTTTCTACTATTTTCATTTAGAATAACAGAGATAATGGATTGCTATTTTTCTTGTTTTTCTCAGTAAGAGGCAGTAGAGCTAGCCCCTAAACAGAGATTTTGAGTCTTTCAACATTAGGTGTTGAAGTTAAAAGGCTAGTTTCTTCCTTCTTGTTTAAACTAGTCATCTTTATTTTCTCTATGCAATCATTTTTTTTCAGAAATGTCCTGAATCGTCTACTTAACTACATCTAGTTTGCCCACTTCTAGTTATGTCAAACCATTTCTCAGCATTTTCTTTATAAGAGTTTAGCCAATTTTTTTTTTTATCCCTGTATTATGGTATAGGATCCCCCAGACAGTGATTTAAGGCACTTGATATCTTGTTCTAAACTGTCCTCAACAAAGAGGTTCTTTACTTCTGTTATTTATATACAGAGCCTAAAAGATTAACTTCCTGAAGGTGCACTTACAGTTAGGCACAGTAAACCTCCACCTCCACCAATTGTTCATCAGAAGAAAGAAAGAAAGAAAGAAAGAAAGAAAGAAAGAAAGAAAGAAAGAAAGAAAGAAAGAAAGAAAGAAAGAAAGAAAGAAAGAAAGAAAGAAAGAAAGAAAGAAAGAAAGAAAGAAAGGAAGAAAGAAAGGAAGAAAGAAAGAAAGGAAGAAAGGAAGAAATAAAGAAAGAAAAGGCACTTACCATAAATATTTTTCTTTAAAATGTACTAAAACCTCAAGTACAGAAACCTAGAAACAAGAAAAGCAGGCAAAGAGTGAAGAACTGTAGCGCACACACTAGTTATCTGCAGAATATGCTCACTTGAATGTGAACACTTTACTGCTACAAATGATAGATAATGGAGCATATGCCACACATTTTATTTATAAAGAACCAAAGGATGGAAGAAGGTAGGGAGATGGAGAGCATAATAGAATATAAACTATAATAAGATAACATTATCTCTGGGATTTTGGATTAGTTTGACATTGTAAAATCATAGTGCACTATAAAAGAAGAAACATATTCAGTAAAAAAAATGAGTTTGGAGGATTAATGTAGTAATTTTGAACTTAATATATTACTGAGGTAAACATAAATAGTTTACTCTGGGACCAGATTTTAAATTTATCACCTTATGCCCATGACATCCATTTTCAGTTGGCTTGGTGATATATGATGATACAATAATAATACATAATAATAGTGGTTTGGGTAGGAAATTTTCTAGAGTCTTACTATGGAGTCTTACATATTATAACACATAATAATAGTATGTGCATGTTCAGATGATTTACTGAAAATATCTGTATTAGAGACGGCATCCCTAGACATTTCAGAGATGCTGTTTTAAAGAAGTATTATTGTCACAATGAAAATTACAAATGTTAGGCACCATTATTTTTAAAATTTTCTGAGGGTTATTAAGTTAAATTAAACATTTTGTATTTTACTGAAAGGACAATCAGGTCTTCATGATCTTCACACATTTATAATTAAAGTAAGCAGTGAGCACTAAAACCTGTTACAGAGACTTTTAGTGTGGCTCCTCTGTTCTCTTCTTCTCTGCATTTAAGTGTCTGCTTTCTCCCTGTATGTTTTATTGGGTGATGTCCTTACTGGTGTAGGGCTGGCTAGTCAGTGGCTGAGAGTATCTAACAGGCTCTGACATTTTACTTCCTATGGGAACTATATGTAACAAAATTGCTCTATAGAATTCTCAAATGATAGGAGCACCTTTCAGGCACCGTCAGCATCTATTTGACAGTCTAACACAGCCTGCTAACACATTATTTCAAACTTGGTTGCTTACACTTATGAGTAGTAAAAATTTCAATGAAAAGGGGTTTGCTGAATAATGCTGCAAGATAAGTTCCCTTTCTTTTCGCTTCTCTTTTTTTTTTTTTTTTTTTTTTTTTTTTTTTTTTTC
>VZTQ01001744.1:51903-91911 GCA_013400755.1 Pelecanoides urinatrix
TTTTTGTTTGTAATTTAATCCTCCTCTCATTTGTATTAGCCAGTCAGCAAGGGAGATGCATCACTTGTTAACAAGTGAATCAATACCAAGCATCTGGACAATAAGAGAGAGGGTGCATATGCTCTGTCAATTTAGACCATCAAGTAACATATTGTACTGGCAGTCAGTACTGAAAAATCTGTTGAGAGTATATGAGCTGTTTTGATAAGCTATGGTATGTGCCCTTTTTCTTAATCTGAAATACAGGTTGGAAAATATAAGTATTATCTGTAGTGTATGGGGAAAACCAAAGAAAACTGGCAATAATGATTCAATTGTAAACCAAAATGCTCAAGGAAAATGAAGCAAGGAAGTTTCACAGTTATAAAGATAAAAAATGAAAACAGTAAAATTGCTATTTCTGGAAATATGGAAGAGTTCAAGTTACATTAATGGGTAGAGGAGTTGAAGCCTATGTTCAGAGGCTGAAACACAATATTTTTATGCAAATAATTATGACACGTCAGAAAAGTGAAATCTACAATCTCAATACAAGAAATTAAAAGGATTAGAGTATAAAACTGAGTGTCTGAGCACAGTGTAGTATATAGCCCAAATGAGATTTCACAGTCTATAGTTATGCTCAGGACAAAGAATGAATTTGATATAGCAAATAATCCTTACTTTTAGCTAACTTCAATAGCAAAAAATAACCTTTCCGACATCATTATTTGAGAAACTCTTCAAAATTATTAAAGGAAGCAGAAACTTCCTTGAGCTGAAAGGTTGCTTGATCAATGTTATAGATACTTCCTGGAGGAAACTATTGACCAACATCTATTGTTCATGTCCACAAACAACAAAATACTTTTTACATTTCATGAAAAGCTTCAGCACAAAAGTAGAAAACTCTCATTTCAAAGATAAAGGTACTAACACTGCTCACCAATCCCCAGGGAATTTTTACCAACCTCATGAATATATTTGGACTCCTGCTGATTGGAAAGATATTTCCTTGATGAGGACTGAGAAAAGACTTTTTGAAGAAGGAAAATTTTGGTCTACTCTGTCACATGTTTTGAAGACAAATGCAAAGACAAACCTACTTCTTTGGAAAACCAAACCAAACCAAACCAAACCAAACCAAACCAAACCCCAAAGCCCCACTTGTTTTAGAAAGTGTTTTTCTGACAACATAACATGAATAATACCTAACTAGGTCTCAATATATGTCTGATTTGAATATAAAAAATGAGATTATGAAATTGTTACTATGACAGGAAAAATATATCATTATATACCTGAAGTCCTAGCAAAGGTCTTTACAATGATAAAGAATGCAACTTTATATGAAATTGCTTTCAGATGTGCAAGTGATGTGGAAATATGTAATGAACAGTCTGCCAAAACTACTGATTTTCAAACTCAGTTCCAAAGGATTATTGCTTTACAGTTACGAGCAGAAACAGACAGACCACCCATAAATCACGGGAAGTACCAAAGACCATGGATCATACTCCATAAGATAATTAACAATTAAGTGTATATTTAATATGCAGTAAAAAGTAGAATGATAAAAATAAAAAATGTATAAATGTATATACATGTGTGTATATGTATAAATTACACAATATAAATATATGCTATACTTGTAACCCTTGTTATGGGACTTCACTGGCAGCAGCATGACCAAATTTAAGGGTTTAATTAAATAAAAAAGAAAATGCTGGCCAGAAACCTCAAAATTTATGCTCAATTTTCTACTGTACAGTAAGATAATCTACCCTATTCATATATATGAATCAAATGGCTAACAAATTAAATTTGTATTAAAGACAGAAAAGAAAAATCTAGGATGTTAGATCAATGAGGGAACAGGAACTCATTCTTAAATTATTAGAATAAGAACTTATGATCTTTTTCTCTGAAGGGGAAATTCTTAGGCAAAGTGGTTTGCACCTTGGTACAACATAGGGTCTCTCTTCCGCAGTAACTCTCAATCAGAGGTTCCACTGGGTAATGTAGCCCAGATGAAGTTGATCTGATCCAGTGATTTACCATTTTTCATTAGCCAAATCTGCTAATAGTCACATGTTGCTCCCCTGAGCTGCACCTGCAGGCAATGGCTGACCCTGCTAGCAGCTCCTGCAAGTCATACCACGTCCCAGTAGCCACTTGCATATGCCATGCTGCATGACACAGACGTTCCCTAGTGCCAGGCTTTGTGAGACAAGCTATTCCTGGTTAGTTAGCCTTGTTCATATTAGCTAGATCTTACTCTACACCTCACACTGTCCCCCACTACCCTTAGCCACATTGCATATGTCTTCCACAAACTGCACCTCACGCCTTTTTTTGCTCTTGTTAGCTGTGTGATCCTGCAACTGCAGCTCACGCTGCTCCTCATTCCTCTGTGCTCTAGTAAACAGCAGCAGATTGGCTAGCCCCACTTATTACTGTGTTCAAGGATTAGAACTAAATGCAGGAAAACCTTAGAAAATGTTAAAGCAGCTCTTGCCATCTCCTACATTTTTGGGAAAACCATAAGCGTATTCCTAAGTTTTTTTACAAATTCCACCCTTCATACCCCCATGCTGGAAGGTATTGCCGAAGTTTAGCACTCCTAAACGTCATGAACTTGTAGAACATTGGCCAAGACTTTTGTTCAATCACAAACTTCTCCCTTTTAAACAGAAATAGCCCTCAAACCTAACAACAAACACAAGAAAAACTTTTTTTTTTTTTTAAAGCCTTGCCCATTTTTTTCTCTCCCTCTAGTTCCATCAGCAAATAACAAAGCACAATCCAGAAAAGTCTCGATTGCATTCTCCTCTGAATTTCTGAAAGGTAATAGGGAAACGATGGGGTTTTGTTTCCATTTTGGATCTTAGCCATGAGGATTACATACACATTCACATAAACTCACTCTCTCATCCACACACAGATACTCATAGATGTATATGCATATATAGAGATATAAATATATTATTTAAGTTTTATCTGCAATTATTAGGCAAAGCAACATTAAACTTATCAAGGAAGTTTGAATTATTATCCTGGTATAACAATGTAGAATTCCTTGACTTTGGTCAGTTGCAAGATATGAAATCTTTAATTAGGAACAAAATAATCATCTTTTGTCATCTAAAACTGTTCTATATCAGTTTTCATGCTGCAGGAATAATTATTCAGTACTGAGAGCCAAATGTCCAGTATTTAGCTGTATACATCCTCTTATTTTTCAGAATATGTGTACTTAGTCATATTTTACCTCTAGTGAGGTCCAGAGGTCCATCTAAATTTGTGTTAACTTTTATATCAATAGGGTTGCTCAAAATTCATAATGCTGACAGATGAAAATCTAATTTGACCCTTGTGCTCAAAAAGTGTATTGAGAAAAATCACATCAAGATTCAGCTGAGAATATTGTGAGTAAAAAAGCAGCACAATCATCACATGAAAAATAAGCAGGCAGTAATGCCACAGATGATACCCCATAGAGCACAAAGACATACATTTGTGATTTAATGCACCACCTGTACTCTAAGAATAATTTTAATGGTTTGAATATTTTAAACTCTTTCCTTATTTTTGGCTTAGAATTCATCAAATATTTATCTTGATATCCCCACCAGTTTAATTTCAAATAGATAGGTGACTTCTATATTATGAATACAGTGAAAGATTTAGAACAATTCCTAAAGACAAGTTTGCATTTTTTCTTCCAAACTTTTTTTATGCACAGTTCATCTTTCTGTTAGTTCCTAACAAATAAGTTAAAAATAGCAGCTGTCTTATCCTTCTTCTTTTACTGAGAAGCTGAAATAATGCACTTCTCATCCAAGATATCATGCTAAGAAAATATCCTGTTGAACAGAAAGTTTTTTGTTAGTATTCTCAATATATTGGAGGCAGTGTTAGCAACGTTGACTTCACAGTATCCCAGAGAAACTAAGATACACAATAAATGTGAAGAAACACAATGTAGACAATATGGGCAGGAAAAATTGATAACAAACTAAAAGTATACTCTGTCTGATTAATGTTTTGGCTTTACCTGAAGTGGGATATTTTTAGCAATTGAATGAAAGAATGGGGAAAAGACCACAGCCTGCTTTAAATTCCAGCAAGTTTATTTTCCTGCATATTTATCTATGTTTTTAGTTAAATGCAAATACACTTCTAACCAAAACATTATTTCAAATTTGAATTTGAAGTTCAGCATTTTGTTCTAAAATACTTAAAGAAAAAAATCTTAGAATTTATATGTTGTCATTTTTTTTCCTAAAACAATTCTAAGTAGTTTTTTATACTCTAGAGAAATTTTCTTAGTGAAAAAATATTTTTCTGGAAAAAAAAAATCTGCTTCTATTTCATTATTTGTGGAATCTCTTTAAGAAAAGTGATAATAGTGACTTCATTCACATTTTCAAAGTTTGCTATCTTGTTCAACCCCTAATTCATGATTAATGCCACTAATATGCAATACAAAAAGGTCTTTTTAGAGGTCTGGTTCTTATTCAAGATCTTTGCATAGGCCAGGTAAGAAATTGCAACTGACACTTTAGTTGAATTCCTTTTAAACTCCTCTTGTTTGTTCTAGCTCACCACGCTTATGAATTTTAGATCACAGCAGAACTTTTCCTGAAAGAAGCTAGCAGATGTCCCCACCATTAGGTTTGCTCCTTCATTCCCCTTTGTGTATAAGGAAATCCATTAGATGTATAAGGTCCGTTAGAGCATTGCCAATACTTTTGAAGAAGTCCTGATTAGTGATCACCTCTGAATGTGAACTTTGGTAATTATTTAATGCATTGTTATGTAACAATATTTGCTGAATTTGAGCCAAAGATAGAAAGGAGAATAATGTATTCAGAATTCTTTGCTAGGAATTTTGATTACCAATTGTGAATTAAACTGTGAATAACCATCCTTCAAGGAAAATAAAACCAGTCTTTCTCATGAGGCTCAAAGTAGCAAAAATCAGTTGTAGAGATAAGAAGAAGAAATAAGTAGTTTGGTTAATGGTTTTGAATATAAAAGACTGAAGTTTTTCAAATTGTCAAGGAATTCCTCTGCAACTCTTTCCTAAAAGAGGATGAAAAATCCAGATGGTAGTCTTGTCACCTTACTGTGTCATTTGTAAGAGATTCAAAGGTTTGTTCATTCAAAAACCACAAAAGATAATAGAAAACAATAAACAAGTACAAGAAAAATGGTTTGAGAAGTGAAAGCAAATCAAGATCTCTAAAAAAAATTATTCCTGAGACAAGCTAAAAATAAAAAGAGAAAATGAAAACTGCTGTAAGAGTAACCAAGAACTCCAATACACACAGATTTTAATTCAGTTCTTAAAGGACTAAGTGAAAGAATCAGACATAGCTGCAAGACTTTGGATCTTTAACCTATTTGAGGCATAATTTATGGAATGGAAGCTTGGAGTTTGAAATATATATACTATTTGTGGATGCAAACTGTTTTCATATTTTGGGTTATATAAAATTGTAAATGTAAATTACATTAATAGCAAGTATGAAAGTCATCTTAGTTTTTCATTATTAAATAAATGTTATAATAAATAACATCAGGACATAGGCTTATGGTTGACCTTTTTTAAAATCTCTTAAGTAACAATTTCTGCTGTTCATAGTCATGCCAAATAGCCCTACACATCATGCTTATATTCAGTGAATCTGAAATGTATAAGGTAATACTTAGCACATATAGAGATGACAGAAAATAATAGTTACTTAGTTTGTGGCTTAACAATTTTTATCTTGCCACTTGCAGTTGTTTATTTCTCAAAGAGCATTTTCTTGCTTTTCTTTTTCCTCCAACCTTCTCTTTTATCTCTAATTTCCATAAGACACTAGAAAAGGAAAAAAAGCACTGGTTTTGCATAGCCTTAGTCATGTAGAAATTGTAATAATATCAGTTATATCCGACAAACGATTGAAGTAGTAACATCCCAAGTACCTGCCCAGAAGATAAATCTCATCATCATAAAACTGTGAATAGTGTTTGAGGCATATATGGCATTTAAGATATTAATGGGGGTGATTTCATCTAAATCTCATTTAGACATTGTGACCATGGATTTCTTGGTTTTCGTTTCCCGTAACCTACTGTTCTTACTTACTGCTAGAGGTCTTGATGAGTAAAATCTTTGAACTGCAAGCACTGCTGTTCTGCTTTGATGAACAAGAAGCCCTACTTAAAAAGGCCAAAATTCCAAAAGCATATAAATGCCAACCAATGCTTTTCATATGTATTAATATTTCATGGCAAACGACCAAACTGATAATGCCTTACTTCCATTGTATAGCACTAAATCATGACTAGTTTCATTGAAACAAGTGAGAAATTTCCTGTGAGTAATCCTTTGCTGACAAGGGCAAGGGAATAAGCAAGGGGTTCAAAAAGTTGTCCAGAGGTTTTTCTGCCAATTAAATTGTATATGATATTGCATAAGGTTTCAAGGTAATTAAGGGAAAATGAAGATGGATTTCCTTGATTTAGCTACTAGACCTATTCTCAAATGCTATGACTGCCACTCAAGAGGGAAAATCACTTTCAGTGGTGTCTGCTGCACTATGAGTTTATGACTTCTAGTTTTTATGTCCTTGTTTACTATCTCCTTGACATAGTATTTAATAGGAGTACAAAGCTCTCCACTTTCCCTTTAGAATGTGATAGGATTCACAGAAAAAGGCTAACATATCTAGTTTCCTCTAAAGTGATAGGGTGTAGGTTTGCTATTTTGACCACAGGGAACTTAGTCTGGCTTTACAGTAGAGTAATCGGGACACAGGGTTGTGTTCTGTGTCTTAACATAAAGTGGCATAGTATGTCTCCTGAAGCCAAAGAATAACTCTTATTCCTTAATATTTCTCAGTACGTTTTCAATCTGAATGCTTCCTTGTGTTTCTGTGCAAGCTTTCGTTTCCAAAGGACTGTAGCTAAAAGACCAAAGCAATCATACTTTAGAAGTTAGCTAAAAAACCTTGCACTCACTCATTAAACAGTGCTTAAAAATAGATATTTTCTTTTATAAATATAATGGAGTTTTAGAGCCTGAAGAATCAATTCTACATCAAAGAATCAATGTTATGATAAATATAGAAAACATTTTTATCCTTTCTAACAAAACTTGGAAAAATTTGAAACATATTAAAACATTCATCCATAACAAACATTTTATTCTGAACTCTCAAAGAATTAGATTCAATTCACACAAAATAAATTTTTATATTTTATATTCATAAAGGGATGAGCCAGGTCAAAATCACACTGTGGCCATCAGCTGGCAGCATTTTATCTGACTAACAACAGGATAAGACACTGCTGAGCTTTACCATACATAGTTTACGATAACGGAGATTCGTCTTAATTCTAACTTTTTCTCTATGAGTGTCAAAGTAATCAGCCTTACATGTCTCATGTCTCAGGTACATAAATGATTCACCTTGGTTTGACAAATTAATACATTTCACCTGTGTGATGGTATACTTTGTGTGCACAGCCAAAGCAGTTTAACATAGAAAACCTTTTGTTGCAATCTCCCTGTTCAATTCTAATCTATGCTTTAGGTCCCACATAACTTTGTGCATAAGTGCATGGGTTTTATATTCCTGAAGGTAAATTTTCACTAAAGACATTTTCACCAGTGTATAACAAATAAGAAAAAACACTCATGTATTCTGGTGAACCAGTTACATATATAGCATAGGTTATAAGAATAAAAACAATGGGATTTGTTCCATTCACAATGGCTTTATTTATTAGAACCACATATACAATCTATTTGGGGAAAAATCCCAAATCAGCAAAAAGAGAGTATTTCTTAATTCCTGATGATACATTTCAAAATCTGCTTATGCAGACAGTCAAAAAAAAAACCCTTGTCAGAGACTGTGAAGATCATTGATTATGAAAGAATATGACTATTCTCTTCCAACTCATGTGTTTTTTATGCACGTTATTATTAGACTCTAGACCTGAAGTACTGAGGGAAATAAAAAACATTGACATTTCACATATATTGTTTCAGACAGTAAACATGTTCTGGAAAACACACAAACTATTACTTTAACTGGGATTTGCAATATGATCCTAAAGTCTTATACTAGAAAATAATTTCTTAAAAGAAGAGGGTTGTGTTGTTTCCCCACCCTCCTCCCCGCCCCCGTGGAAATAAATAGAGTTTTCAAAGAAAAATACCTGCTGTTTATTTTCTTTTAAATTGGCCCAGTTTGACTCCTACATCTGCTCCTGTACTGCTGTAAAATGTGTCTGTTCTATCAGTGGCTGATGCTGATTCCAAAATTTGATATATTAGGTAAAATAGTTATAAATTCTTTCATAAGGAAAACTTAAACAGATTTTTGTAATCCTTATCCAGTTTCAGGATGTCACTAGGTGAAAGTTACTACCTGGTTAGAGTGCTTTCAATCAACTCAGCAGTTGCTCTAATCATTTTTGCCAAAAATACATAGAGTGAAGATGCTATGGAGTATCTGATCAGTGAGAAAGCATGGGAGGAGATGCTAACCACAGATAAAATCACAAAAATATATAACTATATGGCATAGTTACCATTTATCTCTACTCACAAAAAGTGGTTTAGGGTATGTGAAAGAGTGTAAGTGGTATAGTAACTTTCAAAATGTTTACTGCTATCCTCAACCACCAAGGTTGAAACGGCACTCTCTCTTTCCTTAGCCTGTTGAGATCAGAAAATAATTGTTATTACTATGAATCACAACCAAGTTACTGTCCCAGAAATGTAGTTTATTTAATCCCCTTTTTCATATTCTTGTCCCCAGTTGCATGGATATATTAGTAAACACTTACATCATGGATACTGAAAATAGCTCTTTCCTGTTATGATTTAGATCACAATCTACAATTTGCTATTTCTATTTTTTTTTAAATTCTGAAAGAATGAGTTAAAATTTTAAAAGTCTTGAAAATTGTGGTTCAAATCTGCAATTTAAAAGGCCAATGACTAAACCCCTTTATTTTCTCGTGAGATATGAAATAAATTACAATAACATTATTTATTATAAAATTAATAATTAATTTCCTATAAAGTTACTATACAAATGCATATGTAAGCATACATGTGGGCACATGTATATAAGTGCAATTTATATGCAGTGTAAAATATATACTATATAACTATATAAATATGTAAGTATATAGAGTTTTGTTTATTTTAACATTAAAAATTCAAAAGCCATACTGAATTGCATGGAAAGTTCCTAGATTCTGACATGCTTTTTGTCTCCTTGAATAGATCTCCTTAGCTCCCGAAAATGATACAATTGTTTATTAGCAGTAGCCTAAATTAGTAGGGGCACAGAAGTACAATTGAAATGTTCTTTATATCACCTAGATTTCATGTACTCTAGAAACAGAAGCCAGTCTTTATTATTAAAGTTTTGCATAAGCAAAATCTTGTGTCCTTGCTTATGCCCATTGACCTCACTGTGGCTCCCCTACAAACATAGATCCGTCTCCTTTAGGTTCAGTAAAGGATTAAGCATTATATTTTCAATTGTGAAGTTACAACAAATGCTTACTGGACTTAGGGAAATCCAGATAGTGTGTAGAACAAAGTACTAGTCATCACATGTCATGTCAGGATGACATAACCTAGCTGTATATGCAGCAGTCAGTACAGAAGGTACCTGGAGCAGTGGAAAGCTTTAAAAACAACCCCCTCCAAAACACATTATAAACAGAGGAAACAGATATTTTTATATATAGATATAAAAATATATATAAATATATGTTATTTATATATGAATATTATTTTTTATTTTTGAGGGGAAAAAAAAAGACAAAACAGTCTGATGCCTCTCTGAAACATCTTTTTCTTAATTCTTTTTACATTTGATCTTGTACTGTTGACTGATAGATTAATAACTTTTCAATAGTTTAAAATGTTGATATCAATATTTTCTGAACCAACTAAAGAGCTTTCTGACATTTTTAGCTATACATACTCTTACGTCTGTTAAAGGTTACGGTTTTTTTTTTGTTTAGATTTAAATAATATTAAAAATAAATATACTAACACGAAACATTATAGATTTTTTGTTTCCTCCATAAAATAGTTGCATAGAATTTCTAAAGCATGACTCTAATAAGATATTTTCTTACTATCCAGAGTCAAATATAGATACCTCAGTTAAAGCATTATCTGACAATAATGCTGACACCTTACACACCTTTCACAGAATTTGTTTTGTTTAGAGACTTTTATGCTCTTAGAAATTTTATCATGTAAGAACTGCTAGCCTTTTAGATGATGAAACTCCTGTTAGCAAGGATTTTGCAAGACTGTGGGATGCACACTCTACTTTGTAACAAAAACATTTGGTTAATCTGCTTTAACCACTGGTGAGCACTCCATCACCACAAAAAACTGTCATTTTGATGGTAGTCCCTAGACACATGTTAAGGTTAAATAGTGATAGAAGGGTGCTAAATGAAGGCTTATCAGGTTACCATACATCAGAACTGTGATAAGGCTCCCTCAGGAAACTATCAAACGGAACAAGGGTCTATTCAGAAATGTTTGACAGAAGACATACCATTACAGTGGGACCTGTCTAATTGACAGCATGGTTTAAGTGTGGAATTTCTGCTACGCAGAACCTGGTGACTGCCTTGACTCCTGCAGTCTGTGCTGAGTTCAGGCTATTTCAGGGTCAGTTTTGTGAGTTAACCAAACCTGGAAATCTGTATAAGCAGGCAGGAAATGTTGCAACAACAAACTTCCTTATCTTTTTTTAGCTATCCAATCCCATCAGAAAAAATTGTGAAGTTCATAAATGATGAAGTGTAATGCATCTCTGAACCTTAGTAATGTTTTTGTTTGAAAATTATTTACACTAGACCGACTTACCATCACTCTTCCTAATTTTGAGGCAGGTCCTCAGCACTCTCAGAAGTTCTCAGGATCACCTCATCTTCAAAGTGATTCATGGAAGGAGAAGACCCTGCCTGCTGGACACCGGCAGGAGCCATCTATCTGAATGAGCTTTGATTGTAGTGCTTTCTGTTTAGCCATCCCATTTCTGATTGTATATGCCCTTACAGAGCTCTGTTGCCATTGTCTAGAATCTTAGGTTTGTCAGAAGTTGCAGAGAGGTAAATGGAGCAAATTTTAAGATAAGTTACATCATTCATTCTTGTTTAAAAGACCTGAGCAAAAGAAAGGTCATTAATATGGAGAATGCCTTATTTCTGCTCTGACGTGTCCCCCTGAAAATTCCCATGTGAGGACAGACAGGGCATTACAATGAGCTGAGAAGAGAAGCCACAGCACTGGTTCCATTCCAGGGACATGGAGACTGCATCATTTACAGAGAAGACATATTCCCATAAGCCATCCCATAATAATCTTTGTGTAAGAAAATGGCTATCTGAGAATTGCATAGAGCAGAAAAAAAAAAAAAAGGTTGGAAAGAAATAAATGCAGGACTGAAAAACTTAGGTTTTGAGGTGTTCAGCTACAAAAAAAATGCTGGACCACTCATTAATTCTCTGACTTGATTTTGGATATCCTGACTTCCCAAATGACCTTGTGACCTTCCTTGAAAGATAAATATCAGATGATTTAGGCATCTAAATATGCAAAGAGTTTGAATAGAATCAGAATAGAATATTGCTTCTTTTCCTTCCAGGCATGTATTTACTATTTGCAGTAAAAAAATCTATAAAGAGTGTTCAGTACAGCCTGTAACATGCTGGTGGCCATCTTGAAAACATTTATGAACAGCAAAGCCTGTTCCATTTAATCAGGCAATTAACATTAAATCAAAACGTTATTTGCCTCAGAGAGTGCAAACTTGCAGTTGAGGAAGATTAACTGAAAGAAAGCACAGGTCACAAAAAACAATGGAACTTCTCACCTGAGGGAGAAAAATTGGAGGCTTTGGCAAAAGAATTCCACTTAAGCAATGGTGTTAGCTCAAGAGGCAAGTGAAAATTAATGAGGAAAAGAAGTGTTTCTTAAAAAAAAATATATATCTCTTTGTTACAGGAGGAAGTGAACTGAGTAGTTGAAAGGGTGCAGATAACGGTAATTATGAGGCCATGTTGTAATGCGGTGCATTCTGGAATGCTGTCCTTTTGCACGTATCCAGCTACCCAGTAAATAAAAAATTGCTAAACAGTTGTAAGAGGAAAACTGACATGAGGATTTCTGAACTGAGCTAGAAAGCCTCTTAAAAACTTCATCTGTGAAAAAGACTGGAAAAATGAGAAGTACACATGTACTATTGCACAAGTATAGCTTTATAGATAATTTGGCCCAGTATTTGTGCTTAGAATCTTCTTTCCATTGCATCATCTCAGATATGATAAAAGCCAGATACAGCTATGAAATGAACCTGGTTAGGAACATTTTTACCACAGAAGGGAAAAAAGATTTCAAACACCAACTGTTTTGTGGGTTTTCTTGAATGTTTTCTGCGTTGTAAATTCCTTAAAGTCATGCCAGCTTTCACATTCTACTACTTTTTATTTATAGATACTCTCTTACACATCATTAGAATTCCTCAGATGTACCTTGACTTAGAATACCACTGAGAAATCTGTTGTTTTGTAGTACATGTTTTGCATTTGTTCAAACAGGTTTTAATGTCGCTATTAGTACTTTAATTGCATAAAGAAGTAAGTATAAGTATACAGTTCATTAGCTACCATAGTTAACTCCACTTTCTTTTTTATCTAGTTTGATAAAAGGATAGAATGGGACAGAGTTTCGTTTTCCATTGAAAAAGGTTTTTTTCTACATGAGAAGTGGAGTAAATTGTTTGCATCTATTTTTAGGTAAGTGTTGGAAATGGTTTGACTCCACTCAAAACTCTGAGTTTATTTGAGTTTTCAAGTTCAGACATGTTCTATTGTTTGTCTTTGACCATAAAAAATGAAATATATGCATGTCACAATAGAGTAACAACTTAAATAAAAGCTCAACATTTATGTTCAAGTTTTGTTCCAGACAGTCTTCATAACTCTCTTACCAGTATAATCAAAGTGAAACAGACTGGAAAGGTAAAGTTTTAAATTGTTGCACAATCTTATATGTGTATTAACATGTAACTTCTTTTGTTTAATTGATTTTAGTTTCTTTCTTGAGATACTAAATTAGCTTATGTTTTCTGGCCATAGAAGAGTAAGAGAGTATAGCATGAATCTGTAAAAAAAAAAAAAAAAAAAAAGGTTTTGTATTAAGCAGCAAGATTTGAAGAAATTCTATGCTAACATTGGAGTTTACAGCCAGATATTTCTAAATTTTTTTTTGTGTTAAGATCCAAGTATTTTTAAGTACACTAAAATTTCACTGACCATCATCTTAAATTGGCTTAATTGATATCAATATCTGTCATGTACAAAGAAAGAATAATAGACAGGAAGACAATTTAAGATTAGTCTGCTAAAATTTCACTCTGAATTTGAGCACTGAGAACGTTTTCTGAAAGAAATACAGCTATGTATATTAATGATTTACAATATCCACATATTAAAGAGAAACAAGAATATTCTCTTTTCTCCAGCGTGTTAAACATCAGCACCATTAAAGTAGGAATATCTCCATCAGCAGAGCCCTAGTGGTAAAAAACGGAAGAGAATGGAAAATTGACACTAGTCTCTAGAGCCAATTTGGTTAACATTGAATATTTCAAAAAAAGCTTTGATGAAAATATAATTGCAGGAAGCTTTAGCAGTTTTGTGATAAACTTACATTATTTTTGAAAGTTATTATGTTAGGATAACACTATTGTTAATAATAGTAAATCTTTGCCATTTTAATTTTTTTTTTTTGCCACACTACCCAAGAAATCTGTGCAACTTTAAGAGTATTCAACAAAATTATTGACTCATTCTGCCTTCAGAGGATTATCTGTTCCCCACTGATGTCAGCTTTTGAAATGTGTATGTTCTGGAGCCAGAATTTAGTAGTTATTAGTTTAATATCTCAACAGCAATGGGAGTGACAGATATGTGGGGATCATTTCACTGACTGCCAAAGTGCACCCACCTCTTGGGGAAAAGTTATTCCAATGTAAACAGTTTTGATATTGCCAACTTGCACAATATTTGATATTTTCTCAGCAGCCCAGCTGTTCTCTAAGCTTTACATACGCAGATAAAGCTTTTATTTGGAGAAGAAAAAAGTTTTTACTAACTGGGTGTGGGGGGTAGAATGAAGCTTGAAGCACTGAAGGTTTTTAGCCACAAAAAACCACAACTACTTATAAAAAAAAGATGAATTCTTTAATTTTTTTATTATTTAGATTTATAATTTGGGGGGGCAGAAGAACTTGTGCAGGGGACTTAGGAGATCTGTACTATGTCTTTTAAGTCCTTATTGAGACTACTATGCTTTAGGAAGAATAAACAAAGGTGGCATGCTTTCACACTCCAGAGAAGCCATTGCAATCCTAGTTGCATAAAGACATTCAGTTGTTTTTTTTTTTCTACTAGAGAGCAAAGCCATCTTTCTCTCACAAATAAGCAGTGGAAATTTCCATTCTACAGAAATAACTCCATGTTAGGTATTTTCTATGCTTTAATGAACTTTAGTTAACAATTAGCATACAGAGAAAGAATCCCCAAAGTTTTGTTCATGCTGAAACTCTTAACAGATAAGTCATCAGCCTCAGAATAGCATTACAAAATTTACATGAACTGTATTTTTTTTTTGTCTAACAATTATAAGGTCATATATTACCTATACAAAGCTACTTTATAAAATCAACATATTTTCTTAATTTACTCAAAGGTGGGATCTTCACAGCTAAATTTCCTTGCTAACAATTTGAGACAGCATGGGTTCAAAATAAGTTATCACAATATAAATGGTTTAATGAAAGTTTCCAATGGTCACCTCTGAATTCAACTTGGATTTAGCTGAGAAGGCTTTCTCACAACTCTGTGTGCTTCCAAGGAGAGATGTTAATCCTTAGGAATGCTAGAGAATCACTGGGTAAACTGATAATAGTACATTTTTATGATTCTGTCAAGTATAGCCACAATTAAAAAGTCCCTTTGTGGACTGAATACAAAGGCTTTGCAAGCCGCAAGTAGTCTATGGGCTGTGATACAGAGAATCTTAAGCTGGTGGATATTGACGTAGCCCTATTAAAGTCAATGGCATTAACACCTCTTTTATACCAGCTAACAATCTGGCCTGTGATCTGCCCCCTACCCTCTCCATTATACACTGTGCTAACAGATTGTCAGACATCCCCTGGAGAGAAAAAGTATATCCTGACAGACAAACCAGTTTTACATCTACACATAATTTCCAAACAAAAAGTCTGATCTGAAGTCCAGTAAAATAAAGAACAATTCCTGGAAAAAGTACTTACTTTCTAACTTTTTCTCTTTTTCCTTTTCCTTGTTAAAGGAATGAGCTAAAAACAGTACAGCAAGGAAGGCAAAGGCATCCTCAATAGAGCTATTATTTCCCCTCCTGCACAGGTGGTAGGCTCAGCTTTTTCCCCTCTCAGTGTTATAGCCAGTGCAGCTGTAACAGAGCATGTATAATTAATTAATTATACATGCCTTAGTATATAATTAAGTATAGGGGTGGTGTAGGAAGGGTACATCAATGATTTTATAGAAGAAGAGAAATAGGAGGCATATTGTAACTCTGATTCATAGTTTGTAGGTTTCTCCACCCCCTGGGGCAATGCAACTGCCCTCTGTAATTGAACCCACAGCTTGTACATTTTTTTTTTTAAAACAGCAAAACAATAATGTCGATGAATAAAGAGACTGTGTTCTAGAGTTCAACTTCAGTCAAATTGTGAGGATGGGAGACTAAGATCTTAAAGGTAACAAAACTGAAGGCAGTGACTGCTGCATGTGCCCAGGTGGCCAAGAAGGCCAACGGCATNAACATGGTATTTTTCTTCCAAGTGATTGATAACTGAACTTACCCTTACTAGAATTTTAAAGCCTGTAAAAAAGAACAACCATCCTGGAAGAGATACTAATGTCCTTTTTGTGTGTGGTTATGTTGATGTCTGATATGATTGCAAACATCCATTTAGATGATAAATTGTAAATCACATGCTTTAGTTTTGGTAGTGTGTACTTGAGAACATAGAGGTAACATCAGTCTCTACCTCCTCTCTCATATGGACCTCTTGAGCATTTCCTCACTGTCATTATCCTGCAACAGAAACAGTGAATGGGGTGATTTTTCTTCTCTCTGTTGTTAGAAGGCTAATGAATGTCTTTAGCTTTTTGCATTTTTATTTCCATTGTGTTGGAAAAAATATGTCAGTAAAACCTCAGGTAAAGACTTTCTTTACCATGCAAAAAGGAAGAAAGAAATATAAAAATGGTGGGAGCCCAATCTTCTCGTGAAAACATGTGAATAATCAGAAGTAAGAAAAAAGTTTAAGTCAAATGACTCTGCCAGTTTTGCTGGATAGTACTTGGCCTTGTTTTTAATACTAGCTGTCAGCCATCCAGCTTTCTATTTATCTTTGCCTTTCCATCATTGAAAGTGTAAAGACACCTTTTGGTTATTGCTCAGATGAGAAAATATGTGTGTTAGGTTGTTTGTAATTCATGTGTGACAGTCTCCTGTGTATCAGCAAGACTGTGCTGAAAAAATCATATAGACCATAGTTTTTGCAATAAATTACTTGGTTACAAAGGATTTTGTTAAGATTTCAGTGGGAGGAGGGGTGGCTGGGAGCTGTTTGTTTTCTGTTGGAAATGGTGTGAATGTGGATGCATTCATCCTCTCAAGTCACATGTGATTTCAATAAGGTTATTTATGGTTTATGCAACTTCCTAAATGGGTATATTTTAGACATAGAATACCAACAGCCCAAATGCTACTTCCTACATTGTTTCAGTAACTGTGTGATTTAGAACCACCTACACACACACTCTTTTACCTTCAAACTCATTAAAATATGGTATGATTTCTGATATTTTCATGGGGAAAACACACTGTTATGCAAGGTCACATGACCGGTTTCTATCAGAAAGCTGTTACAAAGTAATTTGCCAACAAATAGGTGTTGTGGTGGGTTTGTTTTCCCTCCTTAAGCCACATTCTATCTAATGGAAGATATTTCTATATTTTCTAGATTTTTTTTCCTTTCAGATTATTTTTTAATAGTAGTAGAAACAACTAGCAGTTTAAGCTATCTAAACATTAAGGTAAAACGTTTTCTTCTGTTTGAACAGTGTCCAAGCAGTGTAGGAGATGTACCGCTGCCCAGGAGTTCCAGGCAGAGTTTGCACCAACACAGTTCTTGAACATTTCCTAATGTCATTAACCTTGGCATTGCTCAAATGATAATGAAGCCGGTCTCTGGTGCATCTTTCCATGCTCTGTGATACCATCCCACAGTAAATAATGTGAACCCAGTATGATTATCATGTGTTGAGGTATTCTTTAATATTCGCAGGTTGTTGGCTTAATGGTTTTGCTCGCTGTGCCTAAGGATCCTGGAAGAACTGCATCTAAACTGTACAGCTGACTTAAAGCTGTAGGGCCTTATCGCCTATTCTCAAGATTAAAATATTTGTCTATCAGAATTTAGGATTTTTTAACCAAAACAAATAGAAGTTGAAAACGGTTTTATCACTTCCTTTTCAATATGGAAAACTGCTAGACACATTCTTTTCCCTCTGTTTTTTTCTCTCCATCAACACCTGCTATGTGTTTTTTTTTTTCACAGCGAAGGCAGTACTATTCACATCAGTAATTAGTTATTCTTGAGAACCTGTGAATCTACCTCTGAACAGAGGACTGACCATTTTTCATAAAAAGATAATGAGGACAAAAATGGATACATTTTTTAGGATGGTCTTCTTCCTATGGTATTTCATACTTTAGAACCAAACTCAACATCCAAAGTCTGTGACTCAAAGCACCATAGATTTTAAAATACTTTTCTCTTGCTTCAATTTACTTTTCTGCATCTGTTAGTCTACAAAAGATTTTTTGCAATGCTGAACCCTCCACTCTTTCATTAATTGTACATTGTGGCATCTACTCGTCCAGTTAGTATGAGTTGTTTACAAATCCTGGAAAGAATTACCACGACAGCAGTGACTTTTAAGAGCTCCTTGAGAGAACCAGCTAATTTGAATTGCTGCAATTCTGTTAAACTACTTGGGATTATGACAATTCATATAAGCAAAGGATTGTGTGTTTACATTGTGCCTAAGGGATGAATATGTGTTTGATAACATTCCCCTACAGCCTTCTGTTAAGCTTTATTTCATTTGCCTAGAAGCAATGTCAATTTCTTCTTCACCCATACAGCTAGAAACAGCAATAGTCCAACTCTTCTCCATTTTCTGCTGGTTCAGCAGCTCCTTTGTTTCATAGCTTGATCACAGCAGCTGATGCCACTCATCCATTCATGCTTTCATAAAAAAACTCAGAAGGTAACAATGAGTAGTAATACAAATATTTCTTCTTCTTCCTCCCACCAAAGATCTTGAAGTTTTTTTCTGGAAAGCATTCCAAGCTTACAGCAGCAACAAGAAATGTCAACAAAGACAGGTATCCTAAGAGTAATGGAGTAGAAATGGATTCTTTAAAAAAACACCACCCAAAAAACAACAAAAAAACCACCCACAAGACTGGAGGGAAACTTGAGGGCTAGACCCAGGGGGAAGAAAAACTGATGTTGTTATTATGAAAGGTAAATTTCATGTCATTATAACTTAAATTTTAATTTCTACAGGCATGGTCTCACAGGCAGTGCAAACAATTCACCTTTCTTAAACAGTATGTGCATCCCAGATTTGTTCCAACAACTTAAATATCTTTCATTTATGTCTTACATGTAATGTATTTAGTAATACCATGTCACAGTGTGCTGGTTTGGGCTGGGATAGCGTTAATTTTCTTCATAGTAGTTTGAATGGGGCTGTGTTTTGGATTTGTGATGAAAACAGAGTTGATAATACAGAGATGTTTTTGTTATTGCTGAGCAGTGCTTACACAGAGCCAAGGCCTTTTCTGCTTCTCACCCCACCCCACCAGCGAGTAGACTGGGGGTGCACAAGAAGCTGGGAGGGGACACAGCTCGGACAGCTGACCCCAACCGACCAAAGGGATATTCCATACCATATGACATCATCCTCATAAAGCTGGGTGAAGAAGAAGGAAGGGGGGACATTTGGAGTGATGGTGTTTGTCTTCCCGAGTAACTCCTACGCGTGATGGAGCCCGATTTTCCTGGAGATGGCTGAACACCTGCCTGCTGATGGGAAGGAGTGAATTAATTCCTTGTTTTGCTTGCTTTGCATGTGCGGCTTTTGCTTTACCTGTTAAACTGTCTTTATCTGAACCCACGAGTCTTCTCACTTTTACTCTTCCGATTCTCTCCCCCATCCCACCAGGGGGGAGTGAGCAAGCAGCTGCGTAGTGTTTAGTTACTGGCTGGGGTTAAACCATGACACACAGTCAAAGAAAAAGATGAAAAAGATTGAAGGATGCTTTTCATTTATTTATTCATTATTTTCTTAGATCATCTGATGTACTTGCATAGTCTTCTGTGATCTTTAGCCAGAGAGGAAAACTGGACAAGAGCTAAAACATTCCATGAGAATGTGATAATAGGCTGAGAAAGAGCATGCCTCATATAAGAAGGTAGATAATCAAACAGAAAATGCAGTTTAGGATATGTAGATTGCTGTCTTAAATGTCCGTCTGATGGGGATCTTCGGCATTAGCATGGTACATATTATTAGAATGTGTATTCTTTGTGAAATGTCATCTTTAAAAATTTGTCTTTCATGACCATAGATCCAAGAATTCTCTAACTAAATATGATGCAGGGAGCTGTAAATATGAAGTAAAAGGCTGTATAATTCCTAAAAGTGTAAAGCTCCTTACATATTCAGTGGAAACAAACCAAACCAATTTGACTTTTTTCCATGGAGAGTTGGAATAAATCTTCTGGGATTAAAAAAAAAAAAAGTCATATTCCTTTGGCTCTCCATGGATGCATATGTGTTTGGTTTGGTTTAGAAAGTTTGATTTAGAATCTCAAGTAAGTCTGCTTGTAGAGTGGAAAACGTAATACACTATTCCCTCATAGCAGTGTTTCTGAAAAAAAGGCTAAGGTATTGCATGTCTCTGGGGATTTTGCCTTACTTTTTTTTTTTGTTTTAAATTACAATAAAAGTTGAAAAGTATATCAAGTGCATGATAAGACAGAGCTCATTCATATACGTCAAACTACAGTGTCTCTGATGACTCAAGGCCCAAATCTTCTTCCTGATGTGCCCATGCAAGTCATATTAACTTCACTGTTGTTACAGGGACATAACAGAGACCACAAGTTGGCCTGCTGTGTACAGAGGTTACAACAAAAGGCAATTAACTACAATCTATACCAGTACGCGTTGTCCCACAATCTGTTTTTCATTGGCATTTTCAATGGGGGTTTTATGACAGATTTCTGTATAGTATTTTTCAACAATCCTAGGGAGTAAATTATTGGTAATTGCCATTGATTATTCTTATTTACAGAAGCTACACTTACAGCTTCAGGGGAAGAGGATGGTTGTCAGGATCTTTGTTTTTTAAAGAGTTGCAGTTATTAACTGTGTTGATTAACTCAATGCTTGTTATTTTTTTCTAAAGACCAGAGAAAAATGCTTAGCAGAACCATGGCAAAAATAATCTCTGCATTCTTTTGCCACTAATGGTGCACTGAGATAGTAATCTCAATTTACTGATTATGGTTTAACAAAAAATTGTCATGCAGAAAAATGCTTGAGGTGCCAAGAGTGCAGGACAATCCATGCCAGAGTTACTTCAAAATTGTCTTTTTTGCATCTTTATCTGGATCTTATGATTCTCAGCTGTTTAGTAAACACCTAATTGCATTCTAATGAGTTATGGCTTGATATTATGAGATTTTCTGATTTAATCCTTGTTGAATGTATTGGAAGTGATGCTACTAGAGCAATGTTAGCATCACTAGATTCAAAAGAGGCTTTAATAAGGGAATATGGATAATTGGAATTTTCCATTGTTTTTGGGCAAGTCTTGATTACTTAATCACTATATACTTCATGGTTTTTGAGTTTTGAGCATTCTTTTCTGCCTCTAGAATTCATGTTTTCTGAGAATGTGATGTATGCAAGTGAAACAAGGAGAACTGTTGTATTACAAAATCCTTTCATTGCTATTCCTCTCTATTTATCAAAAATCTCAATAAAACACATAACTATAAAATAAGGTTCTCTGCAGTTTGAAGTACTCCTTCAGCTGATCCATGCATAATATTTTAACCAAAAGTGTGATGCTAGTTTCATTGCATACATAGAATTTTGTTTCTCTTACAAGTTTCTTCTCAAGGAATTAAATACACAAAAAATACTGAATTAATGACTAACTGAATTAATGACTAACTGAATTAATGACTAACTGATACTGTATCTTGCACATGCAATCAGATTTCTGATTTTAAAATAATATTTCAATAGAAACTGAATAGTATTTTAGAAACTGAATCAAAAACTCAAGAAGTCTGGAAAAACCTGTTTGGTTTTGGGGGGGCGGGTTGGGGGGGCATTTTTTTTTTGTTTTGTGTGTTGGTTTTGTTTTTGTGTTTTAGACTACCTTAGTATAATCAAGTAAGCCACTGGTACTTTTTTTTTAATTGCTTAGTTGTATTTGTGTTTTAAAATGCGTGGGTCAGAACCTATGTCTCCTTGGAAGGCAGACATTCACTATTTTGGGGACTTTTGCAGTTTAAACAAGTAATAGTTGCTTGGACTCTCTTTAGTAAAGATCATTTAACTGTGGAAGGATAACTCTGTTGTATGAGTTGTATATCTATCTATCAGATGGAATATGTTAAACTGTGTAAAAAGCAGAGCTCTTCAGGTTTAAGAATGTGATTTCTTCTCTGAGCTGTATAAGGAAACCCTCTTAAAAACAAACAAAAAAGCTAAACCTTATGCACTCGTAAAATCTGTTTTGTAAAGAGTGTATTTGCTTAAGTAGATTTGTGGTAATTTTAGCATCCACTTATGTTATCCATCCCTCTCTGTATAAGTTACTTGATTTTTGTGATTTTGAAAATTGTGTGTCTGACACTTAGGCCTTACTTTGATTCTTCAATTGGTGCTGTTTAATGAATCACATTGGGCCAAAAAATGAATAAACAGAATTTTAATATATCTATTTATGCTCATTGCAGTATATAGTAAGTTTGACTAATCATGTTTAGAGTACTGAATATGTAAGTAGGTTCACTTCATGTACACTTTAAAACTCCATATGACATCTTCATACTAGCTAGAGGTAGCTCTAAATGTCATTGTTTCCTGCAATACTTGCTGTGACATATGTTAGCTATTTAGTCCAAACTACCCAAGGAAATGAGCTGGGAAAAAAGTGGGTAAAAAGCTATAGTTTTGTTGTATATTAACATACAAATTCAATAACATCTGAAATGACCAGATACTCCTTTGGGTGAAAAAGTTCTGACCTTTCTTAACAGAGCGGATGTGTTTTATAAGATATTGAAAACTACTGATTACTTTCACAGTTTTTCTTATGGAATAAACTGGAGAAATTAAGGATAATTATAGCTAAAAATATTATAGGACAGAGCATCTAGTGTGTTTATTGCTCAATGACTGTTTTTATAACACTTGACCTAAGAAAAGCTTATAAAATGATTTTAGTTACTAGAGTTCACATCGTCAGTGCTGCAGTAGACAAAAGAATCATTTGTATCTCATGATTAAGGAAGTTACCCATTTCATAGCAGTTATACCTTCAATATCTTCTCCTGGGGAGAATGAAAATAAAGTACTGAAAACTGTTTTCATTTTCAAATGAAAACTTGTTCTAAATTGTTTTATTAACTGTGTATTGATAAAGCTACAAATACATGCAGACATCAAAGAATATGGAAGATCCAGGAGCACCACATGTAGTTAAACCTATGTGGTGCACGTGGTCTCATTTTCTTAGACAGTTTTTTCTATTTAGAATGCAGTATTTTATACTGGTTGACTATGACCTTATGCTAACCTCTTTTCATGGCAGCATCACTAAAAAATTTTTGAATTCATTTTATTTCCAAAATAGGAGGAGCACATTTGCAGATGATGACAAGTTGGAGAAGAGCATCTGATACTCTGGACAGCAGGCCTATTATGCAGCAGGACCTCCACAGGTTGGAGAAATGGACTGAAAGGAGCATCTGGAAGTTCAACCAAGAAAAAAGGAAAGTCTGCATCTGGGGTGGAATAACTTTCAAAGGGAGAGTGGGTTGACTGGCTGGAAAGCAGCTTGGGAGAAGGCGGTGGGGGAAGGGCAAACAACCAAAAAAACCACCCCAAATAGCAGCAGTCTTGGAGGACAAGTTGCACACGAGTCAACAGTGTGCCCCTGCAATGAAAAAGGCCAGTTATGTTCTGTCTGACTAGCAAGAATGTAGCTAGTCCAGTGGAGGGCCACCAAGGGGATTAATGGGGCTAGAGCATATAATGAGTAAATTTGTTTGACTTTAAGAAGGGAAGGCTAAGAGGACACCTTACTGCTGTTCTCAACTGCCCCCATTTTGAGAGTATGGAGAAAATGGAGCCAGACTCCCTTTGGTGGTCCTCGGTGGTAAGAAGGGAGGCAATGGGCACAAGCTGAAATGTGGGAAGACATTTCTTTTTCTTGCATCACATGCTGTGTATTATTTCTACCTAAGTGGAAACATGTGAGTACATCCCAAAGTGAATGCCCCAAAAAACCCTCAGAAACATCTCTACAATAAATGCCGAAAAATATAGATCCTCTTCCCAGACTTCCGAATCGAACAAGGGACTTGATCTTTACGACTGTAGCAAACACACGTTGTCAGTGCTTAATATGTTAATAACAAAATAAATTCGTTTACATATCACTTATATCATGTATATGCAATTTATTGCTACAGGGTGTTCAGACTGTGGTCTAAAGTCTACTGGAAGTAATGGAAATATTTCCAACAGAGCATTTAGCAAAGTAGAGCCACTTGGAAATACCCAAATTAGCAAATTCTGAACAAGCTGATTCAAATATTGGAGCCAATTTAACAGTCTCTTAACTGCAGCTGCATTGCTTCTGGTATACAAGATAGCTCCATGAAAGCCAGTTCTGGTATCATTACAAAATGAGGGCTGTGGAGATATAATTTTAGGTTCTGTGAAAGAATACTCTGTCAGTACAGATTATTTAGACTAGTGGAAATCTGGTTAGTTTCAGCAAATGCATGAATGTAGTGTTAAAGCAGAAAACTGCTTCGCCTACATAGCACAATCAGAGCATATTTATTTTGTTAATGTTATGTTACCATAAAATAATAAGGGAAATTAAATCACAATTTAATTGTTCATCATGTTGTAGAACACATTGTATCTCAAGCTGTCATGGAAACTAGTTATCATTTCTTTGATCCTTAAATCATACACACAAAAATCATTGAGGAAAGATAGAGGGATCACAATATTTGTATGAGAGAGATTAATAAGTTGTCTAAGCTGATTGTTTTGCAGTAACTCATATTTCATGATATTGTATGAATGCATAACTGAGATTTATTTTTTTTTTAAGTTTAAATGAAAAAAATATTTTTCTGTTTATCGATACAGATCTAATGTTATGCATACCAACTTATGAGTTTTACTTTCTACTTATAGCAATTTTGCTTAGTGGTAAAATATGCAATGTATCCTAACAATTTCAAAAGTGTATCTGTTGATGATTTGATTCCATAACATTTTTTCCTAGACACTTGTCATATGATTACATTTTACAGTATAATATGAATGTATTCATGGAGAATTCATTTGGTTCTATTCATAGTACACCCTACATAAAATAAAGGATTACATTCTCTCTCTCTTTCTAATTACTGAAAAAAATATTTATCAGTTAAACAATACTTCAGTGTTTATTGGTCATTCAGGTCAATTGTTGGAGATCTGTCAACATTCATGTAATAATGTCAGTGTATGATTCAGCCACACAAAAATCTTTCCTTATATATATATACATACCCAATTGGAATTTAATTTTTTTTTCATGTTCTTGATTACAGTGGTGAAAAAGAAAGAAAAATCAGAATTTCAAAGCATGTGTTTTATTTTGTTTTATTTTTTTCTACTACAATTTATTCTAAACTAAGAAAACCAATCATAAAAAAATATTCTGTTTATGTGATCATTTTTATTATGATAATTATAAAGGCTTATTTTCTACTCCTTGATCATGTATTGACAAATAAAAACATAATTGTACAACTTCACTTAAAATTGGAATATGAAACCCCCACTTTTCTCCTCACCTTTCTCTGGGTAAACAAATGATAGAACACTTATTTAAATTATGTATTTGTTAGATTAATAAGCAATGCCAGTAAAAATTACAGCTCATATTGCTAGTTATGAGTAGGGCTCATGTATTTATCAGAAAAACAAAGTAAAACATATTTTGAAATATAGAAGTATAGTGATGTAAACATTACGTTATTTTTAATTTTTTTTTTTTTTCCTCTGACATGGCTTAAAGGAAGTGATTACACTTAGTGGTCATTTAGGCTTTTACCACCTACATTTCAAAGATATTAACTAGTAAGTGTTAAGACTAATACAGATATGATATTCTGGTTGTGGTGTTAAACTAGTTGATTGAACTAAGCACTTCACGAAGGCCTAGGCAACTTTTGTTTCATCTGACATGGCAAAAAGGGAGACAGAAGATTTGAGAACATAATAATGCTTTAAAATATTTTATTTTTGTCTAAAACTTACAATTCAGTTTAGTCTCCTTTGCCTAGGTCATTAAGATAGCATAGAAAACATAGGTGTTAACGGAGACACTGAACAGGAAGGGAGCGTCTATCCAATTTTACTATTTTCCTTGTATGGTCCCATATTCCTAGCTCAGTGCTCAAATCTTCTCTCTACATACTCTCTCTCACCATGTGCAATTACTCATGACAGTTAATTTTTTTATAGTTTTCAGCTTCCTTTCCTTCTCCTTGTATGTGGGTGCCAGCTCTTTTGTGATACAACTGAATATGAACTTAAATATTTTTCCTGCAATAGACTTTGACTTCTTCTTTTCTGAAGAGGTAAAAGGCTGTGTTGGCAGGAAACTGTCTGCCAGCAGTATGGACCTTAAGTTGAAGAATCTTAGAAACATAGAATAGTTGGGTTGGAAGGATCCTTTAAAGGTCATCTAGTCCAACCCCCCCTGCAATAAGCAGGGACATCTTCAACTAGATCAGGTTGCTCAGAGCCCCGTCCAACCTGACCTTGAATGTTTGGAGGTGATGAATAGGGCATCTACCACTTCTGAAGAAATTGCTGTTTATACTGAGATTGTATACAGCTTTAGTTTGAGAGATGTGTTCTATCCATCTTATTCATATCTAGATTAAGGTTAAGAAAACCCAAATGTTGTGAATGAAGTCTTTGCTGCTTCTATAGTTCAATTTAAGAAGTCTACAGTGTCCAGAAGCTGGAACTGATATTTCATATATTGGAAGTGTTTCTCCTGTCCCCTCCTTATATTCTAGGGAAAATTGGTCAACACTTTTTGTCTTAAAATCCTAAGAAAAAAGAAAATTTTTGCAACCTTCTTCAATTGGATAATATTATCTGCTCTTTAGAATGAAGACAGGCGTTCAAAAGTGAAACTAATGAAGGAATAATTAAAGATTCTTATGCAAAGATTACAGAAAACCGTAAGTGATTAAAAGATTCCATGTATTCCTATCACATACCGGTAAATTTTTTTTGCTGCTCTAAGTACATGAAATGGAATTGCTGGTTTGTCTAGAAATTAAGAAAGTAAGTGTGTTGATATTTAAATAATAACACTTTGGTGCCTATTAATCTAATTTGCTATTGTGGAAGGGTAATTAATAGGAGGGGATAAAGAAATGACTTTTCACACAGAGGTCCGTAACGGCATAGCAAACTATATTTTTTGCTACTCTTTCTGAAGCCACATCTGCAGTTTCTCCTGCTTTACCTTCATACATGACAACTTCTGCTATTACATTCCTGAGATATTTCAGAAAAGTCAATCTAGCTCTACTTTTAACTATTAACTAGCTGTTATTTTCTTTCTCACCACCCCTTCCACCAAAGTTTTCCCTGTTTCCAGAAGTCAGAAGAGGGACCGATACAGTGTCTTCTGTTTCTTTGTTGCCTCATCACACGTGCTGGTCAAAAGACAGTTAGCTACGTGCATTAAATGAATTTATAGGCAGTTGTTTTCCAATGTAATCAACCGACTGGATGCTGCCTAGTCTCTCATTCTACACTGATTAGACCACTCTAAAACAATAATACCTGAAAACCAAAAGACCAGGATAGGGATGTGCACCTTTTTAGGTTTTGTTTTTGGTTTTTTTGGTTTGGTTTGGTTTTTAGATAGGGTTTTTTTGCGGGGTTTAGTTTGGGTTTTTTTTTTTAAGTTTATTGGAAAAGTTCATATGTTTTCTGTCATTTTGCTTCATTAATAAGAGGAGGGGTACTGAGGTAATGAAGTAAAAATACAAAGCATGTAATATCACTCAAGATAATGAAGTAAAAATATAGCTAATTAAAAAATAGGAAATTAAATATTCAGCAGGGATGTAATAACCCTCTGCTTTCTGAAGCATTGGACTGATCAAAACACCCCCACACTTTTAGAAGTCAAAAGTCAATTAATGCCATACGTGAATACAGCTTCATTTTTCTACAGGTACTTCTACCTGGTCAAGTCAGCCTGACTTTCTTGTGCTCCACTCTAAAAGGGCAACAGGTCTTTACATGTTTTAGTGTCTGTTTATGTAGGTGTTGTTAAGCCTTACCTCTGAGAGACTGAAGTGGTTTTGAATTGGTGTTTGCTTGAATCTGCCTCTGCACTACTGTGTAGATATGTTCTACGCTATTTTAAGCCATGCTTTCAATTCAGCAAAGTGCAATGGTATTTTTTTACCCTTTTAAGGTAAAACTTAGCCTTACACTCTACAGAAAATGTAAAGATATGAAGGACTGGGCAGAACTTCTCACCCAGATGTGAAAACAAAAATAAATAAACAAACTTCCTACTTTAAAAAACAGTCATTTAGAGTAATAATTTTCTGTTCACATTTCAGATGAATATGAATGTACCTGTCATATATTGATTGATATTGATAATATTCATATAATGTTTACAAATATCAACTCTTCTAATGAAGTTCAGTGGTTTTTTAATCTACGCTACACACGTCCAGTCTATTGCTGACACGTCAGTGAATGTATTTTAATATGTCTGGATCCTACTTTAGAAAGTGAGGTTCCAACCACAACTATTGGGAGATCTTGAAGGAAACTATCCTTACATGAAAAAGTGAAATAAAGTAGGTAATATAGCAAAACATAATCAAGAAATTAGATATATCACTAAAAAGCTATAATCACTAGCACAGAAAAGCAAATTTCATAAGGACAACCATTTGAAAACATAGAATATCTGTTTATTAACACATATAAATTTTCTGTTAACTCTAACTGACAATGGGTTTTCCATGCCATAGAAATCTTGTCTTAACAAAGAAATACATAGAATGTAACACTATCTCTTTTGCTTTATTCAATAGTGACAAAGCAGGTCTCATCTTTGGGAAATGAGATCATATTTGAAATGTGATCATGTTTAAAAAATTATAGTACCAATCTCTAGAATATCAAGTGGGCACATGCAGCAGCACCCATGCTTCCCTAATCCATCTTTTGCATACCACTTGCATCCCTAGTCAGCAGAGAAACCCATCCACTTGTTTGTGTTGACTAGTAGTTCAAACCAACCAACAGGTAACATGATAAAATTGGGCCCTCATGTCCTCTGATGCTTTGTTGTTGCTGATGTTTCTTTCCAAGGTTTAATTTTCTGTGTCTTGAACCATTTCATCCACTCTTATAGTTAAATTGAAATTAAGGAACTGGAAGTGCTTTAATTTATTAACAAAATTCTCATCTTTGGAAATTTCTTTATACTGCCAGCAATATGGATCCTTTGGTCTCCATGAAGAGTTTTCTACTGTGCTGCTCAGACTTATACCTGAGAGCCCTTAGGTGTAGTCAATGCAGGTCATTAATTACAACACATTAGCTGAATGTCATGAAAAAAAAACATTTGGAACAGTTTTTAACATATTTCACTAAGAAAACAAAGATAAGCAACTACTCTGTAATCTATTTTTGTCTCTTCTAGCCATTCCTCTTAATAGCTGGACTCTGGCTGATTTCAACCAAATTTGACAACAGGCCTGAAGTCTCAGAAGTATGAAATTCCTACAAGTTTTTGTGAAAAACAATGTCTAACTAAATGAAAATAAATCCTATCAATTCCCTTGATAAGCAGAGAAAATGAGGCTGTTACTGCTCTCCATTTTGCGTGAGATTATGCAGCTAACAAGTTGGTATGTACATAGCCCTGGATCATCCACAGAACAGTCAGCCTCTTCCCTGTCTAGAAGTGATACAGGTTATATGGCTAGAGTATGGAGAGGGATTAGAAGTAGGATGAAGCGCATGGGACAAAGCTCAGATAATTCAACAGGGACTAGGAAACTCAACAGGCTGGGAAACTCATTATTGTAGTAGAACAACTGGGGAATAAGAGGGTTCAGGCTAATGTTGTGAGACAACAAAACAGTGTATTACACTTTTTCATAGCTGACATATAATCTGATTTTTTTTAACGTGAATTAATCTGTGTGTATGGTGGGATTATATTATTACTGTTCTCAGCCAGAGCTGCTGGATGGCTAGTAATTTCTTGGTAATTATTCACTAAATGGCTAATTGGTAGCGGCTAGATAAAAAGGTTATCTGAATAGGAGAGAGACTTCTGTGCAGGTCTAGCCAGATACATGCATGTAGCAGAAAAATAAGACTCTGTCTCTTTAAAATGCTGAAGATGTCAAATAAGTAGAATCAGTCTTCATGCACTGAAACTGAAGGTATCTTGCTGCTAGCAAAAAATGAAATACGGTGATTTTCTGGATTCTTCAAAATTGAGATTGAGCAATTATCCTAGTTGAGAACACTAGGATAAATAGCAAACCACCCACTGGCACTACTTGATAATGGGTCACTCTGCCAAAAAAAGGTGCACTTCCCCTTGTCTCACATGGTGAAGGCAGAGGAGAGGCTGCAAATGTGGCAGGAGGAGTGAATTGCTCTGCTTCTTGGAGCAATCCATCAGAATGTCTGCTAGGAACTGGCTGGGAAGATGCAGGTGACATCAAGTCTGGAATGGACACTGATACAGTGATACAGTGATATGAGCTTGCTTGATCACTGTGTCCTGGGTATCTTCCTGCTAGCCAGCGAAAACACCCCACTTCTCTTACCCCTTCTCTTCGTTATAGAAACAGGTTCAACACATGTGGTATGGTCAGAATAATAAGTTTGATTTATTTTCCTCTTTTAGCTACAATGATCAAGCACAGGGCTGTGCAGCAGGTATCTCCAGGCAGCCCAATTATGTTATCTCCATTATTCTCCCCTGTCCTGTTTCCTCATGCTCCTTTTCATTGCCCTCATACCTCCCTTTCTCTGTCAAAATTATCTACCACATAAACAACCTGCCCCTAATTATATTTTGCCAGATTTGTTACATCCAAACCAAAATCATAGAATCATAGAATCATAGAATCATAGAATCATAGAATAGTTTGGGTTGGAAGGGTCCTTTAAAGGTCATCTAGTCCAATCCCCCCTGCAATGAGCAGGGACATCTTCAACTAGATCAGGTTGCTCAGAGCCCCATCCAACCTGACCTTGAACGTTTCCAGGGATGGGGCATCTACCACCTCTCTGGGCAACCTGTTCCAGTGTCTCACCACCCTCATAGTAAAAAATTCTTCCTTATATCTAGTCTAAATCTACCCTCTTTTATTTTAAAACCATTCCCCCTTGTCCTGTCACAACAGGCCCTGCTAAAAAGTTTGTCCCCATCTTTCTTATAAGCCCCTTTTAAGTACTGAATTTTTGGAGCCATTTCCAATGTTATTCTATTCTACACTAAGAAAAAGCAGGACATTTTCTGAAACACAACATAAGGAGATTAACTCCAGAATATTAAATAGTTCAGGATATTCACGTAAAATATGCTTAATTAATTGATTAGCTAGCTAGAAAGACTCCTATATGAGCAATATGAGGTTTGAATCCTGACTCCAAATCAGTCTAAAAAGGATCTGAAAATGGGGTTTACTGTTTGCTGCATGGCAAACAGAACTTTTTTCCCCCTATTTTGATAAGAAATACTATCACAGATGTCAGAAACAGTTTTACTTCCAAGATCCATGAAAAGTTTCTGGTTTTATAACCAAATAAAAAATTCCACTAGAAAAAAAGGCAATTTTTAGCAAATTTCTGGCTATCTCTGCTTACCCATGACCATACAGGAAGGTATCTATTTGTACTTAGTTTGTAGTTACTTTGAGGAATATAGCTGCAAATCATGGAAGCAAAAATAATTGAAAGAAAAATATTACCTTTTGGTGACCTTCACAATTATGCAGTTTCTAATGAAGAATTGTAATCATTTTTAATATGGAATCTTGAATATGAATCCACAAGAAAATAAATATAACTGTAATTAAAATCTGGGCAGAAACCATAGAACCTTATTCTCACTTTAGAGTTACTTTACTTCTTCTAATTTGTTACACTCTCTGTCACAGGAATGGACACGGAATGGCATGAATTAGAACTCCTTTATGACAATGTGGATTTCAACAAGTAAAATTTTAAAGTATCTGGAGTGTATATGTTTGTGTGGTGTGTGCACATCTTCATTAACTTGCAGGTAAATTTTCACTGTAACAAGTTTGTGCCCCTAAAACTGCAGCTAATGCAGAATTTGTTACTGTTATTGTAGACATTTTTAGAACAAGAGGGCTAAAAATAAACAAGGCAGAAATACCACATAACATGAATTTCAAGTACATCTTTCTTGGCATAATATCTTCTAAAACACTAGAGATATTCAGCTAAAATCTGTTGTTGTTGTCCTAAATATATTCCTTTGTTAAAATTATACTTCTAACCCTTTTGGATATTGACAGCCTATTATTTTTCATATGTGCCATCTTTATCCAGGAAACTGAAAGAACAACTAATTATATCCTTTGCAAATGAGTGTAGCAGAATAGCTTTTGTTCACCAAAATTCTTAAGTCTATTCATCATGAATGCAGAATTCACTAGGATTTTTTTTTGTTGTTGTTTTTAATGTACAGCCACTTTAGTGGCATGTGAAGTTTGGCATTTGAAACTAATTGTATACTTTGGTTTGGAGGCAGTAAATTCAGCCAGTCTGCCTAGCTGCATTGCATTTGTACTTAGGCCTTAATTGATCATTTTGCAGAAGGTTTTTGTGTGTTGTTTTTGGGTGATTGACGTTGGCACTATTATTTATAAAGGTTGCCCACGCAGTTTTAGAAAAGGCTATGACGGTAAGCAATTAAAATGAAGGTCAGTAAAATAAATCTATTAACAAAAGCATAATGTTTGGGGGGAATGTGCTATACCTGAAAGTTTACAATGATTTTACAAAAATAACTGCATATAAAAGCTTCGTTAACTCATTTGTCTGTGTTACTGAGAAACCAAAAGTAAATTATTTAAGCAGGAAAGCAGAAATCTGAACTGAAAGTGGAATATAGGCACGAGCAGTATGAAAAAAAAAAAAGGGAAAATATAGCTGAAACAGTCCCAAAGCATATACAGTCATATATCTTCAGCAGAAATAATCATTAGAAATATTGGACTGGTCAGTCTGTTTATCAGTGTACGTATTTTAAATTGGCAGGTATTAGTAAAGTACTTTTGAAAAATTTAAGTTTCAACATCTGTATTAATGAACTGGATGATGGGGCAGAGTGTATCCTCAGCAATTTTGTTGGTGCTACAAAACTGGGAGGAATGGCAGATATGCCAGAGGATCATGCTGCTGTTGAGAGGGACCTCAAGAGTCTGGAAAAAAGGGCTGACAGGAACCTCATGAAGTTATAGAACCATTGAATCATAGAATCATTAAGGTTGGAAAAGACCTCTAACATCATCAAGTCCAACCATCAACTCAACACCACCATGACCACTAAACCATGTCCCTAAGCGCCTCATCTACACGTCTTTTAAATACTTCCAGGGATGGTGACTCCACCACTGCCCTGGGCAGCCTGTTCCAAGGCCTGACCACTCTTTCAGTAAAGACATTTTTCCTAATGTCCAGTCTAAATCTCCCTTGGTGCAACTTGAGGCCATTTCCTCTCGTCCTATCCCTAGNACACATGTACCCATGCACCCCATGGTGCATGAATAACCCCATGCACTAGTACCTGTAGGGGGTTACTGTCTTGTTCCTGATGGACAACAAGTTGTGGAGTCTCCATCCTTAGAGATACTAAAAAAAACCTTCTAGACAATGTCCTGGGCATCTGGGTCTAGGTGGCCCTACTTGAGCAGGACAAGATGGTCTCCAGAGGTCCCTTCCAGCCTCAACCATTCTGTGACTTTGTGATTCTCAGATGATGATATTATGTAGTCTATCTGCTGTTCCTTATAGGCTCTCCTAAAAGCTTCATATTTCTTCATTCTCCCTAAAGCATTCAGAAGAAACAAGTATAGTTTTCTGGTCATCTTTACATAACCAATGTGAATCTAAAATTAGTTTTGACTTCGATGATCAACTTCAGGTGGCCCTTCTCTTTTTGTCAGCAAGAAATTGACACTTCTGAAAGTATATCTGTGCACTTAGTTGGGACAATTCCAAAAAAGGATGGTCTCACGGAGCATGGTTTGTGATCAAATACATGCTTAAGAGGTGCAGGGTTTCCACCTTACTTAAGCCAGAAAAAGAGATCTCTTACAATCGGTAATATTATTCTACAACTGTAAAATTTAATGTATAATTACTGCTTCTTTTGTCATTTTTAATGTTATTTTTTTCTGTTTAAAAAGTGATTTTCATTGGCTTTCATATCATTAATCTGCACTAAGCTTTGCACTCAGAAAATTGCAAATCTTTGACTTTATTATAGGTCTTGGAAGATACCGTACACTGACATTTTGACAGGTTGCTTGCATACAAATGACTGATATATTGCTAGCATTTTTTATGGGTTTATATGATCTCTGCTTTATTTATTTTCTTTCAGTAATACTGATGTTCAATATGTATTGAACTGCTTGATTTGAAAACCTGTGAAACGGGGGTACATGAAGTCGTTTGTTCTGTGTTGTTATTTCAAGCTCTGTAAATCAAGCTGTTTATCATACCTAAAGGCATCAGGTCAAAATGTGTCAAAATCTGTGCTGAAACCGAGGTCAACGGTGTGCTGAAATTGAGCTTTTAAGTAAAAGATAGAGAAAACTCTCTTTTCTGAAAAGAAGCCATCCTTTAAATATTGCCAATAAAAGTAGAACTACCTTGTGATATTTATACTCAGGGTAAATCTACTGCAGAGATTTACCACTCTAAAAAGTCTGAAAGATCTACTAATCTTAATTATCAGGGCCAAGATACCAGAATAGACAGACAGTAGGTCTCAGCCTGTTGACAAAATCCAATATTTTCAAGGTGTGTTAGCTGTACTGTGCCACTCCAGATGATGAGAAAGAGAACCCGTGATGCTACACTTATGAAGTGGAAGACCTGTTTATCTGTTCAGCTGTCTGGTTTAATGAAAGAAAAGACAAGTTATACGTAAAACCAAAACAACCTTTGAGAAAGTCCTTTCAATTTACTTTCTTTATCACATACATATTTTAGAAAACATATTATCTCCTTTGCACATCTCTTATAAATCTTAATTTCTCTGACCTATTTTAGATGAACCACATCCAAATGTGCTTTGCCTTTCCATGGTGTTAGTTGGAATAACTAACTCACATACAGAGGTTTAGACTATGGCTTTACTGCTTCATTAGGTGTATTTCACACTGGTCTCCCAATACCTCTACAGACTCACATGTTGTAATCCACAAATGAAGTCAATCTAGCAAGTAAATAAATTCTTGTCAAGGTTCAGTTACCGTAAGTAACATAGAATATATACAGAGGGTACACAGTGCAATTGTAAATTTTTTGAATATTGCAGGATGTAGCCTTTTAATGGCAAGGTTTAAAATTTTTAAAGACCATACAGTCTATATGTGTTTAAATTAAAAAGAAAAACTAAAACAGTATCTATAAAAAAAATGATAGGGCATCCAATTTAATTCACATTCTTGCTCCAAAAATAGATGCAGTAGGTGTTGTTTTGTTGCTATATTTTTGAATAAAAATATATTTTTAAAAAATAACACTCTTGCATCTTTGGCACCATGTATCGCTATTGATAATACACACTAATGAGCTCCGAAGGAGAGAGTGGTAATTAAACCAGGTCTTTTTATCAGCTGGAGAGATGGCAATTGTTTAGAAAGAAACTGAAAGTAGTGAGAAGATAGTGCTGACTGGTGTACTAAGAAAAATTGTAAAGAAAACATTTGCAGTTGTAGGCAACTAAAGTATAATTTATTTTAATCACCTTTACCAGAAAGAGTAGCTCGGCTGAGGTTTGCTTACAACAAAATTCCATGAGTTGGTTCAAAAATAGATGGTGGTGTGAAGTTCATCACATTGTGATGTTGGAACTCAGCTTAAGGGGCTGTGCACAATAAGCAAATAAAATTTAAGATATAGAGAAGTTATGTTAAGTTTAAACATTTATTATACCCTGTCATCCCACTATATTTTCACTGAAGGCAGATATGGAAAATATTTCTGACATGCTACATGAGTGGAAGAGGGAATTTATTAAACAAAGGAGGCAGAATATAAGGAAGATAGCAAAGATATGGTTAAGGAAGCAAAAACAGACTTGCCAAGTCTCTTTCAGATGTATGTTGTGACATATGAGTTTCTGGTAGGACTTTTATGATCATATGACTAGTCTGGAAGGCATTAACAACTTGACACTATTCTTCTGCCAAATGTTCCACTTAGCATTTGCTCTTCTATGACCTCTTTTCCCCAACTTGAGTATGACATAAAAACTAAACACTGTTGAAGAATTTGAACAAAATAGTTCACAAACATAGAAGTAAAACTGCAGATTAAAGAATAGGTAAAATTATTTCTAAATTATTTCTTTAATTCTGCATGCAGTTAACACTCATGGATGATGAAAAACCAATCATAATATTTTAATCATTTGAGTTGAAAACTCTTGTATATCTGAAAATTAGTTTTAGTATCAATTAAACAGACATTTTAATTTGGTCTTTTTTTTTTTTTTTCCCCTATGAAAGTAGATGTGATTTTCAATTTTTGTCTTTAGAAAACTAATACATTTTGGTAGAAATGAAATTTCAAGAAAAAAACATCTGTTTCAGTTTTCACTTTGCTGTTAGTGACATCATCATCACCACCATCATCATCATAACAACTATTATAATAATAATTTATTTTATCTCAAATAGCCAATTTATATTCTACTACTTTAACAGTCTCTGTGCCAAGTGTTCTTTAGTTGAACAATAGACAAATGGCTTTTCTATGTAATGAGCAGAAACTCTTCAAGGGGGATTGAGGTTACGAACCAAGGCAGGATCATGGTGTCTACACTTTCCACCTCCAGTTTTGTGCAGGATGTAGATCTGCCTTCTGTGGATCCTCTGAATAACATAGGAAATATGTCACAGAAGGGAGACTCTGTTGTAGTTTAACCCCAGCCTACGACTAAGAACCACACAGCCACTCGCTCACTCCCCCCTGGTGGGATGGGGGAGAGAATCGGAAGGGTAAAAGTGAGAAAACTCATGGGTTGAGATAAAGACAGTTTAACAGGTAAAGCAAAAGCCACACATGCAAAGCAAGCAAAACAAGGAATTAATTCACTCCTTCCCATCAGCAGGCAGGTGTTCAGCCATCTCCAGGAAAAACGGGCTCCATCACGCGTAGGAGTTACTCGGGAAGACAAACACCATCACTCCAAATGTCCCCCCTTCCTTCTTCTTCACCCAGCTTTATGAGGATGATGTCATATGGTATGGAATATCCCTTTGGTCGGTTGGGGTCAGCTGTCCGAGCTGTGTCCCCTCCCAGCTTCTTGTGCACCCCCAGTCTACTCGCTGGTGGGGTGGGGTGAGAAGCAGAAAAGGCCTTGGCTCTGTGTAAGCTCTGCTCAGCAATAACAAAAACATCTCTGTATTATCAACTCTGTTTTCATCACAAATCCAAAACACAGCCCCATTCAAACTACTATGAAGAAAATTAACTCTATCCCAGCCAAAACCAGCACCAACTCAAACTTCAATACCTGAATATTTTCATAACACAGGAATATCATTCCCCTCCATTACTCGAAAACAGGACACAAAAGTAGAAAAAAAACCCAGAATGCCCAATATTATGAATATTTAACACAGCTGTGGCATTAAATTAGAGTTTCAAAATACAAGGAATCACTGTAAAGGGGGAAAACTACAAGGTAAATCTTAACAGGATCATTAAAACAATTGGTTTTGTTCTATTTTAAAATTTTTCTCCTCTGTGTGAATGAGAGCTACATTTAACTATAAATAAGCACAAATCACCACTACTAAGCATCGAGAGGTGTGTTTATCTAGAGGTTGAAGATTCACTACTTAGTCAGCTGCAATTCCTACATAAATGTCTAGACAATGAATGTGGAAACATGAACAATGTTTAATTTCATGTTTATACACCCTTAGAAAACAGAGGGGACAGTTTGGACAGCACATGCCCAACCCAGAAATATTTGTGAACTCCTGACAAACCTGCTATCAAAGCACACAGGTCTGGAAACATGTTTTGCTACTGGACACTCCTAAGGTTCTCCTGTAAAAGGTAAGCACACATTCCTGTTTTGGAGAAGAAATGTTTCAATTTGACATTTTGTTGTACTGTTGCATTTATTTTCACAAATTAAAAAAGGAAAAGAGGCAACAGTACTGAAATTACAAAGGATATCTTCAGGTAGAAGTATATAAATACACATAGGTATTTTGAGTGAAATGAAGTCCACTGTTAAAATATCAAAGAAACTGATAGAACTCTTTTTTTTGGTATGTGTCTGAATGAAACAAATATCCACTTTTCCCCAAAACACCCTCTAACTTTTTATGTACATTTATTATGCATGATAGTTATTGCATGTTTGTACTCTCCCTCTCCTTTTTTTCTCCTTCCTTCCCCCCTCTCTCTCCTCCCTTCTCTCTCTCTCTATTTATCTTCATATATATTCCTGCCTGTAAGAAAAAAAAAAACAAAACTGGAAATAGTACTTTGGGTTCTTTTAAGACTGTACTGATTCTCATCTAAGAAATGTACAGTTCTATTTAAACTTAAAAAAAACCAAACCCTCTTTTTTTTATATTTATTGTGTTTGAAGTAGGTTTCAAAACCAGCAAAAATAGTCATTTATTTACATCCCTCAATGATTGTTATAAAAAATCATGTTAGAGATGGAATTACTTATTAATCAAAAAAATTGTCAGGGTTTTTTAAATTAATGTTTTGACTTTTGAACTGCATTTAATTCCTGTTGAATGAAGAAGGATTTTTTTTTTTAAAAGCCTATAAGTCTGTTTCCTGGTTTTCAGCTGGAATAGGGTTAAATTTTTTCCTAGTGCTGTGTTTTGGATTTAGTATGAGAAGAAAGTTGATAACATACCGATGTTTTCAGTTGTTGCTAAGTGCCCTCCTAGTCCAAGGATAGCTCCCATGCCTGCTGACTGAGCTAGGTGCACAAGATGGGAGGGAACATAATCAGGACAGCCAGACCAGCTGGCTAATAGGGTATTCCATACCATGTGACGTCATGCTCAGTATATGAATGGTAGGCGTGATCCAGGAAGTACCGATCGCTACTTGGTTATCGGTCAGCGCAGGTGGTGAGCAATTGCATTGTGCATCACTCATTTTATATATTCTATCATTATTGATTATTATTTTCCTTTTTCTGTTCTATTAAACTGTCTTTATCTCAACGCACGAGTTTTTCTCACTCTTACCCTTCCGATTCTCTCCCTGTCCCGCTGGAGGGGCAGGGGGAGGGAGTGAGCGCCTGCGCGGTATTTGGCTGCCTAGCAGGTTAAACCACGACAGTCTGATAGAAAAGAACATATCTGTAAGTGATCAGAAATTGTGTCAGGTAGTTAGTCTGCTGAAATGTAAAGGGTGATGACCAGTGCCTTGGGAGTACAAATGGCAGTGTTGGTGTAGCCAGCAATACCTGTTACCTGTTAAGGAAGGACAAGAGTATGGGTAGGGAATAAAAAATAGAATGGCTTCCTGATTCTTTACCTCAAGAGGAAGAAAGTAGTTCTCCTTTTCAAGAGGACATTAGGACTCCTCTACGCTTTTTCCTTTTCCTACTCCTTGCAGTGTCAAGTCTTTCAGTGTTCCAAGGACCTGCACTGTTTTCTTTTCACCATTGGAGGACTGCTGTCACGAGAGGACTTTCTTGATACTTTTTCAATGTTGTTCCATCTGATGACTAACAAGAGGAGGGACCTTAATTTTACTCAGAAGTTGGAGAAAACAGGACCTGAATTTTCTGCCTTTCCATGCGTATGTTTTTTTCAGCTGAATCTTCTCACCCACGTACTGATGTTGTTGAAATGCTGAATAAAGAGGTACTTCACACAGCAGCTCAAATCCAGACGGTATTGAATTTTGTAATGGAAACATTTTGAAGTACTTATCTATAAAAATATGTCTTGAGAAATTTTGGGTTAGCATGGTAGAATCACAAGACTGTTATAACTGAGGAAATTGAAAAGACTACTAGCATTGTACAAGTTTTGAAATATTTCTTACTACCAAACTATGTTTTTCTGGGCTCTCTATCTAGCTTGTGGAAGAGAAGACTTTTTTATGACAGTTGATTGAGAACATCTGTATTTATCTCTTGCCTGAATTTGCATTCTACAAGCATAGAATCATAGAATC
>VZTQ01001745.1:0-86914 GCA_013400755.1 Pelecanoides urinatrix
TTTTTTTTTTCCAGACTTTAACAAAGGTGCTGGCAGGAACCATTTTCTGCCCCTTAAGTTGCACAAAAAAATCTAATTGGAAAATGTTGAATTATTTTTTCTTGAAGAAAGTAAAACTGAATTTTCAGTGGAAATAGCAATTGTTTTTTAGTTGAAATCTGATTTTATTTCCTATAGGAGGCAGAAATGCTTTATACACAAATAATCACTGGATTAAAATCCAGTTACCATCGGAAACATTTTTCCAAGGAAAACATTTTGATCAGCTTTATTAGATACCCAGCTGAATATGAGGCAGCATCAGTTTGTAGACATTCATGAACAGGATGAGGATTGAACTATATAAATATGCTGTTTGTTTCTGTTTGATCATCCAGTTCTAATTAAAAGACTATGTTCTGGTAGTCCATCCCATCTGCCGAAAAGCAGGAAGAATGTAAGTTTCTTCTCTGAAAAGCCAAGGGTTTTCTGAGATGGGATATTTGAGCAGTTATTCTGGATATGCATTTTGGCCTTTATGTGTTGATCTGAACAGAATTTTTGGGTCCTTTGAAGCAACACCTCGTAAAACTTTAAGAGACTTCTTTATGCTTAGTTTTCCTATTACAAAGGGGTGACTTTCCCATAAGGACTGTTTGCATGATGTTACAGTAAATGAAATCCATAGATGATGTTCCCAATATGATAAAACACAAATTAGAGTGGGAAAAAGAAATAAATATTTTGGCTTGTTATAGTGTCTTGAATTAGTGGGAACAAATGTACCCTGACAGCAAAGCCATTTGCATTCTCAAGTTAACAGGAAAGCAAAGCAAGCAAAATTATGTCAGCCATTCAGGGAAGCATGTATTTCTCTTTACTGTTTGAGCACATTATGAACTGAGCTCATTTATCTTGAATTTCTTCCCAAATAAAATTGTCCTGTTGTCAAGTTTAGCTTAGACTTACTGATCCTGCAGCCTTTTTAAAAGCAAATTCTTTTTTTTCTTAAAGGGAATTTTGAGTGAAACAGGGCTGCATCATTAATTTGCAAATATATATGATTCTAGTTGTAGCATAGTTTTAGGTATAATATAAATAGGCAGATGCACAGTTAATCTTAGACAAATAGATACCAATTATTTTTTGTAATGAAATTATAACAAAAAAACTGTCATTCAAGTAAAATAGAGGAGCAGCAGGGGAGATGGAATAGAGTCCTCTGATCTCCCCAATCCGCATGCTTGCATGAAAATAAAGTAGAATTATATTCAGTATTATAAATACTGAATAATCACTCATATTGGAGTAACTCTTACTCAGAGTTTTGCTGTTAACCTTCAACGACCTCACTGGATGCTGGTCATCTAGGGCTTCCTAGATGACATTTGTCTATTTTGACTTTTTAAACAAGTTCTAGTTTGCCCGTTTACAGGTTATGATCAAAATCAGATGGTGATTCATGCCTTCCTAAGGAAAAGTGACTGTTGCATTACAATGTGCTCTCATGGTACATTAGTGGCTAGTGAAGTCAATGGAAGAGCTCCTGATAGCTTTAGTGGGCACTGTATAATGCTGAGTAGCTTTTCCATCCAAAACATACTGTACTGCTGTCAGGGAAGTCTATGTAATTTCATTCTGTTGTCAGAGTGGGAAGAACAAAAATATTATTGGGAGTAAATTACATGAACTATTTTCTTGGGTGAAAACTGGTCAAAGGACTGGTTTTAAAGAAACACCACCCTAATAATTAGCAGTAGTACTATGCATACAGAAGCACCTGTGTAAAAACAACTTTTATAGGAACCATGTCGCTGTAGCTGCCATGATCTCATTGGGTCTTGAAGGACCTCAGTCTACCTGAAAGCCAAGACATACTTATTTGTGTATGCCATTATGAACTTGATGTGTAAACTCTATCACATAATGCTGTTCTCTATAGTGGAAAATCCAAAGGGAAGACAGCAGTACTATCCCCATGAACCCCCTCCTATATGAATCTGACTTGGTATAATAGAGTCAGTGTGGGATAAAAAGCTATCATTTTCTTTTTGCTCACCTGGTTTGATTAATTTGGCTTATCATGTTTGCAAATGCATCCTAAATGAAAACAGGATGTTCCTACCTTACTGTTCTTACTACCTTGGCAATGTCACGAAGTTCCTTTGTAGGTTAACGCTTGTCACTTCATTCTGTTTCACATTACCCTGCATTTTTTTTGCTATTTGCAAGCTGGTCTCATACAATCTACAGCCTAGCACAACTGGCAGGGAAATAATTGCATCAGAACCAATTATTTCTATCTTCAAATTTAGAATCACTCTTTTTCCTATTAGTAGATCTCACTCTTTCTTCTGAAAGTACGTAAGGCATGTGATTATTAATTGATATTTGTTAATAATTTTTTCAGAATATCAGATTTATCATTCAGCAATATGAATATTTATAATAACCAAATACGTGTTTTCATGTGATGAATTCTGTAACTTCCTGGGTCCTGAATAGGTTTTGCATGAACTTACATGTCATGGCCTACACAATCACGGCAAGATGGTCAGTTGCACTGAAAAAGTGAAGCCCTTCTTTTCAATTTCTACTCATTCTCAAGCATTTGTCTAGTCAGTTATGATTTCTGCTCTGAGGTGGTCAGAATACTATTAATGCATTTCCTCCTCTCCATACAGTACACCATGGGATGCTACATAAGGATAAAGAAACAGGAGAGTAAATAAAGTGAATTCTTATCTCTCATATCTAAAATGGAGTCATCTAAACTCACTTAAATCGGAATGCTTCTAGAAAAATTAGCAGTAATGGTAAAGAACTGTATAACAATCATGCATGGTAGAATAGAGATATCTCTCTAGTAAGCTTTCCTGGTAGAGGGATATGCATCTTGCAGTGTAATCAACAGTCCATTCACCCACTTCATCTGCTCAAGGAATTTGGGAAATTCTGCACCCTGCACATTGCACTCAGGAATAAAGAATCTTGCTAGGTCTGGCAGAGTGAATAATCATCTTCATAGTTATTTATGCAGAGTGCTTAGCTTAATAGATCTTTAATTTCTGGCTAGAGGCCAGGATCATTATTGTAGTATGGTCTACTATAAATATCTGTTTAAGAACTCGAAATTAATTTTCCACTAATATTCTCCAATGACTATGTAAAAATGTACTGTTTTTGGGAACAGCCCTACAAATAAACTTGTGGAAAAAAGATTTTGAAAGGGAGGGAACGCATGAGGCTGATTTGTATAAATATTCAAAGGATCTCATGGAACATGGTTTGCTGTATCTGCCTAGGTCTAGAGGTCACGTTCTTTAGTCACAGGGAAGGACAGTGACTGAGCTGTAGCATTGCAATGCCTTGTGCATTTTGTCTTTCCCACAAAACATTGCTTGCGTGGCAAAAGATGACATAGGTCTTACAAGCAACTGCTGAATCAATATAAAAAAAAACCAAACCCAAAAACAAACAAACAAAAAACAACTAACCTTTCAGACTGCTTCTCTCTGATATTTCACCCCCACAGCACTAATCAGAAGTTAAGATGGGGAGTGTTGTATGAAACTAATTAATACTGAGTTTTTCTGGGTATTAGGTTGAGTGTTGGGAGGAAAATGACCTTACCCTCTTGTCCCTTTTCACTACACTGTTTTGCTAAAATTCTCTTGTCCCTTGAAAGCGGTGCTTCACGGAATATGATCTCCAAGACAGTAATGCAGTCTCTCTTCCACGTCTTTCAATCTATGTCCAGAGCCAAATTCTGTCCTATGTCATATAACCCAGCTGGTACTAGCAGGTATTTAGGAAGTAAGATGAGAATTATTTGCTGTACCTCATCCCCCATCTCTTAAAATAGGAAGTCTGTGTCTCAGCAACATTCCTAGACATATATGCAACCATCAAATAATGTAACACCTTCACGAAGCCTAAATACAAAAATGTTTGAACCCTCAACATAGTTATATAAGTTGTATTTGGTCATGTACAGATTGCTTAGGCTCAGAGAAAGATGTAAAAATCCTGTGTGAACTCAACACCATGATCTGTAGCTGAGAATGTTTCACGTGAGGGTTAGGAGAAAAATTCAAAGTAAACCATTCTAGAGGAATCTCATCTCAAGGCATAGCTGCACATGGCAAAAACACTGCTGAGTTTCATTTCGGGCACTTTCTTGGGGACAACTACACACAAAGTTTACCCAGAACCAAACCAAAATGTCTCAGGACCTCTCGTGGCCTGTATCTCTTCCTTTGCCCAGACTGGTTTGTTTATCAAGGAGTCTGTTCATCTCTTCAGGCAGTCAACATGTCTCAGCTGAAGACAGATCAAGCCTTTAATAACAAGGCTCTTGGGTTGTTCACAGATCTTCCCTAGAGAGGATGTTGAAAGGAAGAGAGGGGAATTATAGATGAACTTCATTTCCTCTCCTAGGTGAATTTCCATTTCTTGAGGCCAGAGATTAGTATAAGTCCTTTCCAGAGGAATACTGTGTGCTTATTTATTTGGGGCAATGATAACAATGAAGGATTGCTCACAGAAACTTTTGTATCAAAAACTTCTGACGTTTATCTAGCAACAAAAACTTTTAAAGCAACAATTTTTATGTATGTTTGGGATAAAGTAGACACCTTCGGTACTGAAACTTCACCTACCCCCACACATGTCTGTACACACACCGTGGCCATCTGGTTTCATGGGGAGGATCCTCTGGTGGAGTTTAAAGTAATTAATATACTTTAATTTAAACTTAAGTAATAGTTGTAAGAGAGCAGATACTGCTCTTATTCTTCTGTTACCTAGCAAGTTGGGTTTCATACTGTGCATTACTGCTGCACATCTAGTAATGAGCAGCTTTCATTTTTGAATGTTTAGGCAGAAGCCTAACATTAAAAAAAAAAAACCCAAAACATTGTATTAGAAGTTTCATCAATTAGCAGAGCCAGTAGTGCTCATATAGTCTGGCCAAAGTCCTGTCTTTGGAATTCCCTGCAAGTTTTCATTTTGTGTATCATTTATAACTACTCTTATGACTACCAAATAAGTCCATCTGCTGACACAAAGAATATAGCGTATACACATGAACGGTGTCTGTGTGTATGTTGATATATAATGTTAATTACACAGCTTATTCTTGAATGTTCTTTTGGGGTTTTTTCCTCCCTGGGACTGCACTGTGGAGAGGAAAAGAGTGGTTTCCTATCTGATGAAAGAGTACCAGGAGAGCAAATTAAATGCAGAAGTCCCATAGGGAGAAAACAAAGCAAAACAGCACAACCATAGAGGAACGATTTCAGTTTTTTAAACTCACTTTTTAAGGACTTAAAAATATAAAATTATTTCAAAATATATTTCTCCTTTCCCCCCTCCCCACCCGCCCCAGAGGAAAAGATCCCAGCTAGCTGGCACCTTTGAGATGGAAAAACCCTCACACTTAATGCTCCTGCTACAAATGAATCTGTCTAGGTACTTATATGGTCCTCACCACCATAGTAACTGAGTGTCTTCCAAGTCTTTAAAAATAGAGATAACAATAACAATTTTTGTCCCAGTCCATCTTTCTTCCCAGCTTGCTACGAGAATAACTTGATTAATTTATGGGATCTTTGTTTTGCACACGGTGCCTGCATACAACTTGGGAAACTTGTGTGCCTGCTTGCATGTGATGCTCTCAAATTGAGTGCACACAAATTCAGCTACATTTCTAAAAATGTGAGAAATGAACACATGTATATAAGTATATATACTTACATATGGTTACTCATACAGTCTGTACCTTTGCAGGAGGTAGTAGAGCTGCAGCATTCCTGCAGTATTGAGATTAGAAGCAGCCCAAGGAAAGCATCATGAATTATGCTCACTTGTAACTTAGTTTCAGTAGTTAACAGAGGATCACTGTCCCGTTGTGTTAGATTGCGCGCACCCCCTCTGCACCCCAAAAGCTTATTGTGTTGTCAGGCAAACCATGTTTAGTGAGAACATGGAGGAGCAGTGAAACTGCCTGAAAGAATGGAGTCTGTAAAACTAAAGGTAGAAAGAGCACTGTTTAAGTCTGAGACCCAGCGTACCTTCTTCAGGGTACCCACGAGGATCTGGAGACCCAAACCTCCTCAGGATACTCACTAGGATCTTGACATGCTCCTTTGTCCTTGGTTTTTTTGATATTTGCATTGACTGTGGCCTGTTACCCTGTGGGTTTGGCCTTTCTGACTCCTAGTTTCTGCCCTTAGCTGACAGCCACTACTTCCCTGTTCGGTAAGATTTTGTCTGTTTCTTTGTCCTTTCAACAACAATGTGACTTGGATCCAGCTTCTTGCAGCATTGGGATCCTGGCAATTGGGAGGTGCCTAATTCAGTGCGTGTTTGAGCACCTGAAAAGTGGTAGGAGCCCTAATCCTTTCTGAGAAGCTGGTCTGTAAAGATCAAGTTAGACCATTAGGAAAAAACAGTCAGTTGTAAATTAAGCAAAAAAAATAATAATAAAACTTTGGTGATGCTGGTGGGTTTTGCCTTTTAGATGACTCATAAATATGCTGGAGTTCCCATCAGGTGTTTAATGAGGAAAGGCAGAACTGAAATTATGCCTCTGACAAGTGCCATATTTCTTTTGGAAATCAGTCTGTAATTGTCAGTGTGCTGCTGGCTATGCAACAGGGAGAACGAGACTTCTTTCCATGACTGGCATGTAGCTGATATGCACTGGCTTGCTTCCACAAATGTGCACTCATTTGAAACCATGCTGTCATCAATAGTCTGAGAAGAGGAACATTTAGTTCTGCTTTGCTGCCGGTAGGAACCCAAATGAAGGACTGGGGTCAAGCCAGTCCATAGTAAAACCAATGATGTTACCTCTGAAATGAATCTGTCCCTACATCATCAAGGATGGTTTGGGGCTGTATCAGGACTAGAGTCAATGGCTTATGTAGGCTAGCATATTTACACTGGAAGTCCGTGGAGCTGGACTGACTTGCACGAGTTGCGGATCTATCTCTACATGTTCCTAAACTCTAACAATAGATGACTAAAAGGCTACGAGAGGTGGATGTAGCTCAGCAGCATGTTTTTTAATTTAGTGGAAGTGAAAAATGAAAGAGGAACACAATCAATGCACAACAATGGTTACCAGGATTTACTGTTGCAGAAACATCACTTTTCTTTTTGACTGTACACGCTATCTGCCTTGCTTCATACAATAGACTTTTGTTCTGTTATTTTTCTTTTCCAGAAGACTTGGTTTTGTAAATGAAATGAAAATGCTTTTCCACTTAAGAGTTCCTTGTCTATTAGTAATTCAGTAAATGATTAATCATTTTTTTCTGAAGGTTTTTAAGATTTTAATTTATAGTACACAGCTGTCTTAATGCACTTAGCTCAATGCTCCAAAATTAGCTTGTAATTTGGTGTTATCAGACTCCCTTGTGTAAGCAGGCACCAGAATTTAGAATAGTGGGACTGTTACAGACATGAGTAAAATTTGGTCCTTAGCTAAACTAGTGACCAGAATAAAGAGCAGATAAGACTGCAAAAAGGAATTTGATGCTACAATATGAACCTTCACTCTTGGTGCTCAGCGTGGATTTCAGGACTTTACGTAAAGTGCCTAGGTTGTCCGTACAATGCAAGAGAAAGGTGTCTCAAAGTGGGACTTCAGTCCACATGTAACTTGGGTTCCTATGCTGAACAGGAGCTGTTAGAATTAATAATCGTAAACTCTGTCCTTCTCTATAGGTTAGGGGTGAAATTCCTCTTGCCTGGCTGTATTGGTGTACATGTGTGTGAGAGACCTAAAGCTCCATTTATTGTCAACAGAGAGAAACATATTCTTTTGTGACATGATACTTACCAGAATGGGGTTCTCTGGAGAGCCTGGTGTTTATAGATCATAATTTGATTTAGGTATAAAATGGCTTTTGATTTGCTCAACTCTATCAAACCTGAGGAATTGTGGGTAATACTAAAATAAAAGTCCTATGGAGCCTGTGGAGTTAAGTGGATGCTCAAGAGGGTTTTTTGGAATGTCAGTTTTGGACCTGGGCATTTAATTTCTCTTTAATCCCATCTCAAGCAACTCCATCCTTATTTAGATCTGGCTGATCCTGGCCACCTCATGTCAGCTCTTCCAGCCATTTTCTCTATGGAAATCTGGGCGTGAAAACATCCAAATATTTCCTGGCTTGAGGTCTTTGTTAGCTAGGATACTGGATCTGATGAAAGTATTTGCTTTGATCAAGCACACTTGGTATTGGTTCATTTTTTTTTCCCCAGACCACAGTGGGTTATGAATAGGAAGGACTGAGGAAAAAATATGTATTTTCCAAGGAGGAATTCTCAAGAAAAGAAGAAAGTTGGATAGCATCGGATATGGAAAAGGCATTTCAAGAGTCACAGTGGAAAACAGGGCAGGGTACTCTGGCAGCTCCTGGGAGATACTGTGGGTAGTCCAGAGATATTGTGGGAACTCAGCGCTCAATGCTTCTCTAGAGTCTCACAGTAACGTTATTTAATCGTGGTTGATGAATGAATACTCTAACTGTAATCTGAGTATCTCATCTTTCATTCTAATTTATATGGAAAAACCTCTGAGACTGCTGGTTGACTCTAGGTGGGGAAAGCATTAATTATTGGTTAGCTTTTAGTGAAACACTGGCACTCCACGGTGACCAATTTACCAGCTCCTCTAAAAGCTGCCAATAAAAAATGAACATGTACAAATGTATTCATTAGCACAAACTAATTAAAATCCAGGCTAATAGCCAGAAAAACCATACATTATTGTAGCATTTTGGAATTCATTAAGTGTCTGTACTAATCCAATAGTAACTATCCTGGCTCTACAGTTTCTAATCTAAGTTACAGATCTCATACTGATAGCCAGACAGCTAAGAGTTAGCCTTTTTACACTAATGGCCTTTTTACACTTCAGTAATTTCTACTTTCCTAGGTTCTCCAGAAGCGCTCCTTTCTGAGAATGTGTTGCAACTACTCTCTCATTCAAACACAATGTGTAGGATAGAGTCCCTCATCTGAACATCTTTAGATTTATTGCACAGTGGTGGTACATTAACTTCCAATGCATTGTGACGTTGGTATTCTGTAGTTTGAAGCTTAGATTAGCCTTGATCAGTCCTTTCCTTTACTTTTGTAGTTTTTTTCAAGGGCTTGTTCTGTTCATTCTGCCTGCTCTGTATAGGCACTGTTTTCTCCAGCTAAGCAATGTTGTGCTATTGTATGTAAATGATTTTTACTAATAATTTTCTATTTCCGTGTTCATAAAATAATTTAATTCTCATTAAAATTGGTGGCACCTTAAGAATTTGGGGCTGAGGTCTCTATAGACACTGCAGAGAGTCTCTGACTGGAAGCAAGAATTAGCTATGGAGAAAATTCTGGGCTGGATTCTCTGGTCTGCGGCAGATGTGGTACAGCTAAACAGAAGGGTAGGAGGGGAGAGATTAATAAAGCTTGAAGACATGTCTATTCTTCTGGCCTTAGACTGATTTCACGTAGTTGAATGTAGGTTATCAGGTGTGGTACCTTCGAGAAAAGATGTGGATGCACATGTAATACCAGACTTCCAGTTATGTTTGGGCCCCATCTTGGGGTCTGATGGGAGTGTATATATCCCAATCCTGACTTATACAGATGGCTGTTCATACAGCACAGATGAGAATCGGATACCCCCCTTCTTTTCGCCTCAAATAACCAGGGCCCAGAACCCACATAGAGAACAATGTCTAGACAGAGCTGAAGCAGCTGGATTCAAGGCTGTTTGGCATCCTGAAGCAGCTACCTCTTGGTCTAGCAGCCAGCAGACTAATTACTGGCAGACAGTGCAAAGCACAGTTGTATTAGGATCTCATCTAATGATTTTGTTCATAAAGCAGACAGCTGTATTTTTCACTAGCAAAAACTTCTTGGTGACCTTTACAATGAATCTATTTGTAGCTAAACTGTGTAACTCTTGTGAGGTCTGACTCTGGGAGGCAAAGATGTGTTGTGCTGCCTAGGGGAAGCTGGAAGAAAGCATTCCTGGCTTCTTTCAGTCAAGAAGATAAGAAGACAAGTAGAAGACGTGGTTTTGGACCTTTTTATCAATGGGTGATAGATTCTGTCAGCAGAGGGCACAGACATAGGCTTTGCCTATCAGTCATGAGTCATCATTCTGTCCGTCAGCACCACTTGTCTCATCTCAGACAAACTCAAGGCTATGACTTAAGTTCCTTTCTCTGTCAAATTCAAGAGAAAAAAATAGTTCTGCTAGACTCCAGTGAAAGAACTCTGGAGATTAAGGATGCATAAACAATACTGTATATGCTTAGCACACCGGCAGACAGGCCCGCGTCATATGCCCAGTGGGACCAGGTGCAAGACTTGGAGCTGTTCTGCCCATATCCAGGAGGTTTGATGGACCTAGTGTGCGCTGACTGTTGGACCTCTTTGAAACTGTGGCCCTATGCCAGAGAAAAGTGTCACAACTGTTGTTTAAGTATTTATAGTTTTTAAATGAGGGACCACATAAATAAAAAGCAAGAGATTGAGTCATAAGATGGAGTTCTCTGGAGGTCTCTCAGCTAAAACCCACTCCATTATGGAAGAACATAAAAAAGAAACTAATTTTTGGCTATTCCCTCCATTCCTCCCATGCCACAGGTAGACCTTGTGAGCAACGCAATCTAGAGGCTGTTCTCAGATGCAGCAGAATTAGTGTAGTTTTTTGGTCTTTATTCATCATCTTAAGGTGATTACTGCTGCTAACATTAGCATTTTCTCTATCACATGGTGGACTGGCTGAGGTCCAGAGTGAGTTGGAATTATACTACTTTCTTCCTTTCATTAGTTCTTTTTCTTGCAGTATAGAAAATGCTGCACAAAAAAAAAAGTGAAGAAAGCTGCATCAAAGGATACTTGGTAATTTCTCCCCCCTATATCTGTTTGCGTGAGCTTGTAACTGCCATTTGGTTCTAAGTTTCAGGTTTTAATGAACCTAAATGTAAGCGCATCCACAACTGCCATTATTTTTGGAGTGGGTACTATGCAAGATCACTAAGAAGTTATTGCTTTCCTCTCCAAAGTATAAATAGATCCAAATTTACTTGAATCATGGCAGGGAAAGGTTTTATAACTACCATAAATCTGCCCCTACTTTCAAGCTTCACACAACTCTAGACATCACAGTAATTTTCTATGCCTGTAAGGAGTTTTCTCCAGGACTATGTAGTACCACAAAGCATATTTTGGGGCAGATCTCTTGATTGAACTTGAAGAATAGAAACTAGCATCTAATTAACCTGGGCTAAGATAGAGAGCAGCCACTTCTATTCTGCTGTGTGTTTGTGAGGTTTCTGGCCTAGCAGCAAGAGGCTGAGTACAGCTTCCACTTTTGTTCATCACAGCTTAACATTTCAGTATAATTGCTGAGATAGTGAGTGATCCAGCCTAGAGCTGCCAGCCTCCTCTTCCAGTGTCAGGGATACCTTTTGTTGTTGTAAGTGATGCTGTCTGGAAGTGACAAAACAGTTGATAAGCTTGACCAAGCATGCCAGAAAACAAAACAAAAAGCAATGTAGACTTTCAGTTCAGGCAGTTCAAAAAAAGATGTTCTGCCCCCCCAGTGGCTTGTTGCAGGAGAAAGTATGATCGATTTGGTTAAAAAAAAAAAAAAAATTGATCTGGTTATTGCTGGTCAAAAGAGGTTGCACAGGTTGAGGTAAGCAGCTGAAAAGAGAGACTCAGATCCAAAGTTGGTGTGAATTGCCATAGCTATTCTGGCAGTGATTTCTGCTGGTTTATGCAAGGCCCGAGAGGCATTCACTATACTGAAGCTTTTAACCAGTCATTGTTTTGTATAAGTAGATAGTTTTCTGTCAGTGAGACCCTTTATTCTCACAGGCAACAAGTGAGTGTGCCCATGAGAATGGGATGAAGCACATGATGCAGTGGGATGCTCTGGGGTGATTCCAAGCTACTGGTCCTCTCTGCCAGGCAAGCCAGGCTGTTGCAATGTGTTGTGAGTTATTCCTTACTTTCTTCCCATCTTCATAAAAACTGAAGGTTTACTTTTCATCTTTTCCACAAGCAGTTTCTTCTCTGGCTTGCTTTCTTACTATCTCCCTCATGCTGTCTTTCTGTCTCAGTCCTCCTTCTTTTTCCTCCTCCAGAGAATTTCATGTCTCTTCAGCACAGCTAGGTCAAGAGCTACTTCTCCCTGTAACTGCCTAATTTTTCCTCTTCTTATTTTCCCAGGAAAAGTTCCAGTCTGGGTCTTTAGAAAAGAATATACATTTACCAAAAGAAGGTTATTAATGCTCTAGGTTGGAGTCATGGTTGACCCTCACCCAAAGCCTCTCATTTCTCTCCAGTCTCACAAAACATTTACTGTTTCCCAGACTAGATTTAAGCATGGGCCAGGTGAACAGGAAGCAAAGAAACATCTGGAAGAAGAGCACCACATTTAAGAAAGAGACAAAGCAGTCTTTAAAATAGTGGGATTGGAAACAAGAAGGCTTTTAATTGTTCTCTTTGTCTGCCTTATTATCTTGGGAAGGAAGGAGTAAATACTGGGTTTCCTGAGCAAAAGAGAAGAAAAAAATATTTAATTGGTTCTGTTTACATTCAGGTCTAAAATTCAAGCAGTGAAGAAAATGAGGTGGGTTTTAGTGCAACAGGGACTAGTTCTGGGGTATGCTATATACTCTGCATTCTGCATATGCCAACACTTGCGGTGTCAGTTAGGGATTTAAGTCCTAACTTAAATCCTTAATTGCACTAACCCAGCTTGTGTTTTCTGATGAAGAGGAAATGCATGCAATTTCTAGTCCTCCTTCTAGATGCTAACCGTGTAAGCTCATGGGGCTTCTAATCCTCAGAAATAGGGGAAGGAAAAATGAATCTATATAGATTAGAAAACATGGGCTGCAATAATGATCTGAGGTTGGTCAACCGTGTGCGTCAGCTAAGATGCTGTTTCTGATCAGCTTTATTGATAATCTGATGTGTCTGTAAATCCAAACAGAACTTAAAAAGTGCCTGTCAAAGCTTAAATTCACACAGGGGAAGATGTTTTCTAGAGAAGTTTTAAATGAGTAGAAGAGTTAACTACTAGACAAATCCTAAAATGCAGAATGTATAAGGGAGAGCTTTGATTAATTTTTGTCTTCCATGTAATTGTTTTAAGTGACTCAACTATTTTCTATTTTTTTTTTCTGAGATTAAAACTTCAAGAAATCATTGGCAACTCAAAACACCAGCACAGGAATATTCACACTCTGTTTCTCACCCCTTTTAAAGATTTTTCAGCTATCCATAACTTCTATTTCATTTAGTTTACATTCTTTTACTCATATTATATATGCTTATTTTGTTTATTATAGTCTGGACTGGTGGTGAGGCCAATTAACAGAGCTGCTGAACTCTGCTGGGTAAAAGCTCCCTTTTCAGTTTTACACAGCCTTGCCAAAATCCAATGGCTTAGGCTGAAATTTGTCATATTGATTGCTTGCCTCAAGCAGAATTATTTTGAAAGGGTTCAGCAAAGTCATTCCATTTGTTCCCCAAAATGAGACTTGAACAAAATGCTAGCACATCTAGCAATTAAAAACAATTTCTGGTGGCCTTTTTTTGACTGTTTTGAGCCTTTTTCATTTTGAACAGAAATGTAAGATTTGCCATCTGGGACATGACTTTTCTATCTTCAAAATTGGCCAAGTTATAAATGTTTAGAAAGACAAGTCTTACGTTTGCATGTGTTCAGTGAAGCAGTTAACTTTTTTTTTTTGATGAAAACTCAGCATCACTGAGCCAAATAGTAAGCACTAAAACAACTAAACCAACAGTGTCTTTGCAAGGCTTAAAGAAATTACAGTTTTCCTTAATTGCTGCTATATGCTTCTGTAAGCTACACTTTGGCCAGGAATTGAAATTAAGAGCATGGTGGTGCCCCTTCTGTGTTCCCAAGACACCACAGTTGCTTAGGAGAAGTGTACATCCTTCCTTGGAAGCAGATGGTCAAAGAAGCTGAAGCAGGGAGGTCAAAGGATGGAATGACGAAGGAGTTCAGTAAGTCTCATCAGGAAACTAGAACCCCAGAGTATTAGGGAGGGTTTGATACTTTTGAATGGAAACTGGGACTGGGAGGGAGGAATATGAATTGAGATGTGAGAACCGGGGAAGGCCAGGAGCCAGTTAGTGTGGGACGGGGCTGGGGTGGAATTCTGAGGTTATGGGGTGCCCTGGTACAGTTTTGGGGACTAGCACTATCCAAATAAAGAAACAGCATTGTTGAGGTCTAATGGGAACTATAATGAGGATCTAGGCTGGGGAAGAGATGGGGCTGCAGCCCATACCTTCCATCATCTCATTGTTCTTTTACTGTCAGCTGTATGAAACCCGCTGGCAAAATATGCAACTCATCCCATTTCCTGCTCATTCCAGTAGAGGACAACAACATACTACCAGTTACTTCATTAAAACAAGAGGTTTATGTGGTAGGTCTAACAGTTCCAAGCAGTCGTGCTGAGGAACCATGTGGGTGTAGATATGTTGTAGCAGAATATAATTTTTTTTTCTTTAAATCTAGAAAACACAATGTGCTCCTAAGACTATGAAAGTCACAAAGTCAAGAATTTGAAACAGGATTTTCTGGAATTAAAGTTGTCTATGCAAAATTAACTGAATTAATTGTGTGATGGTATCAGTGTAGTTTGTCATTTTTCATGCTCAACTAACTTTGCAACCTTAATATTCTTTTAAGATAACTTTGTGTGCAATAAACATACAACTGAAACAGGACGGAAACCTTTATTCCCTGGCCTCTTTTAGATTTTCATGTCAATTAGACTATCTGTCACTGGGTTTAATAACTCTCTAGTTGCAATTGCAGCACTTAGCTAAGTCAATGCCCACCCTTCCTGATAAAATTGTTTTTAAATAGCAGTTGTTAAAAGGCACCAGGTGAAAACTTAGGAGGTGAAAACAAATATCAAAGGAATAGGAACCCTTTTCTTCCAGACAACCTCATATCAATAAAGCTTGTGTTTTGTTTTTGCATTTTTTGTATTTAAAACATTTTCTGTTTAAAAGCAAACAACTCCAACAGCTTCTGAGTTGTGAATCTGCAAGGATACAAAAGATGTACCATAAATTTAAAGCAAAGAATTTCTTTTTGAACCTTGCTGACATTTACTGTGCTAACACTTCCTAATTCATTGCTTGGAAGTTGCGTGGGTTTTTTTTTTGTAGTTGTGCTTGAGATAAAGGATCAACACCCACTTCTAATTTTTTAATTAAAAAACCAAAACAAAAAACCAACTGACAAATGAATGAACATGTGTAGACCACATGCCACAATTCCTGCACAGTCACAGACATACGGGGGAACATGTTGCATATGGATCACTGTTGCCCTCTCACTCTTCTCCATCTTGAGGCCATGTATGTTGTAAAGCTGAATGGGGCTGCACTAAGAGTACTTTAGTGGGGGTGGTTGTGTGTGAACCCTGTTAGGTGGGATTGCCAAGCAAAAGGAGGTGCTGCTGGACCAGGATGGGAGGAACAAAAGAGATGATAGTCCCTGCTGGAGAAGGAGGAGGCAGGGAATGCTCCAGGTGACAAAAGTAATTTGTTACAGCTCTGAGGGCTGGAAGGCAGCTTGGGTGGTGGGCCAGTGGTACTTCATAGCCACCACTTTCATTGGCAGCTCAGAAATGTGCTGCGTTTCAAGGGTGTACAACCTTTCTTTGTGTCCTCAGTGCACTGTGTGGGTTTGTTAAGTGCACCATCTGTCAGGATAATGAGACCATTTTCACTTCCCTGCTCCATAACTTCCTGATATAGATAAAGAGCTAGGGCCTACCTTCTACTTTCACTGGGACTTTATTAGAAAACCATACTTGCTTTTACCAACATTTAAAAAAAAAGATATGTAGGTGTGATTAATCAATACATAGGCCATAAAAAGGTGGATGCTCCTTCTCCTTGCTACACAACTGAGAATAAGCCCACTGCAACCCAGCCTTAATGATCTACACTTCAGTCAGATGCTTGTCTGAACATATAAGTGCATTCTATGGGAGAACAACTCCTCCACCCTTTATCTGAAATACTATCAAGTTCAAAAGAGGATGTTGCTGAGTCAGTGCCTGGGACCTAGAAGGTTTGGAATTTTATTTTTTTATGAGATGGGGGAAAAGGGAAAAAAAAGTAGAAGCAGGATTTGAAGTACTGTTTAGTGTCTTTGGTGCCTGACCTTGATCATTAATCTCTGCTGCTTTGAAAAGGCTTGGAAAATTACATTACCCTATAGCATCAGTCCTCACTCAATAAATACAGACACTAAAGTCAGGGACGAGAAATCCCACAGAGCTTTGGTATTGACTTGTTAGAATTCCAGGCTTTAGCCTCACAATACAGTAACTATCTATAAGTAATGAACAAGCTGCTGAGAAGGACATCTTGCCCTTCTGGATTCATTCCCCACTCTTTTAGAGAATCTATTCATTGCCATTTTTAAGTCCCTTATGCCAAACAGTAAATTGTCCTGTGTGCCAGTAAGGTTTTTTCTATTACTCATTGAGAGGAAATCTGTGGAAGAGCAAAGTTATGCTCACGTTCTGTCTCAGAGCCAATAGTCGTATTAACCTTAGCATCAGTTTCTACAGTAGGAGAGGACAAAGAAAAAAAGAAGATGACGACAAGGATGTATGGGGGGTTTGTATTTCTTCCTTTAACGAATGATGAAGCAGTAACTTGTGTGCTTTGGCATTTAAAGAACGTGTGTATACTTGTCCTGTAAAATCAGAATTCTTTACTGAGTGCTCATCAGCTAAGATTTCAGTGCAGAAGCCATGTCTCCTCCTTACCCACAGGTCCTGCACAGAACCCAGGAAGGAAGGAGAGAGGATTCGTGTTGGGGAACTGTACTAGGAGCTGGTCACTATGGTTTTCTGTGCACTTCGTGCAGACTACAATCTTATGTCAGTAGGGGCCTTCCTTGGTTTGGATAAGCAATGAGAAGCACATCTAGCGATACTTTTTAAAAAGTACTTGTCTTCTCCAGCACATCCAGTACATCCGACTCACCCATTTTATTTCTTCTCCTTTATGTCGTCTTAGTCCTGCAGTCAAGTAATGGCTGCTGTTGACACATGCTAGGTGCAACGATGTTCCTCTGAGCATCTCCAGTCTTCAGCAGAATGGCAGCTGCCATCATCTGGCTCATTATTAGCTAAATAGCAGAGCAGAAATTTGGTGTTTGCAGTAGCTTGCAAACTCAATTATAGTTCTTGCAGCAACTGTCATTTGGCTGCTTGTTCATATGAAGCATTTGATATTGCTTGTCGTGATGTTAACTGTAATCCCTTATTAAGGAAATACAAGAAGTCTTACTGATGTACACTTAAAAAAAAAGGCTTTTGAGCATGAAATATTCTCTCCATAGCATGCAGACACACATACATGCACAAAAATTCACTATCCTTGAAATAAATTGAAAGGATAGCAAGAGGTGCTGATACAGGATTTTTGTCTGTTCAACTATATATCTATAAAAAGAGAAATGTAGGCAGACTGTTCAGTCAGCTCCTGAGGGAACATGAGAGGATCCAGATCAGCTGCACAACTGGCAGCTTCACTGGCAATCTCAGCAGAGGGAACAAATGTTCGTTTTGACCCTTTGTTGAAGGTGAGCTGTTCTCTCCTTGCTAGCAATGGGTTGGAAGCACGCAGATGGAGCAGTGTGAGAAGGTATGCCTCTCTCTATTTTATTTTCTTCCTTCCTGAAACAAATACGATTTCTTAGCTGCTACAATTTCAGTGTAGTACCTTTGTTAAGGACTAAATAATTTATTTGATGAGAAAGAATTTCACATGAAACAGCAGATAAGAGTGTTCATATGAAATTCTACAATATGTAGTTCAGGCACCACTCAGGCTCAGGGAATGTTATTCATTTGATTAGGTATCAATATCTACATCTGAACTAGTCACCCTGAGCTCCCTTTATAGCTAATAGAGGACTAGCCAATATAAGAAGGGGATTCAAGGATGAGATTCAAGGGTGAAACATCTGCCTAAAGTAGGTCAGATGAATTGCACCCTCAGAGTGCCTGTTTTTCTCCATTGGTTTCTTTCTGAAGTGAACTGCTGCTGAGCTCCCATCCGAACACCTGCAAGTTTGGGTTTTTTTATGGTTGGACTTGATGATCTTAAAGATCTTTTCCAACCTAAATGATTCTATGATTCTATGATTCTAAGTTAGGTTAGGTGAATTTTTCTCAGGAATTGGACAGAGCTTTTTATCTAGAATCTAGTTTTTAAATGTTCGGCCTAATGAGCTTCTGCACAACATGTAACATGGCTTTCCAAGTGGCTGTTGGGCAAGATGGCCTGAAATGTACTGACAACACCCTCCAGCATATAATTCCATCTCATCCTCTTTCAGAGCCAATCCTGCCACAGGATCTTCATTTGTCTCCCCCTTACTGCTATTTCAGTGCTATCATGCATTCTCCTCAGGTTTCTTAAGAAAGTTAAGCAAACCAGCCTGCAGGGGAAATAAACATATAATGTGGCTTTTTGTGTTCAGTGGAGACATAGTAAACTCAAATTAATGATTCTGTTCAGATAACAGACCAAGCAAAAGAAAACAGTGGAAATTTCCTAGAACCCTCCTGCAACAGAATTTCTTTGCTTTATGGTGGAAGGCTACAGCTGGGTCACTGCTTTCAGGAGTCAGAGATGTTGAAATTCTGTACCTTTTGTGAGAGAATTTCACTACACAGAACATTCAGTAAGACTACTGGCCAGACTGCATCAATCCAGCACTATATCTGGTTGCACTTGTGGATGCTGGAGCAGAAGTTACAAAGCCAATTGATGCAGGAGCATGTAAGATCTACTGGCAGGCCAAGTCTTATGGTAAATCCATGTCTATCAGAGTATGCTGGTCTTTCCTCAGGCTGTGACTGAACTACTTTGGAGCTGCTTCAGAAGCCTAGGGTTTATATCCATCACATCTCTGGGGCTCTACTGATGGGATGTGTTTGGTGTTATGGAGGGGTGACAAACTTTTGCCAAATACACTCCCAGAAGAATCTCTTGGAGCACGATTGTTCAACTCGGTCTGTGTGCGGGATCAGGTACCCCGTGACAATTTTGTTCTGTCTCCAAAGGACTCCAGATGCTTCCGTGGGCATTTTTAACCTTACAAGCTCCACTTCTATCTGCAAGGCTTTGAGAATGGCCCAACTGCATCCACAAGCACCCCTAAGCTGGCATGTAGTGGTACATACCTGTATTAAAGCAGTGGCTTTTTCATGGTGGGATTGTGCCAAAGTAATAATCCTGTTACCAGCATAGAACAGTGCCCATGTTCATGCAAATAGAAGCTGCAGTGTTTGGACATAATTTAAATTGTTTATTTTTTGCATTTAATCTATGCAGTAAAATAAATGCTTCTTACAGATAATCTTATTTACAAGGTGTTTTTTGATACCATGGCATAAGGCATAGAAGATACTGAAATGAGTCCTTTGCTTAAGAGTGTAATGTTGAATGGGAAAGCTCAGTTCCTATACCTTACACTGTCCACTGCTAAGTGTGTGGTTAAATACTTTGTAATTAAAACCTGATGATGGATTTTACAAGAGGAGAATATCTTCGCACTGTGACTTTCCAAGCTCTCATGTAACAGTTTTTATTAAAGTTACTGTGAAAACTTAAAATAGCACTGTCATTAATTTCTAAGAGAGATCTGCCGGTATACAATAATGCCTGGGAACTGCCCTTATTTTCCACTTTGAAGATGAGCAGGGCAAAATCTTGCTCTTCATTTTCTTCATTTTGTGTGAAGAGAAACACCTTCTGACTCCATACCACGGCTCTTTTGATTGAGTCTCCTCCTTTTTCTGATTGACAGGTTTTCCTCTGTAACCTATGCCATCTTCCCCAGCTCAGCTCACTTTGGCAGTGCGTGAATTTGAGCCCCCTTTTCTGCTACTTCTGTGTGGCATGTTGTGATTGCTGCCATTTCTCTGAGCTTATTCCCTTGCTACTCTTATAAACTGTAAAGCGAGGGGGTGGGGGGCGGGTGGGGAAGCATTCCCAGAAAGTGAGGCCATTACGCAACACAAGGGAGGCAGTATCATGTTGGAAGATGAACATCCCTCTTTCACATTTTCCTTGCAAGGGCTCTCAGGTACTGTTGGTCATCACATAATTAATAGCAAGCACCAATTCATTTTGAGTCAGTTCCCTAGCAGTCTAGAACTACAAAGTGTGTGGAAGTGCTAGAGGCTACATCCCTATTAGAAAATAGAATGGGCTAAAGCCTTTTCTCTGACTTTGATGAAAAGCATGGCTTGCATCAATAGGGCTAAACTCTCTTTCCCTCAAAAACCCTGGGTGTTCTCATCCACCCTGCCTGCAAGGCAGGGTCCCAGCCATGCTATGTGGCCACAGTAGCCAGGCAGGAACAGTCCCAGTCATGCCAGTGGCTGCGCTCTAGAGGAGCTGTGGATGGTGCCTGAGGTAGTGTGCTGGTGTGGCCATAGCCTAGGAGGTAGCCTCGAGGAAGTTCTGTGGTTATTTTAAACTATTGCTGAAGACACTTTTGCAAAGGTCATAGTACTGAGGGGCGGCGGAGAGGGTAGAATTTATTGTTCTGCATTTGTAACCACATTAAGGTTCCCAGCTGTGACTTGGAGTGCCTGAATGCTACCATAATAGGAAAGTAACTGATCATATATTAATCAAGCAGTTGACTAGCAAGGCAAGAGGGCGGCTTGCTTCACGCACTGCTGAAATGCAGCTCTTTCCACAGTCGAACAGCAAAGCTGTTTAAAGGCACAGTATTTACTGAGGAAGAGAGAACTGGAAATTGCACAGGAAATTGAAACCACATCATAACAATTCCCATTTAAAACTTGGCTGGGACATTGGGAATCACATGCATGCAGCTGCAGAAAGAGAGACCCGTAACTTTGGACTGAATTTGTGAGGAGGGTCACTCTCTCTTGGAGGAGAGGACTTGAGGCTAAGTGTATTATCCCTGCTGGTGGGGCATCGTTCTGCAGTGACAGAGGGACCTGACCGTGCCAGCACTTGATCCCCAGCACCACTTCATTTTAGCTCCCAGAGGCTTCCCTTGCATTTGCTGGTCAGTCTAGCACTCCTCAGGTGCAGCTTTAGCTAGTAAGAGATGAGATTATACAGCTAAGATGGCCATTTTGATTTGCTATGTTCCTAGTTAAACTTCCACGAAGTTTGGTCTCCATGTGGAGATGTGAATTATGGCCTCTATTTTCATGCCCAGAATACCTCTTAGATCCCCATTAGCACTTACGTACCTATCTATGCATCAGTTATGCATTTGTAAGCCATTTTGAAAGTCTGTAAATGATACGTTAATTATTTTGAAGATGAGGAATGATTGCTTAAATAATATTAGCATTTAAAGAAAAACAATATTTGTCTCTGTATTAACTGTTGAGCAAAATCAATTCATCTGTAGTTGGCTACGAATTAGTTGAAAATACAATTTTTGTAAACTGAATTTTATTACTATTCCTTTCTGTTCTATTATGTTATCCCAATATACATAATTTTGTGCTACTTCGTTTATCTTATGTCAGAAATAGTATTGCTGCTCTCCAACATTATTACAACTAGGAAAAAAAAGATTAATCAGACATTTCAAAAGCCTCATGCTGAAATAACATTTTTAAAATCATAAAAGAACAACCACTATTTTCTGCAGCAAAACTAATTTTTCAAATTTGAGATAACAACACAGCATTACAAAAGTAAAGGTCAATTTGAAGAAGAAAGGATTCTGGTTGCCTAATGAAGTCATCTTCTTTATACCAAATTGTAATTTACAGTTGAATCTAAAGATATTAATTCTTTTCTGGCTTGCTTTGAGTGATATTAAGGGGCCAGTTGGTGTGGTTCAGGTAAAAGTAGCTGTTACATTTAATCTGATCAATAATGATAACCTTTATTTCCCTTCATACTGTGCTTTTGAAGTCACAGGAGACTGCTGAGCTCCAGGGTTTGCTCTTCAGTTTCAGAGATGGTTGCTGTGTGGGTGTTAGCCTACCACCTTCAAATAACTGACCATGGAAAATGAACACCCTTGTATAAACCCATAACCTCCCCCACTGTCAAGTGCCTACCTACTGACACTCAAGCAGAACAGGCAGCCCTTGACTTTGGAAGGTGGCCCTCGAATGTCTGAGCTCATTATAGAGTGAAGAAACAAGAACAAATGTAGTGATGTAGTCCTTGTCACAAAATTAGTATCTCAACGTGCAGCATTTTTAATGAGTAGGAAGAAAAACTATTGTGTTATTCCTAAGCTATTTAAAGAAAATTTCTGTCCTTAAAAATGAAGTAGCTGAACATTTGAATTGGATTATCTATATAACAGATAGTGATTGCACAGATATGGGTAGGAAGGGGAAGAACTTCTGTCTTGCATAAGACATGGTTGCTGCTCAGAGGACTGAAGGGATTGTGCCTCTTGTGGCTGAGGAGGTCATGGGGCCACAAGACTGTCACACCGAGGTAATTCCATGGGGGCCTAATATTGCATTAGCTAGCATGATGGTAAAGCGAGTAATTACAGGGTTCCCAGGGATTCAGGTCTTTTGCAACTGACCACCAAACTGGAGATTAGCCAGTAATATCACAAGAACCAACGGTGTTAAATTACTGCATCAATCTGGGAAAGTTAGACCAAAATGTCATAGAGTTTTGTGTTGTGACATCATGAACATGCATGTGAAAAAAGTAATCTCTCAGAGGTTTGTGCCTAAACACTAACTCAGGAGGCAGACACAGCTAACAGAAAGGCCAATAATATCCTGATGCAGTAAGGTCATTCTAGACAATGGGAATATTGCATCACACCAGCAGTATCATGGAGTCTGTCCCTCAAAATGCATAGGTACTGTGCTAATGAGCTTTCATCAATGCACTATGCTATAACAGGCTCCTCATATAAATAATTCTCTTTGGATCATCCCATTACTGGAGGGGTGCTGAGGCAAAGTCACAGCTGCAAGCTGCGTACACTAAGCTAGCGAGGTCGCAAAACCAGTGCAATGCTCAAGGTTCTGGAAGGTGTTTGTTCCTGATACCACAGAGAGCAACAAACTATAGTTGCCGAGCTGATGATCTCAGAGAGGCCTGTACTTGGCATTTCATTCAGCAAAAGAAAAGGCTAGGAAATAAATAAAAGGAGGCAAGGTCAGATTAAGGCTGTCTTCTGCATGCCAGTACTATCTTCCTTTCTTCTCTTGGGCTTGGGCAACCTCCACTTCCCCAACATTGCCATCTTTTCAGCTGCCTTGTGAAGTGAGAGTCTGTTGGGGAGCAGCAGGGTGACCAAAACAAAGGCTCAGAGCCAGCCTGCTGGGTAATGTGGCCCTGGCAACTGACTGGAGAGTTTTTATTGTTGAGAAGTAGACTGTCTCCTTTCTTCAGCCATAAGGTCAGTTATGGTGTTATTTTTCCTCATCTTACACTTGCGTCTTGCTAGACTGGCTCCCCTAGAAGAAGATGAGACCCTTCCTCACCCCTCAGTTGAATACAGAGGGGGAAGAATGGTCACATCAACTCTTGGCTTTCAAAACTGGTACTTGTCAGGAATTGAATCTGGCTTCCACACATGTAAGCACCCACATGTTTTCTTTAGCAGGCTGGTTGCTTTGTGGAGTCTAGTCAGATAAAACGACTCTTCCCATCACATAAAGATAATGATCCACATGAATGTCAGCATCCATGAGATTCCTGCCCGTTTTGGTCCTCTTTAATTAGGGACTGTTCTGCCTCATTGGACAGACTGGTGTAATAGCTTGGGATCAGAGTAGCATAAAGATTGTCACAGCTTGAATGGTCTTTTGAGCAGTGGGAGGTAATGATTCTGCCTGAGGCAAAATACTGCTTCTGGCGTGTTACGGGGCACTGTGATTTTGTCCCACACTTCGTTTAGTCTTTTTCCAAGTGCTGCAGTTTAGCCCCTGCAAAATGCAGTATTTTTATGAGTATATTTCATCTTCAGTGTAGTCCCATAATTCCTGTTTGTTGTGGGCTGGGTGAGCAGGGGTGGAGGATAGCACTTAAGACGTGAGATGCCAGTTAGAGGCTCCAGCCCATGCAATTTTTCGTGCTGAATGTTTTTCCAGAAGGTGACAAGTAATCTCTATTTCATCTGGAGGATGGAGAAATTCTGAGAATAAAGAGTGGGTCCTCTTTTCCCCCAAGTCCATCTCACCAGCTTTTGCCCTTCCATGAACACTTTTAGGAAAGACTAGTCTGTTTAGCCTGTGTTCAAAGGTCACAAAAGATTGCTTTAGGCTTTTCACCCATATGGAATAAGCGGTGTTTTCTTTTTCCAGTGTTAGCATCATAGAATCATAGAATGATTAAGGTTGGAAAAGACCCCTAAGATCATTGAGTCCAACCATCAACCCAACACCCCCATGCCCACTAAACCATGTCCCTAAGCACCTCATCCTCACGTCTTTTAAATACCTCCAGGGATGGTGACTCCACCACTNCAAGTGACAACTTGTGTTGTCACAATTCGTTTTACTTTATAGTTGAAAAGTAAATGGAAGAAGTAGCTGAAAGCATGTTTGTTAATAATTACACTTGCACCACATTTCTTGAGAATTTGCTGGGTGGATTTATGTGTAAGGTTTGATTGTTTTCCTTGTTACAGGCAGCTTCATTATCCATCCAGTGTTTGCAATGGATTATGAGGCACTGTAGCAGATTACGGAGACAGCATTCTAATGTTTTATCTGGAAAAGGAATAAATAGATCTTTTTCAATTGCAACAATGTGAAATGAGCTTTCAGGGTATTAGATTTGGAAAACAGCTAATTAGATGCTGTTTCAGGCTCTCCTGCTGGGATGACTATTGCATATACTGAAGTAAAATCTGCACCCTGCAAGCTGTCTCAGTCTTTAGTCCTGCAAAGTGGTCTGTAGCACCAGACTGGTGCTGGGGCATGGGGTGTTCCTTATGATGGTGGGACTCATCAAGCAGTTGATGTTGTACTCCAAGGAATTTGTTCCATCACAACTCAGATTTGCCTGAACTGACACATGGCCAGAGTCAGTCCACATTAAACACATAATTTTGAAAAACACATCAGATACTAGACTTTTGTTATGGCCAACCCAAGACTGTTGGCATGCGATTGTTCTGTTCACCTCCGCTGTCAGCAGTGATCAGAATCCAGCAGGGACACGTACTGACTCCCCTGGCTTGTCATGGCATGTTCAGAAGAAGAGTGTGAGTCACTATCTAGGAGAGGGATTTTGGATTAAGTATGAAGAAATGTTTCAGGGAAAGCCTTGAAATAGCTGAGTGTAGTGAGAAAGGTTAGGGGTTTTCTTTTTTATGGTGCTAATGAAACCAAATCCCCTCAGAAAGCGGAAAGTGTAGGCCGGTGCTTATCAACCCTTTTTTATTTCTGAATCCCTCAAAATCATGAGTAGCTTGTGAATTGAAGTCTACTGACAACAGTCTTGTTCCTCCTAGTTTCCTCATGTGGGCCTGTGGTAGTCCAGGGATCCTCAGATACCCATGTGGAAGAAATCTGCATATAGTCTAGAAAGTGTAGATATCAACAAAAGTGTGTGTGTGTCACTGAGGATGGGGAGGGAATCCAGATCTACCTTTATCACTACATAAAGGTAGCTTAGAAAAAGGTGGCTTGTTACCAGACAGAATGGGTGGCCCCACCAGTAGGAATGAAAAAAGCAATTCCAAGAGTAAAGCCTGTGCAAGTGCTTATCTGTGCTCTGGCCTGCTGAGAGTGAAAATTTCCCGGGTTTTCAGATCGCTTCCAAGCTAGTGATCCCTTGTGAAAGGAAAGATAGGAGTGGGAAACAATGAGTGAAAGGGGGACATTTCCATGGGCTTGCTTGCAGTTCTCTGCATAAATTTCATAACTGGAGCATTCAAACTTAATAGCCTGCATGTTTGAGATATATGAACAACTACTGACAGGTAAAAGCTAGCGTAGTACAAAAAGGCTTTCAGTCACTCATATTGGTGCAGTGAGGTCATCTCTAGTCTGCGCAGGTCCCGAGCACAGGCTGGCTTTTCACTGTAATTAAGTAGGTCAATTCTTAATTCATAGAATCATAGAATCATAGAATGGTGTGGGTTAGAATGGACCTTAAAGATCATCTAGTTCCAATGCCCCTGCCATGGGGGGTTGGAACTCATGCTCTTAACTCTAACTAACCAGTAAAACAAAAACAGTGTAGTTAGTGGGGTGTGATATATTTTAAATCATTAGACTACTTTTAGTAAAGCAATGCAAGGTAAAAGCTAAAATTTTTTTCCCTTAGTGTAGACAAAGCCAAAGAAGGCATACCACTTAATTCTCTCTCCAGACTGACAAGCCATCTGTTAAAGTATCTGTGTTGTGACAGTCTTCAATAGAAAAAGTTTTGGGGAGAACACCAAGAAAATCCACTCCCAAAATTTAGGAAATACTCCATCCAGCTCTTTTCAGTTTAACACAAGACATAAAACTCTTTAAGCAAATATGTCTGTGTATTTCTATATATATTCATATATCTTCTCTATATATTCAAATGCAGATATACCATACATGTATAAAGAAAGAGATGGGCATAGGGAGAAAGAAAACACAGGCATATCATATACGTTATGTATAGATGATATACATGTTGTTTTTTAATGTTATGCATATATGTGTAATCATTATATATATATTTCCATACCATCTGTAAGCTAACAATAAATTTCTTCATTACCCATGTAAATGCATTGGCCCTTTTGAACACTTCTAATTTCTTAATCTACAAGTCTAAATCATGACTGAAAACTTCTCATCCTACCTTTTCTCCTTAGTGATGGGAAAAAGAGAAACACAGAAGGAGTTCATAAGGAATTTTGGTTTTGATTTCTACAAGAATGGGTCAAAAAATAAAAGGAAGTCAGCTAGATCTTAAGAAGTGGCAAATTATTGTGGTACAATTGATTTTAAGGCGATGATGATTCACATCAAGCAAAGATTAACTGGCCTGGAAATTCCAGAGAAAAATGGGTTTTCTTAAGTCTATAAAATCTTAACGTAAGATTGCTGAGTCACTACTGCGAGTTAACATACTGCTAAGACTTGGCTGTAATAGGAAATGAGGTGTACAAGCCAGATTTCATCAAGAGGTACAAAACCAATTGTGTCTACTCATCCATCCATCTAGCTTTCCCTATTGACTTTTCCAAGGACAGTAATTTATATACTGAAAAGCTAAAACTGATGCATAAACTCCACTTTTGTTTTCTACTCTTAAGACTGACAGCTGTGTCTAGTGAGTGCTAGGGAGGAACCTAAAACTCAAAATGTTACATCAAAAATGAAAATCATCAAGCAATGAGAAGACATTAGTCTCCTCTATTTCAAAGCTGATTAAATGATTATTACACTACTGGTATAAACATTTTGATAAAATATTTCTCCATAAGAAATAAGAGTATTTCTCCATAAGTGATACTCTTCTCTTTAGAGTAAGTTAATAGGACCCTATTAATAGAGGAGAGATTCTGACATATGGACAAGTAAAACAGTTTTTATTTTCATTTTTATATCACAAAGTGGTTACTGTTAGAGCTAGCTGATCAGGTTATCGATTTTTTTTCACTCAAAAATTTCAAATGAGAAGTCTGTATTTACATGTTCTGACTGAAAATTCTTAGTTTTTTACAGGATGATTTAAAGTCCTTTTTTGGTTTGTTTCCATATAAAATGTTGTGATTTCTTGTCTTAGTTCCTTTCAACCCATAAATACCAAATCAAAACCAACCTACCAAAATACCAATAAAATGGTACTAAGTCATTGTGAGAATGATAATCCCTTTTGAAATTTGATTAAAAAAATAATCTCCGTTTCTCTGCTGTGTGCATAGCAATGTGGAGGAGATGTTATCTGGCAATAGGAAAATTTTCACAAAGTGTTGTGTTATAGTTATTAGTTTAGGAACTGGTACAGACATTTCTGTTTCTTTAATAAGCCATTCTAAGTTTCAATGTATAATATGGCTTTAATGGGAGAGTTCAGTTTTCTTGGCTGTGTCAACTTCCGACCTTCATGTCCCTTTTGCCATGAAAAATAAGGCAGTAATTGTATTTCTGTACTTAAGGTGGTTGTGTTGCTTGAATAGTTACACAAACTATGCAGATTCTTGGATTTAATGGCTGTGGAAGTTTGATGTAATGTTAGTATGATTCAATTTCTTCCATAAAAATCTCCATTTTGATAACCTAACTTTTCATTATACTATATAATCAAAGTTTTGGTAGGCTCTCAAGCTATTCTTCCTCTCCAGACTGTCTCTTTATTCTTACATTTTCATCTTTCTTCTTACATTTCCATCTTTCTTCTTAAATGTTCTTCTAAGTAAAACAAAATATTAAGTAGACATTTCTTTTATATTAACATAGCTGCATTTATTTGGTTATTGCAGTAAAAATAAAATCAGTATGGGATATGCCAAAACCTTCCCTTTAAATACTTGCCCAGTTTAGAGTGGATTCTGGTCATGGAAAATGGACACAAAAATTGAGTTCTGAATAAGAACAAGAAGTAAAGGCAAGAAATACAAGACTCGTGCTAAAATCATGAAACGGTATCCCTGTTTTCTAGTGAGAAGGAGAGAGAGAGTGGGGAATAAATTTCTTTTCATTTTAATAATACATTGAAAGTGTTTCCCTTGATTTGCATTAACAATACTTGGGGATGAGCATCCCAGACGTATTAATCTCAAGAATAAAAAGCAAAGTGGTTCAAAATGGGTGCATTCCCACAGCTGTTTTAAGTAGAGCTGTCTGCAGACTCCTGGCATGACATTCACTGCAGGACTAGGATACAACAATTACATAAGTGAGTTTAACAAACTGGTTTATAGAGAGGAGAAACTCAGCCGTACGACGAGGTTAGTGGAGTGAATGTGTGTTCCCACTTTGTTAGTCCAGGCAGATTAGGGTTATCTTTGCAATGAGGGCAGGAGTTTTCCCAGGGCTGCACTTTTAACACGGAGGTGGATGAAGCAAAATTCAGCAGTCAGCTGCGTTGTCCAAGTGGAGGCTGAATGCAGTTGAACCAAAAGCTGAGGACTGGGAATAAAGGAAGGCAAAGAGCCAGGCATCGAGGCTGAAAGGCAACAACAGAGCCCAGAGAGCGATGAGGGAAGCAGCACAGTGGCAGAGAGATTGAACATAAATGATTCAAAGGGGAAGAGTGGTGCGTGTTGAAAGAGATGAGGCAGGAAACAAGTTGAAAAGGATGGAAATTTGCCTTAGGAAGTGTTATCTCTTCCTCTAACGCAGGAATTGTGATAGGAAAAGGGTCTTAATCCCTACTTTAAAATATTTTAAGGTGCCTTTGTTTTAGAGTAAACATGGGGTTATGAGTAACTTCTACCTGCAGGGTGGCACAGGAGGGACCCTCTGCCCCTCACTGTTAGCTCCTCAGGCAGGAGACGACTTGTGCAGATGTCAGGGTGATGCTCAGTGACTGCCGAGCATCATTTGGATGTCACTCCTCGGTGCCTAGCTGCCAACAGGCTGTCACAGACTCTGCCGATGGGAGGGGCTGGGGGATTTGATCAGCTGTGCTGGCCGAAACTGGTCTCAGTGTTTTTTCTGAATATGCTCCCCATCATCACCGCTGTGTCTGTGCAGGAGAGAGGGGCAGGGTTTTTCACCTGTGCTGTCCAGTGATTATCACTGTTTGAAAAAACTGTTGATGTTTTGTTTTGTTTTGTTTTGTTTTCTTTGAGCAGATGGGCAGAAGAAGGTTCAAGAGGAATTTGACATAGACATGGATGCGCCAGAGACAGAGCGGGCGGCTGTGGCGATACAGTCCCAGTTCAGAAAATTCCAGAAGAAAAAAGCGGGGTCCCAGTCTTAGTAGCTACCTCACAGCTTAAAAGAAAGTAATCCTGAAATGATTTATCAAGAAAATCAGAAATAACACAAAGATGCATGTACAGAAATTATCAATATTTAAAACCCCATTGGTAGATAACAAACCATGAGCTTGTGTGTGTGACTTCATCCCAGATGTTTCACACCCATTATCCTCTGTAACTCACCATTTTACTTGATGTTGTAATAAAAAGTTAGGGTGAAGTAATTAAAGCGTCTGTCTTCATCTGTCTTTTCATATTAATCCAGCAACCACAGCATTACAAATTAACCCAGCCCAGATGCCTATTTTCCTCTTCACGTAAAGCTTGGAGACATAACAGCACCGTATGTTACAAGATTTTTGCTGAGGGATGAGAGCACGCATCTCAGCCCTGCTTACCTCATTTGGAGAATTCCAGCTGCCAGCCAAATGTGACAATAAAATTACTTTCTTGTAATGAGCTGAGAGTAAAAAGTTGCAGACAGAAGCTGGCACAAGGGGAAGAGGTGTAGGAAGCAGTGAGCAGTTTATTTTTGTCTTGCAATTATGCCAATAAAGTGGCTTAAGTGGAGAAATTGTCCCTGTCCTTCCTCTTTGCATGATAACGTTCAGAATTACCCAGCTTGGAGCACATTCACTGTTATGGGAAAAAAAAAAAGACACAAAATACAAAACAGTTCCAGAAACCATTGGAAGTGTTTTTTTTTAATCTATAAAAATAGAACTCTAACTCTCTTTTTGATGCAGCTTTTCACTCTCTACATAATCAGTAACTATTTCCATGCCATCTCTCTCTTTTCATATTATTTTTGGTATTTGATGAGTAAATCGTAACAGACTCCCTGTCTCCATTTGCACTGTTCTGTATTCAACTTTATATGAGCCCCTTACTTTATCACTATATTAGTCCAGTTTTTGATTAACGAAAAGCAGCCATAACAATGTCTGTCTTCAACTGGGAAGTATTTCTATTTTCTCAATGTTGTAAAACAGTAACAGACTAGTTTCAGGCTGGATCTAAGTGAGGATCTTGCCTGGCTTCAGGCCTGATCAGGAATTGGCTGCCCATATAGTGCACGAGGAAGGTTCAGAAAAGATTTGAACAAGTATCTTGTACTCAGAAGAAGGAGTTATTCAGATTGAGCAAGTGGGATATGCACTACACAGAGATGTGTAAAAAAAATCTCATCCTCTTCTTGGCTTCATCAGCAGATTTAGGGGTTCCAGTAGGCGTCTTTGTTTCTAGGGAAATCGGAGACAGAAGCGTTTTCTGAAGGACCGGTGTTTGCCTCCAGGAAGGCAGCGTGAGCTTCACCTCCAGGCTGAGAGAGACAGGCGTGCTGAGTGGTGACAGCCTGCCTGCCTTTAACTGAACAGCCTGGAGCTGGGACTCCTTCGGGTGCGAGAGATTCAGGTATAATTCCCACCTCTGCCCAGAGGGATTCATTTCTTCCTCTCCCACCTTCCACAGGAGTATTCTGATCACCAGGGCAAAGGACACATATATCATTAGTCCCCTCATGTAAACAGAAAGCTACGACCAAGGGGTAGGAATAGAGGGAAAGGAAGGCTCTCACGCTGGTGGCAGGCACTTCCCATGAGAGCCCACCACAGCAGCAATACTGAAGGGCTGCACTGAAAGGCGGGCTGCGCGACTGCAAAGGGAGGCCCTCAGCATTATGCAGGTTAAGGCACTTGTGGTGCTGGCAACAATTTAGTGAGGAGCCCAAACCTGATGGTGGGTGACAGGAGCTCTGGGACCGTGCTGGTTAGGAGGAGCCTTCAGAGATGCTGAGCAGAGGAAGCCTTATGGATCCTGTGGAGGATGTAGAAGACGTGCAGAGATGACGTGTGAGGTGCTTAATAAGCACAGCAAGACCAGGTGGACTTTTTAGATCTTAATTTGGGGATAAACACGTAAATGCTGCCCAGGCCCTATGGGGCACCTATGTCTGGGTCAGGTCCCGGCCCTGTGCAAGACTTACTTACCCACATATCACCTGCAAAGTCAGCGTTCTCCAAGCTGCAGCTCAGTGCTTTCACTCTAGGAGCATATTTTAGCAGCACTGTTTCTCTGCATTTAGGAATTTCACAAATAAACCTCAAATAACACTGCTGCTGTGCTCAAAGTGTGGTTTGTGGAGGCCACGGATTCCCAGTCTTTCACAGAGACTGCTCACCATATAATAATTGCCTTAGCATAATAATTTAAAAATTGTAATGGGTTTGGATTGTGTTGGTGCAATTTTGTTTAGATGAACATATATCTGTAATAAAGGACTGCATTTCCGTTTTGCATTATGTCATTTGAAATAGCATGAGCTCTGTAATGGCTACTTAATTGAATAAAAACTATGGGTAAGCACTAGGCTTTTATATATGATCTGACATTCCTTGCACTTAAATTTCCTACACAACTAGTATAATCATATGGTTGGGACACAGAGAAAGTGATTACATTATTGAAGCACAGCAACAAGGGCTGTTAGTAAATGAATTATGGCTCTTTCAGCAGCAGGGCTATTCTTTAATGTGAAGTTCAGAGTGCATCTTACAAATACAGTCTTAATATACAGTGAAACATAATGACGAAATAGTGAACTGGCATCAAATTTGGATTAATTGTGGCTGCCCCTGTCAGACAATTTCCTTTTTATGAAAATGTGTTTGCATCACAGATTCGGTTCCTGTTCCCAGGAGAGGAGAGCTTTCTCGCTCCTGAGTCTTGCTTTTCATTGATCCTTTGTTCATATCCAAGGTGGCAGTTTTTAATTTCCTTTGTTACCACTGACTCATACTTTTCAAAGACCTATCTGGATATTGCTGAGGTGAGGAAAGGAGTTTGATTCAACCAGGAACTTCACTAAGATGCGCAAAAGAGGACACTTAAACATTCCAGGTATTATATGGGTCCTTTAACTTCCAGACGCTCACTGAGCTCTGTAGTTAACTGGCACTACCTAGCTGGGAGTAACCAAGTCATGGAAGGCAAAATTTAAATGAGGTGGATATTTGTACTGATAAACCAAAAGTTCCCATAGGTAACATGAAAGATTATTCAGAGCAGTAGATTTTGCAGGAAACAGGGTTATCACTTCCACCACATACACCCACACCCTCCCCAGACAGATCCATACTGCCTTTGCTCCAAATTATCATCAGATTGTTCCAAAAGAGAATAACCTGCAGTTGAATGATCAGAACAATTGCCCGAGCCTTAGAAATCCTTTGTTCACATCGTTGCCTGGACCGTAAAATAACCTGTAGAAGTAAACAGCAAAGGAGACTATTAGAAGTAAAGAAATGCCATCAGAAAGCACAAGAATTCCCAAATGAGGAAAACAGCAAAGGATGTGAATTCTATCAAGTTAAACACAAAAAGGCAAGCTGAAGCCAACCTGTGGCTTGCTGAAGGTACAGAGTTACAAATGAAACTTTTTTCAAACACTACTCAGAGTGGTTGCCTACTGGAGAATTGTGGGGATGTGGGAAACCAAAGTCTTGCAGAAAGTAGAAATGAATCTTGCAGTAACGCTCAGAGCAGAGGGTCCCACAACAGGGATCTTGTTTTGTAATACATCAACCTGAGGAATTCATCGTCAAACTGAAATGTCAGTAGAAGAGAGTTTGGAGTAACCTGGCGAAACTAGTAACAACAGATTGCCAGGACTGGGTGAGGTTCACCCACGCCTTGAAAAGGAGCTCAGATACACAGCAGCCGCCTTGTTCAACCCATTCTTGCACTCGCCTCAATTCCAGGGGAATAAGCGGTGGCAAATTAATAACAGATTTTAGAAAAGGCTCTAGGAGTGTTTAGAGATTTACAAAGACTGTCTTCATTACGTAGCTCGAGAGAAACTATGATATTGGGTTGACGGTTGGACTCGATGACCTTAGAGGTCTTTTCCAACCTTAGTGATTCTATGATTCTATGATTCTATATGATGTAATACAAGCGTAATGAATACATCAATGACACCCTGACAGCAGCTGTGATTCACAAATCTGCTGGTGGTCGCTGATGAAGAAAACAGGTGGGTAATGGTAACCCAGGTGCACCTGGATTTTCAAGAAGTCTTGGCTGGACTCTCGTGAATGCCTCTTAGGAAAGTTAAGTGGTCCAGGAACAAATGGTCAGGTCCTCTTGCAGAAAAACAACTGGTTAAGGTTCAGGAGCCGAACGGGTGGGATGGCATGTCCAGTTCTCAGAGGAGCGGGGTGTTGCCAGTGGGACTCCAATGGCATCTATGTTCTGCCATTTTTAAAAATCACCTGAAAAGAGGGATGATGAAAAGTGACGTGACAAATGGTTATATTGGTGCTTTCTACATGAAAAATTCCATTCTTTGCTCCTTAGTTTTACCGAAGGATCCCTGAGACCCACAAGGAGAGGAAGATCATGTCAGGGCCATGAGGGCACCAACATCCCTGACTGCCCCTGCCCACTCCGGGGCTCCCCCCACCCTAACCATGGCCAGGACCCCATGTCAGCCCCTTGGGGCCCCCCCACCCTGCCCAGGGCCAAGGGCCCCAAGTCAGCTCCTCAGGGCCATCAGCCCCTGCCCCAGCAATGCTACAGCAGGGCCAGTCTCCAACTCCCCACAGCCCTGCCCTGCCCTGCCCAGCCATGGCCCCATCAAGCCAGGCCCATCCATGGGCCCATGTCCTGGCCTTGGCCCATCCCAAGGGAGGTGTCCGATGCCCGGGTCTGGAGCTGCCCTAGTGCTCCCTGGCTGCCCTGCTCCCGGATGGAGCTCCCATGGTCCTGGCCCCATGATGCTGCCAGCCCCACTGTGCCCTGCAGTCTCCCTGCCCACATTAGGGGTCTGTCCCTCCGCATATCCCAGTGTCCCTTCCAGGGAGGAGAGACGGATGTAGATAGCTTTTGGGCATACGTATGAAGGTCAGAGGTCCCATGGAAACAAGTGACATTTCCCTCCCCTGGCTTATTTGCCCTCAGTCACCCGAGCTGCAACACTACGCAGCTCAATGCCGAGCTTCGAGCCCGAGAAACTGGCAGGATTCCCCAGGATCCAGGTCCGGGGCGGGTGCAGCAGGGTCCCCACTGGATTCCTTGCGGCTGAGCATGCCCACCGGCTGCTCACTGAAACAGGCGTCAGCAGCGTCTCTGTCATCTGCTCCAGCCCCAGCGCAACGCCTCAGCGTGCAGCCTGCTTGAAATTGCTCCAAAGTACATCGGCCGAGCACAGCAGCCAAACTATGTCAGTGAAAGCATCTGCCAGAGCCTGCAATGGAGGTGGATGGGTAGAAGGGAATCCTCTGAGCAAAAAAGGAGCACAGCTGGGAAAGCAGAAAAAGGAAAGCGCTGCTGAAACTTACTGAGGCATCTGCAGGTGATTTCTCTTCGGCTCAGGTAGTTGACTCCTTGTGTCTGGTCTGTTCCAGGGCTCACGCCTCAAAGGAGCACAGGCTCTCCGGCACAAAGCTGGCTGCTGCCAGGAGGTGTTTATGCAGCCCGGGCTTCCCAAATGCTGGTGCAAAGCCCACTGGGTCCCGAGGAACCACGCAGCAGAGTGGGGGCGTTCCCATGCGAGACGGCCAACGTTGCCGATGGCCATGGTCCCTGCGCCTCCACCTCAGAAGACCATCTGGAGCCTGTCACGGTTTCTCCTTCATGAAAACCAAAGCTTGAGGAGGGTGTGGAGCAGGGAGGACATGATACTCACCCAGGCGGTATAACAGCCCACGTTTGGGACATGGCTGTGGTGCACATCTAGCCCTCCGTGGTGGTGCTCTCGTGTAGGCGTAACCAGAGGCTTCTGCATCTAAGCGTCTTAGGTGCCCTCTGCTACCCTCAGTCATTACCTGCCAGCTCCCATTTTAGACCTGGCAGCTGACTGTGGAAACTTCCAAAGTAAAGTCCCAGCGGTTCAGCTGAATCACCACTGAAGGCCGCTTGGGCTAGTTGATTAATGTTTCCTTAAGACCCACAAGTTAGCAGATGCCTTGCAGCGAGCAGAAGCTTCCTAAGGTGTCTCCTGACGGTCAGCAGTTTGCTGTGAGGCTGCAAGAGATGCTTAGAGTCCAGTGTCGTCTCAGTGCCATAGTTGTGTGGCAATGCAGGAATGCTTTTATATCGATTACTGACCATTTACCACTCAGCTTATTTTTGACCTGATCTGAAATCTTTTAAAATGTGATTGTCACAAGCCTCAGGTCACTGGACAGGCCTGGGCTGGCCCATAATTTACTTGTAATACTAAGGGATGCGACAAACCTCAGATTTTAATTACGGTTTAACCTAACTAAATATTCTTTTTTCAATATCAGCTCTATACACATGTTCAAAGCCCGATGGGAAAAAAAGGAGAGTGTGTTATTGATATGGTTAAATTAATATTTAGACATCTATCTCCTGTAAATATTTAAATGCAGATATCCTTCCCAATCTGAAATCAGCAGAATTGACTTGTGTTGGTTTATATGATCAAGACAATCTTGACAGTGAAAAGATCTTACCATAAAAGAGAAGCCATGCCACTGCTAGTCCATTAAAGTCTAGTCACAAATGGATTATTTAGCTCAACTCTTAAATTGTGGCAGTGCTTTTTTTTTTTGCTTTTTTTTTAATCCCTAAACTCTCCCTGACAGATGGTCTCCTGCCTTTTAGCATCTCTAGTGATGGTGAGGCTAAAACCTTCCTTGGCAGCTTGTTCCATGGCTGCACTTTTCTTAAAGCTATAAAGGTTGGTTTGTACTTAACCCAAATCCTCCCTCCTGCCATTTAGATTAATTTGTTCCAGACCAGCTATACCCAGTTTCCCTAACCTTATCTTGTAAGTCTTGTTTTCCAACCCTTTTCATCATTTTTTGTTATTCTCCTTTGAACTCTGCCAATTTATCTGTGTGCCTGAAATGAAATGCTGCCATCCAAATGAAACATAACCAGTGCCAAGCACAGCAGCATAATTATCTTGACTATTTTAAAAGTGATGATCCCCTTACCACAAATTTACATGACTTTTGGCATTTTTTGTGACAGCATTATTTTGTTGGCTTGTAGTCAGAACATCATTTCCTGTGAATATGAAGCCTCTCTGTGGTCTCTCTGTCTTGTCAGGATTTTCCCCTTCTTTTCTACAAGAGACTATTTTGGCTGTAAAATACTGGGATGATACAGAAATCCAGGTAAATATCTTTATCTGCAGTTCTTTGGCCTTCAAATTGGGCAGGAATTGTAATTGGTTCAGATTTTTTTTTGTGCTTTCCCCTTTCCTGTTGCTAAATTATTACAGTCAGGTGCAGAGGCTTCAATGATCTCTACATAAACCCTTTTCGGGAGCTCAGAAAAGGTTTCAATTACTTTCTATTTTATTCTCAAAAGTTATCTTGCCTTTACCTGTGATGACTAATTATTTGATAAGAAAAGTCTGAATATCCATATCTAAAAATAGCTCTTGAAATAAGCCTGAGGACTCTTGCCCCTTCTCAGTGTGTTGTGATTTAATGGTCTTTCACAAAGGCCAAACCGATACTATTACTCACATTCAGTAGTAGCTTCCACCATAAATATTCCCACTGAAGTCTTCAGGACTAATGTGGCGGAGGGAGCTGCATGAGGGCTGATCTGTTGGCCTAATCAAGTACACGAAGTGTAGTGACTTTCTGCACTTAGTTTGCAGCTTTCAGCAAAATGATATCACTGTTTTTCTTTAACCATTGTCATTTCTTCTTGGGAACCAAGTCCACATTTAATATAGTGAATGATATAAAAAAATAACCACAAAATGGTGGCAATGATTAATAACAACAACAACAACAATAACTACAGCAAGGGGAAAATTGACACACCTGCAGAAGACTGGCACCTCTCCCAAACACATTAAAATAGTTCAGATCACACACACAAGCCACAGTGACACATTTCTTTGTGTGGCATGGGCATACCTATAATCCTCCTCCTGGTGTGGCCAGACTCAGTTGTTGTGGTGGCAACAAACTGGCTCCTCTCGACGTTGCTGGTCGCGTCCCTGCTTTGCTGTGCCCCTGCCCAGGGCTGGCGCAGTCCCACTTTCCCCGCTTCTGCACTGGTGGTGCAGCGCTGCCCGCAAGCCAGACATGGGGAACATCTCTGGTCCCCACTTTAATACCACGTGGAGGTACACGGGTACCCTTTGTAGGACTACATTTTGCTTGTTTGTTTTAAATCTCTGATTATCAGCTATTTAGGCAAAACTCAGCCTGGTTCTGCGCAGCCTTGAGGTGGGGCTTGCTTGCAGGGTAATTCCTCAGCTGGTGGGAGCACACATCTGCCTGCCTGGCTGGGCAGCTGGCTGACCCGAGCAGGCAAGCCTCAGTGCCAAATCATAGAATCATAGAATCATAGAAACACCAGGCAGGCCAAAAGGAAGCACCACATTAGACCTTTTAGCTGACCAGCCACAGGGCTGTGGAGTCAACACGCTCCCCTGAAGCCCAGAGTGGTCCCAGCATTGGGCACCGCTTGTCAGGCCCCAGCAACTGGGGAAGAGGACAAAGTGGACACACTGGTGGGAGATGGTAGCAAAGTGTAGGAGCAGGGGTGACTGCTGTAGAGGAAAGGGTTATGGGGAAGGTGAAGGGGACGTATGTAATGACAGCGTGTTAAGGAGGAGGCACAGGGTGTGGGTAGAGTTTTACAGAAGGAAGGGTGGGTGGAGGGGGAACGGTGGCAGGGAAGGGAGGTGAATGCCTCATGTTGAAGAGCTGGAGCACTTCATTTCCCACTCACTCTTTTGCTGATATAATGAATTACTTAGATATTTCCAGTTCAGTTATGTAAAACTAAACAGTATAGCGTTGTCTTTAGGGGATACCTGGGCAGCATTGCAAGCGCTGAGGCATTGCAATGTGTTCAACTTATACAAGGCAATTGGCAGGCGTTTAGGGATCACAGCTGTGCTGTGTAAATTCTGTTTTAGAGTTAAAAATAAAAATCTCAGTATTTGATCAGTCATCCTGTAGTTTGCCCTCTAGACATTCCCCTGACATATGGTACCTACAGCCTCTGGAGAACGCCTGGAACATCTCTTGCTACTAGGACTTAAAAAGTGAATTGGGAGACATCATATTTGGAGAAATTAAAATCATTGTTCAGAGGGAAAACTGTTTTATTCTACTGGAATTCTTCTGCCATCAATATTCCCCTGATCATAGAGGCTTTTTCTTTACAAAGGATAAGTTAAGGCAATAAATTGTTTTTATCTAGTAAATGAAAATGGATAAAATACAATTTGGAAGTAGGTAAACACAGAAGTCATTTTCCACTCAGCATTAGCTCACATCTCAATGGACATTAGACCTGTGTTTATTGAAAGATAAGTTATTGCCTGGGACATTGGGATTTTAATAGAATGGAACACAAACTCCAGTTCATTGACATCTGCTGCATAGCAAAAAGATGGATGAGTAGCTCCTCTATTTCTGCTCTTTTTCAGTATTGCTGTGCAGATGCACACAAGGGAAAAACATGTATTATGCATCATATTCTATATACTTTTATACAAAAGAAGTAAATGGTTGTTTCATAAAGAAGCACTTTCCATTAATGTAAGTTTTTCTTGGCATTAGAGAGTTACCTACGTTTGCTCCGTTCTTACATATGTACATGGGTTAGTGCCCATCATCTGAATTAAGTGTACATTACCTTGATTCTGTGCTGCACATTGAAATTGTGATCCTGCAAGCTTTGTAGTCAATAAGACTAATTTAAATATGTAATTTTCAGTAGTATTTATAGTTTATAGCTGCCAAAGCTTCAAGGTTAGGGCTAGCAACAAAGAAAAAAGTAAGAGAGTAAAAGTAAAAACAGTAAAGGAAACCCTGAAAGTATCCAGTGAGAAGGGGAATTCTCTTGACGACATTTTTTGCCTGCATAGAAGCAGACAATTCTCCTTTGCGGAAACATCCCCTTTTCATCTGCACAGCATTGCTTCAGTGCCAATTCACAGTCAGAGCTCTGGCTCAAATGTATGCCAGTGATGTGCAGCTGCTGCACAGGAAAGCAGGCGCTGGAGAAGAGCCCTGGGTGCATCAGCGTGACTTACACTCTGTTTCTGCCCTTGAATTTTACTTGCATCGCGTGCCACCCCACTGCGCAAGCAGCCCCGCAGCGTGGGGCAGGGGGCTGGGCTGCAGGACTGCAGCACAAGTGAGGGCGTGCTGCATAAAGGTGAGATAAAACTCTTGGATCTGCTTCCCCACTGCTGGTACTGAAAGTTATCACCGCAAAATTTATCACCCCATGTCTGCCTGAGCGTCTCCTAAAACTCAGCCTCCCCACAGCCTGTTCCTGCTGGTGGATGCAGCATGCCTGCAGGCACGGGTGGGCAGCCCACGGGCAGCTTTGGTGAGGCGTATTGTGTTCCCACACAACAAGACCTAAGAGATAACAAAACAGGTTGCAAAGTGTGTGTGTGTGGGGGGGAGCGACTGCTTCATTCAAAAGGACGTTCAGCAGAAAACCTTGAAGGCATCACCCAGCGCCCTTTGCAATTCACATCGCGGCAGAGCAGCAGCCTGTTTGCCAGTTCTGGAGTGTCCTTCTAACTCTCTGCTTTGGAAATAGCTGACAATATGTAGGTGATGGACCTATGACTTGCAAAGTGCCACTGAAAAATGTTTTGCATCTCAGGAGAACAAAACCACATGGCCAAGGAAGACACATTTACACAGCAAGTTGATTTCTCAGCTGCTGCGAGTCTTTCAGGGAGCGCCCTAGCTATTGTGGCCTGAACAGGCATGCACTTGTGTTGCTTTTTCTTTGTCCTAGCAACCAAATGTCACTCCCTTGATTTTCCTGCTGCTTCTTGCTAAAACGTTCCCAGATGAATAGCTTTTCTGTTGATACGCTACAGATAAGGCTTGGCTGGGTTGCTGGAGTCAGTTATTATTTTCAGACAATAGGCCAAGGCCTCTGATGCGAATCAACTTTAAAAGGTTACTTTTGTTTGCACACTTTAGGCTATGTTATTCCCTCTTGTGAATCCATTTTCATGTGCTCTGTCAGCAGCGTGTTCTTTAGGTGAGATGGTTAGTCAAGGCCAGTTAATTCCCTTTGCTTGTCTCGTCTGACATAAACTGACCTGTTGATTTCCACTGAAAAACATCTTATCTGTTGGCATTTAGCAACACTTGTATTAGTGAGCCTAGGTGTTAAGTATGACTATAAAGGCTGCTTTCCAGTCTGATAATTTCCAAAAAAGCAATCATTTTTGTTTTCTCCCTCCAATATCAGTCAAATTAAAACAAAAGCAAGACTCGCCAAGCTTATGTAAAGCTGGATGGCACTTCAGACTGTATTTTTGTGCGTTATTAAGTTTACTGAAGTCTCAGGGGATGAAATTTGCAATAGCAAGTACTGTTTAAAGTCATTGGCACTTATACACTTTAATCTCCTGGGTGCTTTTGCAAATCTTTCACAGACTGTGTAAACGGGCTATATTCAACTGCAGCAATTCCATGATGGATGAGGTTTCTGCCAAGCAGGGAGGTTTATCAGTGCCTCTCTTTGTAGTGCATTTCACTGTTATTAACAAGCTCTCACCTAAAGCAAAATAAATCTGACTTAATTTGCACCAGCTTCCAGTTATTAGTCATCCATTTATAAACATAGCTGCAGTGACATCTGATTGTTTTTTGGTATGTCTGTTGCATCAAAAATAAAACCAAACAAATTCTGTCTCGTTACATATCTGCATCCATCAGCACTTGTGCAAGATTTGCTTGCAAGGAGAATTTTGAGAAAGAACCAATATTATGGCACAGGTATTTTCCTCACTATGGTTTGAATTAATCTCAAACCTGCTCTGTGTCTTGAAAGCTCAGAGCAGTGGTGCCTGTAATTCCTGGCAGGTGCAATAGTATTGCTGAGGTACAGCTACTACAGACATCTTTCTGGGACTGCAAAGTGCAAGATGAATGTCAGGTGTCTGCATTCATCAGGGGAAGAGTACAGCAGCCTGGTAATCTTCGTGCCTGTGAATGTGCTCCTGTGAGCTCCTTGCTGCTGTCTCTGCTTTGTTAGAAATGGCTGAGCTCGACGAGGGAACACATACGTCCTTCTCAGCTTCTGCAGTTCCACAGGACACATCTGCTCAGTAGAGTCCAGCTTTAAAGCTGTACTCTGGAGGAACGGGACCTTTTCCTGGTGCTGAAATTCTCTTTTCTGGAGGGGAAACCAAGCTGACCCATTGCCTATTTTGGCCTGGCCGCAGGCTTCAGTGGCTGCAGCAAGCCGCCTTCCAACACAGCCTTGAAAGTATCCAGCCTCTTTCTCCAGCGAGAAGCTCTCCTCGGTTTGGTCCTATGGAAAGAACTCCTGCCTGAGACAGAGAGGAGTTTATCCCATTTCCAGATGGAGTTGATCCAATCCATTACTCCTTCATTATTTATATAGCATCTACATTCACTACAGCAGTGCTTATGTTAGAGATGCTTATGTGATACCAGATGTAAATAGTTAATAGACTGGAAAGTCACAGTTAAGGGAGGCTTGGAAACACATCTAATAAATCCCTCAACAACAGAGCCCAGGCATTGGAGGTGGACTACTTCAAACCAGTTTTCACCAAACTTGGAAAAAATGAGAAATTAGTAAATGATACTGAAGACATCACTTTTAATGAGAATATGAGGCTGTTATTATATAACCTAGGATATTTATGACTTCACTTCGTAGCAATTTAGGGATTTTCATTCTACAGTCAAAAATCAGCTGGAAATCATCAGTGAGAAATGGATAATTTTTACAGAATCTTTTTTTCTCTAATCTAAAAAGAAAGAAGAAAAAAGAGCTCATTGCTACAGCCTGACAGTGTGCTTCTGTGATTAACCGGGACCAAATATTTTAGATAAATCTGTTTCTTGCCTACATACAATCAACCAAATTAATTGATCTAAGAGATTTCTTTCTAAATACCCTATTCAGCAGAATAATCGTATTATTTTCCCACTTAGTGCAACATGAGAGGCTCCACGTTTAACTGAAGTTTTAGAAAAGTGTACCACTTCTCTGCTACCTACCTCGGTAACAGCTGCATTGCTAAAATAAGAAGCAAGTCTCAGTCTCTGGGGTTAAAAGCTCTTTTCTTCCCCCCCCTGTTTTTTAGCATAGTTTCCAGAGTCATGTAGAAAGCACTATTTCTCCTGGAAAGAATGAGGAGCCACCTTTTAAAACTTTGTCAACATGTTGATGGACGATTGTCTTTGTACTTCAGTAATGGAATAATTTAAGTAGCAGGGATTTTTTCTGGGCGCTGGGCTATAACCCCTGTCTTTTGTCTTGGAATTGTTACATTTAGTGAAGTCAGAGTGAGGAGTAACCAGGGGTAATACCTTTTCTTAGCTATGGTATTTAACTTCAGACCTTACAGGATTATCTAGTTAATTTCATTAACTAAACTGTCAGTCAGAGAACAGGTTATTTTCAGCTCTTTTCTGTGGACAACCGATCAATTTAAGAAGATGCTAGATGTGAGATATTTAGATATGACTTGAGTTTCTGGCCAGCACATCCAACTGTTGTGTTCAGCTATATGTGTGGGTACAAATACATGTACTTTTTAAAAAATCTGGAAGACAAAAGCATTTAGATTTGATATTTTGATGTGTACAAAATCTACATTTCACATAAGAGCTCTAATAATTCCTCATGCGCAGGTGTTCAGTTCTTTCAAAAGTGCGTGCACGACCTTTAAAAGAAATTACTCTTTGGAGAACCCTCCTGAGTGGGTTATTTCTACTTTACAAATGAAACTTAGTTCAAGGTCCAGGGGAAGCTAATGGGAAGTATATTCACCAAGCAGTTGTTTTCTCTAATTGAATTCCTGGAGAGGCATAGCTGGAAGAACTGGTGGCTGATCTGTTTGCCTTGGCATCTGGCTAAGGCGAAATGAGTGACAGAGATCTTTGGTAAGAGAGGTACTGCCTTTCCTGGGTGAAAATAAGGGACAACATGAAAAATAGGGGATCCTTTAGAAAAGTATGTTTCCCTTAGCATCCCAGGATTTTTTTTTTTCTGAATTTTCCTATAGCTGTGGCATATAAAATGCAGTTATTATAAACTTTTACTTTCTTGTTCAAGATATTATGTAACTTCAGTATAACTGTAATGCATATTTGTATTTCATAATCATTTCTTGAAACTTTTTTGCATGTGTGAGCAAAGTCTAAGCCTTAAGGGATTTAATATTTAGCATATTTCTGCAATCTGGCAAGGTCGTCTTTCTGCTCATATATTTGAGTTAGGAATTTACACAGCAAATGCCATAACTATTAAGTGTGAGAGAAAGCTAGAAATCTGAAAAATTAAGGCATTTGAAAACAGAACCTGACCTTCTCTAATACAGGATTCCTGATGCCCTCCCCAACATACATACATGCTTTACTTAATATTTCAGTTCACACATACATGGTACAAACAAACGTAAATCAATCAGAAGTTGCCCCCTTTTGCACACGTCTGCAGTTTTCAAAGTCATCTTTTTCCTTCTTTCAGCAAATGTAGTTCAAATAGTGAATAAAAATTTTTCTCTCAGAAATCAGAATGTGAATTCAGCTATTTGAGAACAAATGTGCGGCAGTGAATTAAATAGTTTTGCATTTTTTTCTTTAGAGAAGTGTTACTCTTATGAACAAGTAATCTGTCATCTGTTCTTTGTTGTAATTTAACCTTCAGCTAATGCATTATGTCAAACCAGCACATACAGGATGAGATTGTTCTAATTTTAAGATTGTCGTAGTTGTAGTATTAAAAAAGCAGCATTCACCCATCTGCATCTTCACCATCTTTAAGAGGCTTAAGAATTACAACTTAGCAAATATAAACTAATATAAAAAAGTCATTTGTTATATCTGCAAAACATTTTAAGTTTCTTTGTACTTTCACGTGCAAAGCTGAGTACCCTGTGCCTCAAACATTCCCAGTTGTCAAGGCTGACGTGAACAATCTGCTGGCAGAGAGGGAAATGTGACGGAAACCTCCAGTCCTATGGACTTTAAAGTTAAACTGATGTCTTAGTGAGAGCATGCTTTGTTGTTTCCGCAGTGTATGAGCTAAACGAGCATTCAGTAATTCCCTTTTCTATTACTTTGAAGGGAGAGTGGTTTCTTCCAAAGTTAACTTTAGTGTTACCAGCTGCACATCATGATATGTTGTCAAACTACAGACAGTTTTAGGGTAGTATACTGTTTATATTTATGAACACAGCCAACAATTCACTTCAATCTTGAAAATATTTATGCAGAACTGTTCTCCTTTCAACTAATTGTATCCCAAGAGGCAAACTTTAGAAACTTTAGAATATCATTTTGATATTGCTTTAGCTTGAGTCATCAGAAAAACAAGCTCCACTTCTTTTCAACAAGTCTTTGCTTACTTCCTCAGCTGAAAAAGGAGCTGATATGTTGCTGATAATGCACGAAATGCACGAAATGCACTTGCTATCAAGACCTATCTTTGTAAGGTGTGAAAGTCTTGGAAAACAACCTTTTGTCATTGTCTAATTATTGATGAGAGCAAGCATGGACTATACCATGCTGTATCTATATGCTACAGCAGTCATATTGCCTTCTGTATTCCCAAATTTCTAAGCAACAAAAATGGTTTAAAAATTGTTCTCACAAGCTATGCTAGATCTGTATTGATGAACTGCTCTGCAGGCTGCCTTGCAATTAGCCCCTATGGTTCAGTACCATGCCGAGGAACTGGAAATGGCTTCTGCTGAAGCTGTACTAAATCTCATGGCTCTTCTCTCCTCTGCCATGCAAAATTGTCTACGTACTCATTGAAGAAAGTGCAATGCCTTTTCTTAGTTTTGGAGGTGCAATTTGCCTTATCGGTGGACCATTACTACTGCAGTTACTTTTACAGTCACAGTGCGTGAAAGGATGTAGTTTGACCAGCTGACATAAATAAAACCTAGTCTCAAAATTAGACCACGGTCGTGCTGACTATTCTGCTTCTCTGGCATATTGGATTAACAAATGGCTCCAGATGCTTTGCCTGAAAAAATTCATGGAATAAACTGATCATCAAACACTAAGCTACAATAAAATATCAGAGCAATCCTAGCCTAGCCTGCCAGGATAAAGCTAGCAGGTGTTTAAGTAAACTGCAACCTCCTGGAACAGAATTAAAATTTTTGCTCTTTGGAGTTGCAGTTCTCGTGGCGGCTGAAAGCACATTTATATAAATGACATGAAAAACTGAAGACCCTTTGGTAGTAAGGGGGGCACGTGTAAACTTTTTGTGATAACATCTTAGTATTTGCTCTCAAGCAATGACATCACTGGGGAAAACGAAGCAGCAAGTGGCAGCCAGCTCAGCCACGCAGGAGGTGGTGGCAGGCGGGGAAAGCTCTCACCATCAATCCCTGGGTAATATCAGGTCTCTGCCCCACTCTGGCTGGTCTTCAAGTCCTCCATCAGTTATGGGCTCAGCAATAGGGCACAGCGGAGGTCCCAGCAGCTTGGTTTTCACTCTTCGAGGTGGTGGAGCCTGGGTTGGCAGTCTGCAAAGCTCTGGGCTGGACCTTTGCTGAGGAGCCCACTAGAAGGATGAGACCATGGATGAAAGCCCAGGTCTTGGCATATAGTATAGGCTGAACCATTGTAGCAGGGAGTTCATGGTTGATTTGGTCTTCCCCTTGGTATATGAATAAAATAAATTGTGGTCCTTTAAAGCAAGGTTGGTATAGTCACTCCATACAGTGCTCCTGGGAAAAATTCAGATTTTAAGTGTCTTTTTTTTGAGGAACTTGTGTTGACTAGAAGTGTTTTCCCACCTTGGATAATTTTTTACTTTTGTCAAATGTGTCACCCACAGGCAATAGAGAGCCATAAACCCCATGACCCCTGTCACCTGCTCCCTTCCACTAAAGGATTTCTTGTCAGAGGCAAGCTTAATCCCTGTTCATCTGAAATCAAATCTGAGGCAGGAAATCTGCTTCAACCACAGCAGAAAAGAGCTCCCTTCCTTCATTACCCCTACTGTGGGGCTCCAATACACGATTGCTGAGGGAGCATATAGTTCACCTACTGAAATAACTCCATTTTGAGCTTTTATCCTGCTTTAGTCCCAATACTTGAAGCAATCCATGTTCCTCAAAAAAAAAAAAAAAAAGACACAATTTGACACAAAATGACAGCAATTCAACACAGTTTTGACTTCCAGAAAGGTGAGATTTTTCTTTTTTCCCCTCTTCTCTCCCCTCATCAGACCCCATCTCAGCTCAGCTTTTGGCACCATTTTGTCCTACCAGAGAAGCTCCCCCACCACTTCTGTGCCTGCTGCCAGCTCTGCACTGTCCCTTTCCTTCCTGTGCTGTCACTCGATAAAGTCACGACATTAATCGCTGGGAGAAATCATGTTTCTCGCCACGATGGATCATTTCTAGAAGAGCCGCTTTCAATCAGTACCAAATAGTCTTCCATGGGGAGGGCTGCTGAGTGCTCAGCACTTCTGAAAGCGTAACCGCTTACGTCCCTGCCTGTCTGTGGCTCTAGGAAATCAGCTTGAGGCAGTGGTTATTTTATATATGCATTTTATTATATGTATTTTATATATGCAGCTCCAGGTACTTAAAAGCATTTTTGCTTCCAGCAGCGGTGGAAACCGTAGGATGATAGGAGAAATCATAGGTATCTCTTCTGAATTTCACCAGAAATCCTAACAGAGACTGTCTCGCTCTCCCTACAGCCTATGTTTCACAGAAGCTGTTTGTTGAAGGACGACCAGAGAGAAAAACCTTTAATCACAATCCACGCCGGCTGGTTTTCAATCAGCAAACCTCCATCACTTCAGCTGGTAACCTGAGAGGGAGAGACGCTGCATAGAATCAAAGGTGCACCCCAGCTATCGAGCTACTCCTTCCATCAGCTTATTCAAAGCAAGTTTTCTTTGACATCCATCCCCCATTTTACCTTCCTTTGTTCTACTTCCCACCTTTAACCCTCCATTGGAGAGCAAGATACTTTATGACCACGGTTAAGGTTCTCAGAAAAGGCAAGTGACGGAGTCTGATGAGAAGCGGCAATCAGCCTTCAGCTGTCAGACGCCCTTCTGTCTGCATAAGCAGGAAACTTTTCACAATTCAAGTTTGTTTATTGCCTGAGCTAGCTAAAGGCCATGAGATGCTAATGTTAACGCTACGAGCACATTACTGCCTCTTTAATTTATTTCAGCTAACTTCTGTTGATGGCATTTGGGTAAGCTAAACTGCCAGTTGAACTGAATTTGTTGTGTGGTTCGATGTAAAAACCATGCTGGAAATAGATCTGTATTCAGAGGCATCTAATTAGGAAAACATCATGTTAGTCAATGCAAATGTTTTCCAAGGCACTGCATCTGTGCACCATGCATCAATTGCATACTGAGATTGCAATATCCATTTTCCAAATCATAAAAGCCATCTAACGAGAAAAACATGCACTTTCAGCCTGCCTGTGTGAAAGAAAGAGCAAACCTCAGGTTTTGGTGCTTAAGCCTCTGTGTGTAAATTTGCTCAGTGAAAAAAATGTAAGAAGGAAAATAAGAAGGAAATAAGAAGGAAAATTTGCGGGGCAGGGTGTAACAGAAATCTGTGCAATATTTATTTGCTAGAGTTGTGGTTTAGAAATGCCTACTCCTGTAGCATTGGGCTGCATACTAACACTGTTTGATATGCAAGGCATCAACCGAAACAGATTGATTTTTTTTGCAGGCCCAAATGCTATGAACTACTCTGTTGTTTTTTTGTGGAGTTCTTCATTAAAACATTTTAAATACTTTGAAAGCATCAGAAGTGCTGTAGAGTGTTTTTCCTGTGCTTCTAAAGTGTTATAAAAACTCTTAACGATCTGTGCAAACTCTCTTTAAAAAAAAGAACTTTCTTCTAATGACTAAACCTGACTAAAAATAACTAGTCCATCAAACTCAAAAGAACAAGCAATTTTATTCAAGTTCATTTGGGGATTTGATTATTCTTTTGAAAATGATAAAGAACAGCAGTCCTGAAAATCCAGGCAGAAAAATAGATAGAACTCCTAGGCTTGTTTAGTTTCTCTCCTTCAAGACAGCAGGTACTGCCCCTTTTCTTACAGTAACTATATCATTTGTGGCCTCTCACATCTGTAGCAAACTGCTTTTCAGGAAGAACTTGTTCAAAAAGTCACCACAGTTATATCTATAGAACAAATGGGTCTTTAATGGTTCACAGTCTTATTGAATATTCATGCTAATGGGCATTTTTTCCATTTAGGAAATAATTGTGTAGTAACCAAGCACTCCAATTAGCTGCAAAATGCAGTTCTTTTAGGAAAATAATTTACACTGATTCTTGACAAGATTGAGGAACCTACCATGTTCATTAGGGAAATTAAAAACACCATATGTTGTCATCTACCTATCCTAGCTCTAGTATATACAACTTACTGTTTACAGCTGTAGTGCTTTCCAAGGATCTTCATGCTTATAAACGTTAAAAATCCTGACTGGCCATCAGTCTTTAGAAATGAACATACAAGCAAAGCAGTCACTGCAGATCCCACTACTTAATGCTATACAAAATACTATTAAGGTATAAGGAAAAATGAGGAAGAAAAGAAATGAAAATGGAGAATTTAAGCAGGTATTCTTGCTCAACTGGTATGAAGTGTCATAATTCGTACAAACTCAGCACCTTTTTCATGACTAGACTTACTGAAGTCAACAGTTCACATTAAAGAAGGATGTCCTTTTTATGTCAGATCCATTACAAAAAGTACTGGCCATACTGAATTAATGGGAGCTTTGCCTTGGAGACTGAAATGCACAGCCTGGGCTTTAGACATACCCTCATTTTGCTTGGTGATCTGGGACACGTGGTTGCAAGAACTAGAAGTTAAAAGCCTTGCTGACAAAGCTAGTAAGTCTGTGAGAAATTGAATTACACAGCATTGCACAGAGGTACAATTGGAGAAAATAAAAGTTCTGCTGGAAGAACTGAGAAAAATTGGTGCAACATTTACAGGACTGGTATGTTAACTTCTGCTGTCTGTCTTTGCTGCTTTCTCACATTTTCATCTATTATCTTTTTAGCTTGTTATGTAAAGAAAACACTTGTATGTAAATGTTTCCCTTAGTCTTTAATGAAACAATTGATGAATACTCAAAATTCTTGGATTATTGAATTTACTGATCCTGAAACCTCTGAACAGTGTGCTTGATACTTTCCAGCTGCTGTATACTAGCCCAAGTGAGTGGTGCGGTTGATGTCCCTGAGGGACGGGATGCCATCCAGAGGGACCTGGACAAGCTCAAGAAGTGGGCCCATGAGAACCTCATGAGTTCAACAAGGCCAAGTGCAAGGTCCTGTACCTGGGTCAGGGCAACCCCTGGTATCAATACAGGCTGGGGGATGAAGGGATTGAGTGCAACCCTGTCAAGAAGGACTTGGGGGTACTGATGGATGAAAAGCTGGACATGAGCCAGCCTGGTGCGCTTGCAGCCCGGAAAGCCAACCATATCCTGGGATACATCAAAAGCAGCGTGGCCAGCAGGTCGAGGGAGGTGATTCTGCCCCTCTACTCCACTCTGGTGAGACCCCACCTGCAGTGCTGCATCCAGCTCTAGAACCCTCAGCACAGGAAAGACATGGACCTGTTGGATTGGGACCAGAGGAGGGCTACAAAAATGATCAGGGAGATAGAACACCTCTCCTGTGAAGAAAGGCTGAGACAATTGGGGTTGTTCAACCTGCAGAAGAGAAGGCTTTGGGGAGACCTTATTGTGGCCTATAAGTACTTAAAAGGGGCTTTGTAAGAAAGATGGGGACAAACTTTTTAGTAGGGCGTGTAGTGACAGGACAAGGAATAATGGTTTTAAACTAAAAGAGGGTAGATTTAGACTAGATATAAGGAAGACATTTTTTACAATGAGAGTCATGAAACGCTGGCACAGGTTGCCCAGAGAGGTGGTAGATGCCCCATCCCTGGAAACATTTAAGGTCAGGTTGGACGGGGCTCTGAGCAACCTGATCTAGTTGACTATGTCCCTGCTCATTGCAGGGAGGGTTGTATTAGATGACCTTTAAAGGTCCCTTCCAACCCAAACTATTCTATGGTTCTATGAACTCTTCCATGCACATTATTGCACAGTCAACTCCTAAGGCAGGCAGTGAAATATGACTCATTGAAATACTGACCAGGGCATAAGAGGGACAAAAGGAGAGGGTGAATTACCTCTCCTGACTCCGGAGCGCAAAGATGACCTATGGTGGTTGGCTATACACACATACCTATATTGTCACATATGTACAGTTTTACCTTATGTATAGAACATATATGTGATCCCAGATGCAGACCCTTATGCCCCACAAACATTGGTGTATCACAGGACTGTCAGAGCACATTTTTCTTTACTGATCCACTTAAAACTAAAGCATTGCAATTTTTTTTTTTTGCACCAGGAGCTCCCATTTAACTATTTTCCTTCTCCAAAGCTCATTTTGCTTTGTGTTAGGTTTCCCCCAGCAGCTATTTTTGCTGACAAACTCATATTTTTGTCCTCTGATAGGATACTCAGGGAAGTCAATAAGATTTGGGAAACCACTTTGCCCTGTCTGTACTTAACCCAGATCACAGTGATATTAAATGAACGCCTCTTAATAATTCATTGCAGCAGAATCTGGTTTACTTTTAGCTAGCTTGTACAAAAGAAAAAAGGCGTTTGGCCTCTGAGCTTCACCTTGCAGAGCTGAGGAATTGCTCCCAGGCTGCTGTCCAGATGGTCCTCCAAACTGGACTGCCAGAGAAAATCCCCCACATCTTCCCTCCCCTCTTCCTCCCAACACCCAGAGTACAATACCTCCATGCTTTGTGCCAGCAGCACTGGTACAGGCGGTGATAAATCGAAAAGGCAGTTGCCTGTGTGTCTTCCCATTGTAAAAGAAAAGGAAGCCTTTCACCTATTGATGGACAGATTTAATTAAGCCTTCTCTCCTCAGTCACTACAGACAGTAGCAGATCTCAAGCCCCTGCGTACTCACCAAACAGAGGAGCTCTGTTATGCATTGCAGTGTTTGGGATGATGATAGGACAAACAACCCAAAGACAATCTAGGAAAATATCAGTGGTTTTCCACAGGTAGGGAATGGGGGCTGTTTCAGGCCTGGGCAGCACGATGTGTCCATGAGAGTTTCGAGAAAGCAACAGTTTGTGTTCAGCTAACACTAGCCCTGTCGTAGCTGTGATGGGCTAAGGCTACTAGGTGAAGCAAGGTTTGCAGGGAAGGATACAATTCCTTGTTAGCATAGCTAGTATAAAAAAGGGAAGAAAGACAAGTTTGGGGTGCATGAGCCCTTACCTGAAAAAGAACTCATCTGCCTGAAAGCATGTCTGTTTTTCCAACCTTTGGTCTAACAAAAGTTATTTCCGATATACTTTACCTCAATTATGTTTATGTATAAAGTAGTATATTACCTAATACCTGTATTTGAATTGAAGACACGCTGGTTATATTGCAAGCATATATTAATTTAAACGTGTGTGCATACAAAGGTGTCTGTAACTTAAACAGTGTATGTTATACACAGAGATGCAAAACCATGTCTGTATCTGTAAGCAGACCCCGCCCCCCCAAAAAAAAATAAAAAAAGAGGGAGACCAGTTTTATTAGTAGTGTAAATCAATATAATGTCATCAGCTGGAAAAGGGGTGGTATTAAATTTTACTATCTGGGGATGTGGCCCGTAGCATGAGTTCCCATTATATGGAACCCAGGGAAGGGAAGCAGGGATCTCTCTCTGCAGGCGCTGTTTGGTGAAAAAGCCTTCTTGCAGAAGCTGTGTCTTCTTTGGTGGTTAACTTTAGGACAGACAAGCTCTGAACAGCTACCCAAAAGTGTAAGGACAATTAAAAAAGGTTTCATAAAACATGGAAATTAGTGTCAATTAAGATTAGTCTCATGGGATTCTCTCATGATATATGACCTAATAGCTTTAAAAGCTGTACCTAACGCCCTTATTTTTATAGTCATACTACTCTTCTATTTGTCAGTCAGGAGCTGGTTTTCACCATCTGACAGATGGGTTGACTGGGGTTAAATTCAGCATTCAGAAGCACTTATGAGCAGCCACATGAACCCTGCCTGGGTCTCAGAGGTAGCCAAGAAGAAAAAACAGAGGACTTGAGTAAAGAGTTATTTGGATTACACTTTGGCTTCAATTTGTCAGCTGCACCACCACCAGCAAGAAAAGAGAAATGGAAATGTCACAAAAGATCGCAACCTTTAAAATGTATGTGCTTTTTAAAAAAAGACCCCAAAGCCCTGCACAAAAACATGTGCCTGTACCAGCCCGCAGCAGTGTTTTCAGCCTCCAATGACTTCACCATCGCAGCCCGCAGTCCTGCTGCTCTGTAGCGGTACCTGGCCTCGGGAACCCGCGCGTGCAGGGTGGCATCCATCACTGCTCCCGGAGTGTCCCCAGAAAGGACCGGCAGGTGCCACCGGGAGAGGCATCGCTGGGCTCGCCACCATCTCTGGAGGACGGTACACAGGAACACCCAACACAGCCCACCCCAAACCTGTCAGCCAACAGCATGAGCACACCATCAATTTTTAATGATAGAAGTGCACCATAAATACTGTTTTGTCTTTGCAACTGGAAGGCATTTTTGCTGCACATGTCAAAGAAATTTCTGTGTTTGTCCTTTGAATATTCTTCTAAGGGGATTGTTCAGCTGTTTGAAGGATTAAGGTTATACCTGACATCTTCCAATGTGGCCAATACTCTTAGTTTGTGAAAATCCTGGGATGTATGCGTGCAAATGCTATTTTGAGAACAAAGAGTGTTGGAATAAAGGTGTCTTGGAGTAAAAACCTACTAATGTTCTGGACATATTCAGACAGCATAAGAAATTACTTGCATAAGGAAAACAATGTCTGTAGAAATCATGCAATAAATACTGTAGTAGAAAAAGAGGGATAAATAACAAGCTTTTGCTAAAAGTATAGGAAATATTTGAATGTTTTTATAAATCAGTCAACATTGCAAGTTTTTCTCCAGAGTAACATACTTTGTTATAAGTATTGTCTTTTTAATTTTCTTCTTTTTTTTTGTGAAACAGATGTATATATATGTATTGATTCAGCAGATATTTTCAAGCACTCTGGGGAATGTTGAGATGTAATTGACACCCTTCATTGTTTTTTTAAAATTGACACTTCTTCAGACAGAATATATTTAGGTTTGGACCCAAGAGGATGCTGCTGGTTGAAAACATTGGCTATAAAAGTTATCTGAAAGCCATTAAAATACCTTAGATGCTCTTTTCAAACAAGGTCATTGGTTAGCAAAACATCAGAAAGTTTCTGCACACTATAAAGCACATAAAAAATAACTAGGTTGCAAAGCCAAACATCTGAAGTTGAGAAATGCCAGAATTAGATACCCCTGCAGTACTAATATGGTACTTGCTCTTCCATGATGAAATGTGTTATGACACAGGTTTTGACTTCATAAGCCTATATCCCCCCACTTCCCCAGGGGGGACCTATATCCTCCCCCCCCCCCCCCCCGGGGGGCCTTTATCCCCCCCCCCCCCCCCCCCCATTTCTATGAATGGGAAATTACTCCTTATTTTCTTTTATACTATCTGTATTTTATTTAGAATTCACTGTTCAGAGGCTGAACTGAACATAAAATTATTCTTTGGTTCCCTGGAGGTTTCATGATTCTAATTTCCTTTCGTGAACGCTGTCACCAGTGTCCGAGTGCTGAACAGGCATTCCTGAGTTTCTCTGCACGAGGTCACGGTGAGACGAAGCAGCGATTGGCTGCACCATTTAGCACAGGAAACTAAGTTATAGGGAGATGGAGGACAAACCTTCGCCTGATTTTGACCCCACGTTATGACCATTTTTGGAAAATAGTTATAGCATTATATATATGCAAAGCTGAGGTGAAACTTGGTAGGTGGCTAGATAGTAGCACGTGTTAAACCTAAAGCCAGAATTGTGCCCGTGACCCCCAGCAAGGTGTGCAACCAAAGAACTAGGGAAAAGGGATTTCTTTTTCAAATGTGGAAGCATTTTTCTCCTTCCCAAGGGTCAGGAGAGAAAAGCTTCAGTGTTTTGCTGTCAACAACAAGGAGGAAAGCAGGTCCTTACAACTGAGTCACTCCAAATGCAATTCTGCTCCCTCAGGAAATTCTGTTTTGAAATCACAGAGTAATTTAGTCTAGAGGAGACCCCAGGGATTATCCCTTCCCTGTTCAGAGCAGGGCCAGCATAGCTCAGGTGACTCAGAGCTTGTCCGCTCGAATTTGGAGTACCTCCAAGGATGGAAACCCCACAACTTCTCTGGGCAACCTGCCACCAAGCTCGGTGGAGCAGAATCAATCCCTGTGTGAAAACTAATGAAGGTTGAAGTCTTGTGTCTACAGAATGACCTTGAAGAAAGTGTCTGACCCCTGCAACCTTCCCTTCCTCATAGGTATGATGGGGGACATATAAAGGATTCAGGCTTCTGAGTTATTTGGTTACTCTCCTAATATGTGCTGTAGAAGTGCTGATGAAAGACTACACCAGCAGCTTTCCCCCTACGAGATATACAGTTCCTGAGTGTTTAGTACTAGAGATGTTGCTGTACCCTATTCAGAGGGGAGAGTCCTGTCTTCTCAGTGCGAATAAGATTAAATGAAAAGCTTAGAGATATCTGACCTTAATATTCTGCCATCTTTGAGATGATATCATGTCACTGTCAGAGCCACAGTAATATTTGACACTGCCGCTGTTACTAAATGCTGAAGTTTTCAATTTTGCTTAAAACTCCAAAAGGCAGAAACTGTACTGTCAAGCATCATCTTGACACAGACATCAGCTGTGCATAACTTTGTCTACATGGTGAATTTAAAGTTGTGGCAAATTTTGCCAAGGTCTTACCTCTTGGTTTCATTTTTCTTCTTGAAGCAGACCACTTTCTTTCTTTATTACTCACTTATCTGCCTGCTTGTCTTATCCTAAACCCCTACTGAAGTCTTTGGGATTTCAGTGAAGTCTTTGGGACTGAAGTCTTTGGGACTTCAGTGACTATAAAAATAGGAAAGATTTTGTCCTGTCAGACCTGAGCATGTATTTTACTGGGACTATGCAGATTTTGAAGATGAGTTTCTGTTATCGAACCATGTGAGAAACAAGTCAATATATTGCTAGGTAAATGGTCAAGACTTGCTCTTTTCTCATGTGGTCCAATCTAATGTTCTTTATTGAGCTCTAAAGACTGCTTCAGAGCTCACGTGCTGGAAATTATTTCATTCGCATGCAGGTAATGTGCTATCTTCCTTCAGGAACTGTGCTTTTTTGTTGGTGTGTTTGGAATTTGCCCCAGGGGTTGGGATATACCCTGATTTCCATGGATCTTGAGCTGTCTGATAAGTTCAAACACATCAGCACCAGCTAATTGCTCTGCTGGTTCAGATGCCCAGTCAGCTGAGCAATTGCTAATTTGCATGGCAAAATTTCAAGCCTCTTTCAGGCCCGGCACACAGAGCTAAAGAATTGCTGCGTGGGAACCCTCACTGAAGCGCTAGGCAAGTTGTTTTTACTGTGGGCTCAGTATTGGCTAATTTCATCAAGCCTGCTGAGACCCAGTCCTTGTCCGGCCTTGTCCTGGCTGCTCCGTTTTCCAGACAATGCAGCATGGAGAAAACATGTCAACGTGATAATCATTGGATGTGGCCAAACTGCTTTCCATTCTTCAGATAATGTGTTGGAAAAGCTTTCGTTTCTCTGCCAGGGCAGAGAAGGGAAATGTGTAGCTTCAGAATGGAAATTCTGAAAGTTGCCTTTATTTTATAAGGAAAAAAAAAAATATCCAAATGTTTCCTTTCTGTTTTCAGCCTGTTGTGGCTGCAGATGGTGGCTTGGGCTGCTTCCAGGCAATTGAGGGAAAATGCCAAGGTCACCCAAAGGGTGGGGATCTGCCCTGGTGTTGGGAAGAGACTCTCGAAGCTCCACCTAGAAGCAGAATCCGCACAAACCTCTGCTAGACCCTGAATCCAGGAGAAAGAGGCTACCAACAGGTGGATGCCATGGGATGCCTAGGCCTGATTTAGTAGATGGTTTGTTGGCCTCAGAGCCTCAGACTCAGGTAACTCTCATTTATCTAAGGCCAACTGATTGAACTGGCAGGAGACCAGGCTGTTTTTATGCTGGATGTTACTGAAAATGAGAGACTGTCATGAAAATTTTGGGTCCACTAAGTGGTCTTTTCCAGTGAGAACCCTAATGATCAGGCTATGCTGAAACAAGTCTATTGAGAATAATCATAATTAGTAGCAGCAGTCTTTTGAACACACATATTCTTCATGACATTGTCAGCTTTGGCATAAACCTTTCTGCATGTTCCTGAGGAGGCAAACACTGACCATCTCCATATCTGCTCTGGGTGCCACCTGTGGAAATGGATGTGTTTTTCCTGTGCGGGGTTAGGAGGGGATGGGACAGCACTGAATACAGCTCCCAGGGATCTCCTGTGTGCATGAGTGTCTGAAAAGCGGTTCACAGCTGTAAAGGGGGATCGTGGACCTCCTGTACTTTCAAGGTTGATGCAGAGCACTTTCTAGCGCACAGACTTCATCCGATTCTTTTTCTTTTCTTCTAGTCCTAGTCAGTGTAAGTGACACCCTTCGCCTTGACGTGACAATTTGCCCCTAAATGTCTCTGACTGTATTCTTGTGCTGAATGGATTAAGAAGCTCAACATCTTGCTGTGAGGAGTAAAGAATAAAATACGAGGTTATAAAAATAACCCGGAGACATTGGATAGGACAATATTTGCTAAAGGGTGGGCCATGAAAAGTTAAGATCCACCTATGCACCCATGCACAGCTAAGACAAACACTGGAGAGTGATATGACTGAAAGTGGCTGATTGCTGTGGTTTCATGGTGCTATAGCATCTTCCCCCTGCTCCTTTCCACAAAGTGCAAGGCAGTGGTAGTGAAAGGGTTGTGATGGTAGCTTTCACGTTGATCTTGACATTCTCTGTGATGAAGACTGTGTGTGTGTATATGGGTACATGCGTGCACGTCTGCACGCCATAATCACAGATAAGCTACTCATGACACAGGTGACAGCTGGCTCTGTAATGCCAGATTGACCAGAAATAACCTGCAAGCCCACCTGTTCCCAGTGCACCAACTCCCTCTGTTTGGTCTGGCAAACCACATCCAGCTATGCTGTACTCCTGCCCCAGGCCAGCGAAGAGCAGCCTAAATCCCAAACATGCCCTGCGTCTTGCAAGCCACCCACGGGAGCAAATGCACAATCGGGTGGTCACGTCTACTCTTTTTTAGCTGCTAAATCCCTAGTCTTCTTCAAATGAAGGAAACCCCCTCTCTAGAGTTTTGTCTTGGATCTCTTTGAAATGACGGGAAAACTGCAGAGTTATTTTTAACAGCACCTCATCAATTCGGTGTTGCCTGCTGCTTTGGTTCATGGCTCCTCCACGTGAGGTGATTCTGCTTATAAATACTGTAAAGGGTTCACCTTCAAGGATGATGATTTAATTAGAAGTGCAAAGAGCTATGGCCCAACATGTCAGAGACTAATGAACAAGCTTATGTGGTTGGTGGAGAGCAGCTTGCCAAGGTATCCATTAATTTCTCTACATTTAAGATGAAATGCAACTGAAGCTGTCACCATTTTAAAAGGAAAATCTTATTAGAGTCCAGGCAAGGATAGCAGAATAAAATAAATGGCTTTTGGTGCTTAATCTGTTTGTACGTAGGTTCAGGCATGATTATGTAGTCTGCTATCAACTTTAATTAAGCTTTCCCTTTGCTCCTGACCTTGGGCCTTAAATATAATTTGTTCTATAGGAAAGACAGGTGGTACGAGCTCAGTGTTTTAAAGTTCAAATTGATTTAGGTTCCATTTAATTTAAATTTCCGTATGGAAGCCTCTAATTTTACTATTACTAACGTTGGAGCATTTGCACAGAGGCGAAGACGCTGGCACAGAGAGAGCCTTACAGCCCTCTAATGCTTTTCTTCATGAACAAAAGAACCCCTGCCTTGTGCTTTTGGGATAATGTTATTTAAATCCAGTGGAGTCCCAAAGAGCTCCCACTTTCCTGCAAGTCTCCGGCTGCCCAGACAGACAGGAGGTGACAGTCGGACCTCAGGCACCAGCACGCTGGTGTGCAAAGGCACAGATGGGCTCCAGCAGACCTGCCCCCATCTGGGAACAGAGGTGGGGTCCTTAATGCTACCAGCCTGCTTATCCTCTCTGGTATAAGAGGAGCTCTTTTCTTGGCACAGGAGCAACGCGAGCCCCCTGGGAGGGCTGGGAGCTGCGGCCCTTGGTAAGGCAGGCATGCTGGGTGCCATAGGCAGGACGGCTGTTTGATTTCAAGCCTCTGGACCGAGCCTTATCCATCAGAGCTGAGCTTTCCATCCTTGAGACTCTGAGATGTTTGGGAATGGTGTGCACTGGGACCTGCCTTGGACACAGAGGAGCCCCTGGTCCCACTTTTTTGGCTTTACAGAGACAGGGTGGTGGCCACCCCAGGAAGGGGCACATCCCACAAGGGTGCAAGAGCTCAGCATGGGGCAGCTGGAGATGCTGCCAGCAGACATGAAGGGAAGGAGAAGATGTTTTCTAGGATCCAGAGGCAGCCGCGTCAAGGTTCTGCAACCTCAAAAGCTTCTGAAAATCAGGGGCGGGACAGGACAGGAGAAAAGGACGTAGCCTGCGAGAGGATGGGAGGAGAGGGCATTTTCAAGCTCTCTGTGAACCTGGTGTGCTTTCTTTAGGGAAAAGCTGCAGGATTGTACATAGCCGGGCTCTAGCTGGTGGAAGATCTATCACAATACATGTTTCAATGTGTGGTATTTCCAAGCCCCCGGCTGCAATGCTCCCTTCCCTCCCCATGCCACCCAAGGCCTCCTTTGCACTACAAATAGCACTGAAACCACTGCTTTCTCTATTAAATTGTTGAATCAGGTTAATTTTGTTATCCTACCAGGACTGGAACTGTTAAAGAAAGCATACTGAAAAAACTTCAGCTGCAAAGATGTAGCTTAACTTAACTTGAGCAATATTCCAAAATCATATTACTGTATGTTATAGTTTTGATGACAAGTTTCCTTAGTGACTGCATTTCTCAGGGTTTTTCACATTGTTTTCCCATTGTGTTGTGGATTTCTCTACTATCTTACGATTATGTGATGTCCTTTTATGAAACGCCTATCTTACTTGCTTTCAATTAAATAAAAGTGTCCAAAGGTTTGAACTGTGGTGGGTTTTTTTTATTCTTTCTGACAGATTCAGAGCATGGAAACTTGGCAGTTTCAGTGTAAAACCAGTAACTGCCACAATTATTTCAAAGCAAATTTTTTTTGTTTCAGTAATCTGAGAAATTGGTTTTGGCATTACTCTTCCATGGGCAAGGTAGAGATCAATTTCTTTCACACTTGGTCCCAGAGATTTCAAATCTTATATTATATTTGTATGTATTTCCCATTAAAAAAAAGTCACTCACTGGCTAGAAATTCTGTGTGTTTGTTTCTTGTCCAGCAGCATCAGAACAAATACCTGCAGCAGCCTTCCTCCTGACAAGCACATCGCAGAGAGTTTTCATTTTGGTCTCAAACGATTGCTCCAACAGGCAGGAAAGCTGTCCCCTCTCAAGACATGGCCGTCTCCACCCTCAGGGTCATCCCTGGCACTTGTCCCCTCGCCAACCGTCAGGCCTGAAAAGTACCGAACACCTTCAGCGGGTGCCTGTGAGGGGGAAAATCATTCACCTTGGAGGGCAGAGGTGCTTAAAGCAGAGCCAGGAGGAGGTGGCTGCGGGGTGGGGAGCCGGTGTACCAAATGCTGAGGACCTGCTGGAAAGTTTACAGGCCCTTGTCAACCCTGAGAATAGTTACAGATCCCTTTTGTGTCAATTCTAGCACCTTCCTGCCCTGAAATCCTGAAACAAAAGAGCATAACACTAATTGTGAAAAAAAGAAGGAATAGTTCAGAAACTGTAAAAAAACCCCAGGGAAGTGCACTATATGACCCCCACGCTGTGTTAGCGGTCTGTGGGGAGCTGGTGCACTTCCCACAGAGCCATTTTCTTTCTGGGGAGGTGGTGAGATTCCCCTTGGGAGGTTCAGGCAAGCCCAGAGAAAATTAATGGTGAAAAGCACTCTCTTTTCCCTGCTGGAATGCCTGATAGTTGACCGTGAGAGCCCATTAAGCAACTGCTGTGACCTAAAATAACCTAACACTAAAGCTACCAATGGGCTGTCCAAACTGTGTGCTTATTTTTCTTTTTACTTTTCCTTTCTTTTAAAAGAGAGCTCCCTTCTCTGGGACAGTTTTTCAGCCTACTCAGGAAAATGATGTGCTGGAGGAGTTTGTCTTTCCAGGTGCCCCCTTTATCCCACCTCTTCACTGTTTATGTCTTCACACAAAAAAAAGACACCTGCCCCCCAAAAAAAACCCAAGCCCAACCAACCAAAAAAACCCTCTTCATACATACCTGGCTGTGCAGGAAAAGGTTGTTGGGTGTCAAAGTCCAAAGACATTTACTCCAAATTAATCAATGCAAGGAATCAAGTAGAGACCTATTGCCATTCACCCACCTGCAAGCCAGGGATCGGTATCATCCCCCAGCTGCCTGGGAAGGTGGGAAACCTGGTTGTACAAAGCTCCTCTGGACTCTCCGTTTGTCCCAAAGAGTAGCTCAGGGTTGCTTTTGTTTGTTTTTCAACTATGTTATTTGATGTAATAATACCTCACCTTGCTTATAACTCCTAAACGCCTCTTAGCTACAGTAACACTGCTATGGAGCTCACCTGGTTAAAAAAATAATCGACCAAAAGAAGACTTTTAAACTTTTAAACTTTTAAAGTCAAGATTTCTTTGGTTCTAAATAGAAAAAGCAAGCTCCAACCTAAAAACAAGGAGAGGTAAAAACTGTACTGAGTTTAATGTAATTGTGTTAATCAGGCAATTTAAGTGAAACAGTAATGGAAAGAAGAAGGACAAAAGGATTCTTAAAAAGGCAGGAGTGAGGGAGTTGCTAACTCATTTGAGACAAAAGGGAGAGTTAATTACTATCTGTGAATCACTAAAGGGTTAGCTGAGGTTGGGGCATGGGGAAAAGTATAATGTGAAAAAGAATGAGCCTCTCTAAGGAGTTATGATTTTTAGTAGACAGAAGACAGGGAAGAACTTTAGCTCTTAAATTCATCTTTTGAAGTAAAGTCTCCTACCACCCTCAGGACTGAGATGGAGTCACAGTTCTGTGCAAGGTGTGCTTGCTTGGTACCTCGACGTTCCGGTACTTTAGGGAGTGTCTTTTGAGATCGCATTCTGGTGCCAACTGTTTTTTTCACTTACACGAATATTTTCCAAGAGGGCATTTAGTGCATTGGGGGAATTATATCACATGCGGGGATGCAGACTTATACAATCCATGGATTTTGATGGTTTTGCTACAGGGAAGCGTTTAAAATGATGCTCGTAGAAACATATCAGCACATTTTCTCCTATCTTGGTCCTACAAACCTGCAGGGACTTGACTGCTCCCAGCTGTATTGATCTGAGAAATGAGATTACTTCTGCCTCCAAATCTTGACTAGATGAGAGTAGGACAGGCATTTCCTTAAAGCTTCTGTTACATGTTTAACTAGCTCTACCACTCCAGTGCTGTTTGGAAAATTAAAAGTCAATAAAACCCCCAAGCCAAGGGGACCGTACACATGTTTACAGTTACGTGTGCTGAAGAGCTGGCTGGATCCAGGGCACAGAGCCAGGCACCCTGCCGGTCTGAGCCTACGTGTGCTGAGCAACAGCCTGGTTCCACTCTGATTTTAACCAGCAGGAGACTTGCCATGAATTTCTTTGAATAGGGGCTCCCAAAGGCGTCTTCATTTCATAAGGAGGATGAATATTACCAGGCATTTTGAATACAGATGAGAAGAAGGTCTCGTTAAGTCAAGGACAGTTGGCACTTTCCAGATTGTCAGCCAAATGTAGATTTAGGGAGATATTGGAATATTTCCACTCTCAGCAGTCACCAGGAGCTTAAAAAGTGAATATTTCCTCCCTCCATCTCAAGCTTGTTCTTGTCTGTCACTGAAGGTGAGTTTTTGTGGGGAGCGCTGCCGCGGTACCCGCCATCCCTGTGCTTGAGGGCAGCCAAGAGCCACTATTTTAAATTGATCAAGCCTGGATTTTGCCCAAAAGCTTTCTGCCTTTTTTCAGAGGACAAGAAGGAAGCTTGAATGGAAGATGAAAATGGCCTGAGACTCAAAAGTCCTGAATGCTGCTGAGAAAATCAGATTTTATTTGTAAATGCAGTACTAATGCGCCATCCAGCTCAAGCTGAGCACCCTGCAAAGACACTTGTGGGAATTAAAAAGAAGTGGATTGCCCAAAAATGAAGTCTGCAATAGAAGTTTAGTCTTCTGTGGAGTTTTTCAATGGGAAATAGTAAAAGAAATTTCTTTTTGCATGTTTAAATTAGGTTTGTATTAACAAAATATTTCTATATGGAAAAAAAACCAAAGCAAATGAATAATTTAATCTTTTTTCAGCACATAGTTTTTTTATTCTATTTGGAAATACTTAATTTTTGATTTTTTTTTTTTTATTTTTTACAGAGGCAAAAGGTTGGTAGTTTTTTTTTTTTGTTTTGGGTTTTTTTGGTTTCTGTTTTGAGTTTTTGTTTTGTTTTTTAATGTGCTTTATCACCGTATTGGTCAAATGGGCAGACTAGATGGGAAATGGTTCCTTATCTAAGTGACATCTCAGCACTTCTCTGTAGGTCTGTAAGAAGTACATACCTCAAGGATGCCTTCATTTGGCTTCTTCTGTAGGACTTTCCAGGACTTTAGCACTTGGGTTTGACAGAGCTAAGGATGAAAGTGCAACTTGATTCATTTCAAGACACTTCAGTACTTTGCTAACTTAGTGCCCTTGTAACAACATAATTACATTAATAATAGTAATGAAACAATTATACATAACTGCATTTTTCTATTTTAAAACAACTTGAATTGAGCATGGTGCAGAAATGTTTGCGTTAGCAGTGCCCAAACTGTCACCAGCCAGGGAAATTGCAGGAGTTTCTCAGCCTGCTCAAGTTTTTTACCAAGTTTTATTGCTTTCAGACCCCAGTTAACATTTCCAGCCAGGGCTGAACAGCGTGTTTGTATTAGCACTAATCTGGGATGCTCTGCACCATGTTCTCTTGGTCAGGGCTCACAAAGGTAGCCAGAATACACACAAGGAGACACTTAGCGAGGCCGCTCAAATCTTGTGTAAAACCCACCAGCTGTAGTATTCAATCATTTATGCTTTGTATAAAACAAGTAATATTACTTCTCATGTAATCCAAAGATGCAAAAAAGTAATATGAGCTGACAGCTTCCCCGTAAAAAGATTTTTTCTGCTAAAGAAAGCCGCCTTGATCCTAGACCTGGAATGACTTTTTCCTCCCCTTTCTCCTATTATGGGAAAAGCTGTGGTTTTTTTCCCCAGTCCTTATGTAAGCGACTAATTTCTGTGAGTGCTGCTCCCAAATGGACTAAAGATCCATTCCTAGGGAGCAAGTAAAGTAACATCAATGCATTTCTTCTGATCCAAAAAATATTGCAGCCGAACGAAAGCCTCCCGGTGGCAGGTGAAGCGAATGCAGAGAGTCTGGGGTGAGTGTGGGAGCACTCGGGACTTAACACCGTTCTGGCTCTCTGCCCAATGGTAGCAAAAAAGCTGTGAGTAAGTGAACCCCAATTTTTTTCCAAAGGTATGACCCCCGCTTTCCTTTTCTGCCCAAGGTACAAGAAGACATTGTTCAGAGTACAGTACTGACATGGCTATGACAGGTAGGGAAAACCAAGTACAGCAGAAGGTGATGGAAGCAGACGTCACAAATAAAGGCAGAAGACCCTTTTATTTCGCATAGACAAAATGCAAAGAGTGTCTCATTAAATTAATATTAAAAAAAAAAACAAATCAATCCCCTCACTCCACTGACATCACTCATCCTAATTAACAACAAAAAAAGAACAATCAAGGACCCATTTTCTAATTAAAAAAAAAGTGCAAACATGACAAAAGACTTTTTGTTTTTCCAAATCAATGTTCCTGTTGAATTCACAAATAGGGTGATTTTTTTTTGTGATTTTTTTCCCTTTTAAATCTTGTCTGATGGAACTTCCAGTTAAAATGTTTTAGTTAAGTCTCCATGCACTTCGTAGAAAATCAGTAAAAACACAAACGTTTGTGAAGATCAGAAAACTGGACTCTTTTACCCAAAAATTTAGATGTCCAGTCAGATGAAGCTCACACTCAGACAGAAAAAAAGCAAGAGAGTCTTTGCACTGTCTGTCGTTCATATTATTTTTTTTGTCAAATATTTTGGCAATCTTCTTCTTTAGTTATAAATATTGGAATTCAATAAAAAAAAGGTAGCTTTCATTGGATTTTTTTTCAGTGTAAATATTTACAGCCACTGTCCAGCCATGCTCTTTTTGTTATACCAGGGTGTAAGATTTTGCGTAGGGATTGTTTCCTTTCAAGTGGCCCCGGGAGTCCAGCAGGGATTCTTGGGAGCTGCTCATTTTTGCTGCCTGTCCTAGCTCAGCTCCTTCTCGCTGAGGTAACGTTGCCACAGCACCAGGTTGCCATGACTGTACTTCTCTTGTGGAGGATGTCTCCATGGGTATCGGCTCCAGGACGGTGGGGCGCTTCAAGGTTCGGCTTTTCTGCGGCTCCAAGCAGGCTTGCCCCAAACCCAGGTCTCTGCTCGTGCCCTGCACGCCACGGTTCAATAAAAAGTCCATCCTAAGGTAGGGTGGCAAATGCATGAGATCACCTGGGGAGGCAAAAGTGAAAAACAAGTCCTTACTTGTGGTCACGCACTGTGTTATCCTCACCTACTGGCTGGGGGATTTGGCCACCAAAGCAGAGTATTTGTAATCAATCCAGCTGCAACATTTATAATTGATATATTGTTTGTCGGCCATTTACTACGTTGTGATCTTACAGAATCAAGGGTAATGGGTCAACAAACTCCTTTTGGACATTTCCCTAAGCATTCACTATTAATACTTGTCTTCATAATAGAAGAAGTGCAATGTGTTTTACATGCACTCACAGCATGACGAAGATATAAACTGAAAAGGCCAGGAAGTTTTTCTCAAAATCCTAAAAAAAAGGTCTTGGTTTTCATTTCTCAAAATGTGGAAAATGTGGAGGCTCAGTAGATTTCCATTTCCTATTTACCATTTTAAATGAAAACTTTCACAGTTACAATTAATGACCCCCAATCTAGAGTAGAACGACTGAATTATTTAAATGAATTATTTAAAATGAATACATATTAGGGCTATAGTTTTAAATACATTTCTGAATAAAGCAGAAAAGCATTCTTGTCCTAATGTAACAACATTTACCTGCCATCCATCATCACCGTGCTTAAATCACTAATGATTTTCTACTACTATGGTCATCAATATGCTGCTGTTTTGTGGCAACAAAATGCACTGGGGCTGGCACCCTAGCTCTTGCATCAACCTTCCCTTCTGTTCTGTATTGTCGAGGAAACCTCTTATTCGTTATTTCCCCCGATTCCTGGGCATTTCTATGTGAGCCTGGTGATGGCAGTCTGCTCAGTCCAGAGGATTTGCCTTTGCAAAGCTACTGAGTTCAAACGGGTGCCTTGGACCTGCTGTCTGGAATTAGGCAGGGGTGAGTATATGTATTAGAGCTACTACAGAAATCACATTGGCTTATTTATTCTAGCCCTGCCCGTTAGGCATTCATAAAGTTGCTTCAAGGAACTGAGGGGCAATCAGGCACATAATGACATTCCCTTCTAGAAATATTTAATGGTGTAGCCTAACATATATATGAAAAAAGCGCTGTCACAGGTGCATTCAAGAGCAGTATTTCCCCTTCTTTACAGACCTCTGCAGTATATAGCTTCCTTTTTATGGCTGATATCAAATAGTCTCATCTACAGGTGGGATGCATCCTGAATGTTTAAAGTAGAAGACTCTTGGCACTACTACACCTGTGTCTACACGAGCTATTTATGGCAGTAGGAGTGAAGGCTGACCTGTGCCAGTGGCATACACACTAGACCAGGAAAGCACTTCTTTGTAATAAAACAATATATAACAATTTCGTTTTTCCTAACTAAGCTAAAAGCTGCCCAATGATCTAAAATAAATCAGTTCTTTTACTTTCTCATATAAGTCAAGGCACTGCAAATCTTACCTAAAAGACTAACAGCATCTGCTCTATCCATAATTTCAGGTCACAGACAGAATTGCTGAGAAGTTACATTTGGACAGAACCGCTGTTTATTCCTATAGAAATCCCCCGGGCACTGTCTGACACCATATGTTTTATTCTAGTTACGTCTCCAACAGAGATGCATGGTATATGGTATTTAATCCCCATAGAGTAAGATGTGCGTATCTCAAGATTAGGCTGACATACGCACCACGGCAACATTTACATAAGGTTGGAGAGAGAGGGGGAGATTTGTGCTTATACTCATGCTGATTGCCACTTGAGAAATGAATTGTGGTAACATTAATTGGTTTTACTCATTTACCTTATTTTCCTACACTACCTTTCATGCCTAACACATTCAGCGTATGAGACCTCTTTCAGCTGAGACAGCAATGTACCTGCTGCTGGGGTAAAGTACATCAGGATACGGACACACGAACTGGCAGGCGCGGACGGGCGCCGGCTCACTCCACTTAACTGCGGGCACCCAGCCCAGTGGCCTGCGGGCACGCTCCTGCTGCCCAACAGCTGCCCTGCTCCCTCTGCACCCAGTCCCCCATCCCCTGCCCACCCACGCTGCACCCCAGTTATTTTGCATCTGGGTTCCCTTTTGGACCGAGTCCTTCCAAAACTCCGTTGAGGGGGCAGTTTGCTCCAAAGACCATTCCCCGAGGGCTGCAGGGGGGAGACAGTCTGGGTGGGAAACGCTTGCATCGCTGCTCCCTGTGGCTGTATCTTTTGCAGCATCGCGGTATCCTGAATAAGGAGCCTTATCGCTACCCACTCCTCCCCAGTGGGGGAGGGAGACAAGAGTGTAGGAGTGAATCTCTGCCCGCTAACGAAGGTGGTGCTGGCCTTCGTTTGGCTGCCTCAGGCGTGGGTTATCGCTGTCAGGGCCCCAGCGAAGGGAGGCAGCAAAGCACACCTCTGAGATGGCAATAGTAGGCGTGAAAACTTTGTGACTGACTATAATACTGAAGTAATAACTTCCCTCTTATCAGGGATGTTGGGAGGCTGCCAGGGTCAGAAACAGGGTTTCTCTCACGCTCCCATGGTTGTCCCCCATGCAAAATAGGGGTCCCTCAGCCCTGGCAGAAGAGGACCAATTTTCTGCGCTGAACCCCCACCCCTATTTCCCGGCCTTTTCCCAAAGTTGTCTTTTCCCCCACTGGCTGTGACGGGCTGCTGCCAGGCGGTACAACGCCTGCTGCTTTATTAAGACTAGCCAGGTCATTTCACATGCATTCCCTCTTATTACTGCCTTTTCTGTTTTACGGTTGACTTTCCGTGAAGGAGCTGGTGCGGAGCAGAAACCAGAGCACGGCTCATTGGCAGTCCCCCATGGTGGCCTCGGAGAGCCGCTTCTGTATCTTAAGACATTGCTACTTCTTGAGAGCAACGGATATGCACGGACTATAAAAAAGATGAGTGTTGAACCTTACAGAGATGAAGGTTGGTTTTCAAGCTGCTGTCTAGACATTTCTTACTTGTATTAAGAGCTTCAGGCTATGTAAAAAAGACCTTTTTTTCCTCCCTAAACCTACATAAGAAAGCATAGTCAATAATCTGTGTAAACAATAGGCAGTCATTTTACTGTAATTTTCTAAATGTCTGGGAGCGAAGTTCCAACAGGATTGCAGTAATGAGAAACCAGAGAGTGTAACTTGTTCTCCAAAGCTGGATACGCAACGCACAATCTCTGACATGGCTTACACAGAACACTCATTATTTGATATGATGTACATATTTTCCTATCATAGAAAGTGCCAGTGCTCCTTCTTATCTGCAAGAAGCATCTTTCCCTGCAACTGCTCATATACCAAAGCAGATTATTAAAATATTGGAAAAGAAAAATTTTGAGAATGGAACTTTTTCTTCTTTGCTAGGATTGAAACAGTCTCACAGGATGAAAAATTCTTTGATTTATAAGAACTAACGTGTTTCTGGCTTAAAAACACGGTATTTGAAATATAACCACAGGGTTTCACTTTTGCCATTCCTACATCAATTCTGAGAAGATTAAAAGCCTCTTGCCATATCTATGGAGTTACTTAGAAAGACTTTGGTTCTCATCTGTCTGGACACAACAGTGTAGACTTTTTTGGTTTCTTGCTGTTGAGCTGAATGATGATTTTTTTCAGGCAAAGCATTATCAAGTTTCAGGATGGTTCATTGCCTTTGATGCTCTAATTACCTCTTTTCAGCGGTATGTGTGCCTTATTAGTAATGAAAGCAAACCTTTCAAGTGCATGAGCACTGCAAAAGAACATATTTAATAATTCATGCATTTTGGCTTAATTAGTACAAAAGACATTCTAAAACTATAGTTTTCTGATGCATTTTTAAAAAAGGGAAATTTGCTGTCTTTAGAAACACTGACATTATATACAAATAATAAACATTCAATCAAATCTGAATGCAGTAATTTAAGGCAGAGCTACTTCAGTCTTGTTTTTTTTTCTCTGTGGCTAGCCCTCTAATGAATTATTTAGTATAGTACATTTAAGAAAATGTTAGCTTCAATAAATATTTGTAAACAAATGCTAAAACTCACTTCCTGTGATATTTACCATAAAAACCACATTCTACCAAAACAGGAGTATTTTCTGAGTTAATGTGGCACTAGGCAAAAAAATATTTACCTTTATTTCAGTGCAGCTAAGATGATATAAAAAGTTTTGCAAAATGATAGATATTTTTATCCTCCTTCTGGAGGTCAGCTTTGGGTATGGGAAGATTTGGAATGAATTTGACAGGCTATATGGAGGAAAAAATACCACCGCTCTAATTTTCTGGGATTTTATTCAAGATAGCTATCTTGTTTGCAGAACTAAACCAAGCTAAGATGCACTTCTTTCTCCCTGAAGAGTCACCTCATATCCCTTTCAAATGCCAGAGAGCTTACATGTTTTTTTTGCTTTCATCTGCTCCAGAAATTCTAAGGATTTGTGCTATATTCAATACAAAGATCATCACAGACTGCAAAAAAGGTGCTCTTACCAAGTTGTCACATGATAGCTATATGCATTTTCTCATGAATCATAACTTCTACTTAAAGCAAAAACAATTTGTCTTCACAAACTCTGTCCCAGCCGAAACCAGGACACACAGATACTCGCAGCGATGAGGACTGCCTGATGATTTTCAAGTTTTGATTGTCGTGTGAAGGAAATTCCATGCTATTTGAAATATTATTTTAGAGAAGTTTATAAAGTAGGATTGGTGACTATGGGAGGATATTTTATTTAACAAAGGTAAGAATAAGTCCGGGTGAATAGGGCATTCACACAGCTTGCTTGATCTCAAGGGATCAGAGATCATGCCAGAACTGAATGACACAGCTCTGTTAGCATGGGTAAGGTGCCTTGCTCTGGTAGTTACGTTGATTTGGGACCCGAGTGTACAACTCTCCATGACATGGTGCAGTGTGGGGGGGTGTACAAGTGCTGGCAAAAATGGAATGCCACTGTGTTGGGCATCCCTTGGCTTGTCCCGAGTTTGGAAAGGGAAGCACTGGTGGGACATTGTGTTTTCCTTTGAAAGGAAGCAAGGGAGACAGAGCTACTGACAGCTAGCTTTAAGTTCAGATTTATGCTGGTTAAAAATTTTAGTGGGGTTTTCAAGCTCACAAGCACAATAAATAAACCTGTGAAGCCTTTGCTGATACTCACAGGCTGATTTGCAGAAAAAGAACTGCCTATAGGAAAAGCTTATCTTAGAAACGAAGAAAGGGTGGAGGGTTTGCAAGGCCAAGGTGAGAGGTCTGATGAAAAAAAGAGCACAAGTGATGTTCAGAGGTCTTTGTCACTTCAGAAACTGACACACCATTAAAAGCTAGCAGGCAAAGCTTGCTTAGACAGCCGCAGCTTGAGCTGAAGCCAAACTGATAGCAGCAATAACATTTCTTACAATTGCTGCTGTCAGGGTTTGAAACTGGCTGGTGCTCCCTGCCTGTCCATCTTCTGTCCATGTATCCTGCACTGAACCCGCAGAACAGTCTGCACCGCATTGTAATCATTCCCACACCAACAGGCTAAGAGTCAGACCTGCAAGGCTCACAGCACACTGCAACATCACTTAATGAGCAATAAAGTCAACTCTTTGGTTACCTTGATCCTGTGTCCTGCTCAGCCAAGCAGGAGGGTAAAAAGGATCAGTCCTCCACCTCCTTGCTTGGCTGATACAGGTCTCAGCCTGCTCGTGCCTCAGTGAAGAACTCAGCAGTGGCTCTGCCCTCCTGCCTTCTCAGCCAGGAAAAGTGACAGGCTGCAAAGGGAAGCAAGGGGATCCTTTCCATATGCAGAGTCATTCCTGCCCCAAAGCGGGGAGGTGGACGGGTGCATGGAGCAGCTGCTCCCACCACCCAGCTGAGCGTCGTGGTGCCTCCCTTGACTCAGCACCCAGTCAAAGGGTCAGGTGGATACTTGTTGGGAACTTGGAGGATAATGAAATGAAGAGAACCAAAGCAGTAGGCAGGCTTTAACTTATGCCTGTGTTTGTTTTGTTGTTTTATTTTTTCCCAGGATCTGTTCAGCGTGGAACTGCCTTCCCAATGCCCTTTGTTTAATAATTATTTTTTCTAATAAATGTTGCAGTAAAACGCCACAACTGAACAATAAAAAATTTCTGAAGGATGCTTTGAATAACAGGGCTCCACTCTCTAGAGCCAGTATTGATCAGCAATGGAAATGGAGGTGAAATTTCCCCGTGCAAATTACTGACTGCTGGAATGAATGGGAACCTCAGCTCGCTCTCGGTCAATAGGAACACACCATCAGCAAGCTCAGGAGCTCACAGACTCCTTCTGATTCCACTTCTTCAATACAAAAACTGGTTTTCATAATTCTGCAGCCCTCTAAGTTGATCCAGAATAATAGGCAAAAGGTCCAAGTACTCCCTTAAATTATGGGTTTAGCAAGCAGCCAAGAGGCAGAAAGGGAGAGGAAGGAGGGAGGTGGCAGGACACAGCTTTCTCCTTAGCGAAGGAGCTGCTGTGAGAGCAGGCAGGCGCTCTTCCCTTCTTCAGGGTACCTTCAACCTCTGCTCGGCTGCCCAAGAAAAATGATCGAAGTGCTCAACGTTTGGGGGACACTTTTAAACCGATTGAATGCATAATGTTAAACAAGGCCAGTAAGGTGCCTGGATGCACTCCAGCTGCTAACCTCAGCTGCCTGTCAGGTCCCCTTTGCCATACAGGCAATTGTCACAGCTCTGCCCTTTGTGGCTTTGTGACTCGTGCCATTACATCTTCTGGGCTTCTCCCGGTGTTTTGGCAGATGACATAAAATCATGTCTTTATGCTGCTCAAGTTTGTGATCACATAGATAGGTAATAGCCAAAACATCTTAGAAAAATATGCCAAGATTCCCATTTCTAGACAGAGAAATCAGAATTCCCCATCACCCCGGCAAGGCTGTACTTTAAATTGGCAAGTTTCAATTTTCTTTCTCCATGAAAACTGCACCTTCATAGATTATTTGAAGATCTATAACGCTTAGTTAAATGTTGCATGTTGCCGTCTGCTAAAACTGGCATTTTCATAAGAGCATTAAAAATACCAGCTGTTTCACACAACAAAATAAAACCAACAGTTGCTGTTGACTACAATCATTGGAGTTATCTCTTAACACCAGGATATTGATAAAACTGTAGTTCAGGAGCCAAATTTGCTACTGGTATAAATCAGAGTAGCTATATTGATTTCAACAAGACTATAAATTGATTTATACTTACTGGAGATTAGGTTTAAGTGACTGAAAAAGAGGATTCTAACTAATGTGGATCATTTTTTTAAAAGATGATTCATTTTGTTATTTACATTTAACCCTTCTAATTCCAAGAAAAGCCCTTAATCAATGTGTCTTAAAGCAAAAGCATGACTGCCATAGTTTAACTGAGATCATACATCTGTAATACATCAACGTAACTCACCGTGCATCTGTCTAACTGAATGCCAGGAGACTTGATTATCACATTGTTGTCTACTCCTGAAAAGTCTAATGAAACCAGAATTGAAGCACATTTTTGGTTTGTATTTCTCTATGCAGAACTTTGGCCTTTCATACAGTGCTGCACTTTTAAAAGACCTGTTAGATGCTTTGTACCTTTCAGAAGTAACTTTAAGGAGAACTGACATATTTAAGGACCTCTCCGCTGCTGAGCTGGTGGTGTAAGGAAGGAAAAACTGATTAATTCCAGGGGCCAGATAGATTTAGACCCTATGGAGATGCCATGTGCATGTCCAGCCTCACAGGTGCACCTGCAGAACTGCGGCCTTCCTGTTTCGATTTAATGCAACGTCTAAGTTATAAAAACTTGTAAAAGGGACCTCACCATGTAAATCAATATGCACTCCAAAGCTAAGGTCGGAAAAATTGTCAATAAATAATGAAATGGTGATAGAAAAGTAACGTATGGGAGCTCTGGATTCCCATCTTCACCTTGTCACGCAAGCTGCTTCATACATTTTTAAGGATGCTCTGAGACAGCGCTCTCCTGCCTGCTGGCTGAGCTGGGAAAGCCCTGCTGAAGCCCTCACTCGGGTGCCTCCAGTTAGCAACGCTGGATTTTTCAGACTCGTTTGTTGATCCTGGGTGCAGTGAACAGAAACTGTTCAATTATACATTACTTCAGTTGAGGGTTAAATCGATTGTGACTCCATGGAAACTGGCATCCTTCACAGATTTATTCCTGGGATATCTTGGGAGCCCAGATTCCGCACAGAGGCTGGAGAGATGAGGAGTTCGAACTGTACTTAGGGTTTATTGAAATCAGTGGGAGCCACTCTGTTGACCTCAACAGGCTCTGCACCATGCCCGTGAATTCACGGCTAAGCCTGGGTAAATACAATGCTCTACTAAGCTATGGGGAGGTCAGGCTACAACAAGGAAACCAATATCAGTGCTGTCCTGCTGCTCTGCTGAAGATATATTAATGGATGAATTACTGTAACTTGGTCTCCACATGTCCATCAGTTTGAGTCACCTGAGTGATGCTGACGAGGTGCATCATTGCATTTTTGTTAATTAATCCACTGGGACCAGAAGTCCAGCTCTCACATTTAAATTAAGGATGCTGGCATGAAAATGTGAACAATACTGAAATACATCCACACGTACATACAGCTATGCTTTAAAGGTCAGCACATAAAGAAGCCCTTACATGGACGGCAAGGACTATCACTTCAGTCAGATTAAGAATGTACTGTTAAAACAAAAGTTTGTTTCTCTAGAGATACCAGTTTCTACTTTACTTTCAAAAAATAGCACAAGCGTGGCCTTTCTTGCATGTAAGATTTGGTTTACATTTTCAGATGCCTATAGATCTCCTATAGATCTCTACATTAGTGTTCTGTGGCACAGGGGAAATGAGCAGAGCCTGCTGTGCGTGGAGTCAGTTAAAGCAGTAACAGCTGTAAATGACCGCAAGGACCTTAAAGCGAGGCTAGGTCAGTTCTTGTCTGTATGGAAACAACTGCTTCTCGTTACCTTGGGCTGACTGAAAGGCCACGCGAAAATCACGGACCATGCCTCAACACTACCAAGTGAAATGCTATGACATTTTCAAAATTAAAATGGCATGAGCAGGCCATTTCTAGTTTTTGTAGAAGTGAGGTTTAAGATATGGACTCTTAACAGAACTGCTCTAAAAATCTATTATCTAAATTGAAGTGGACACCACATCTTTGGTTTGATTTGGAACATATCCTGGTAGTTTTAGAAATTTGACATTGCAGTTATGCCTGTAAGAACATGATAGTAGCTGAAAATTTACTGATAAATGTAATCCTTACTTTAGGCATAAAACTCTCCACTAGGTACAGTTGAATCCAATGCTTCCAAACCTACAGAAAACATGGCTAGTCTATTTTAATAGTTGCAGCTGATGAAAAAAAAAAGACCACGAAGCACATAATCAGCTTTAGAAAAACAAAATGAAATTCAAATTTTAAAAAATCTCACTTCTAATAAGAAAGATTTTGTTGGTAATAAAAATATAGGAAATGGGCATTCTTGAAAGGGGGTTTTCCTTAACATGCAACTTTTAATCTAGAAGAAAGTGAAAAAACGTGGTATTACAAACCAGCACAGTTTGGGATACTGTATTTTTCCAAAGTCAATGTTAATTTTCAAATCAAAATAATAAATAAATTAGATAGCAACAAGAAAAGATAATTGTGCTGCTACCCACTTCTAGTAGAGACTGTGAGGAACTGGTAGCAGTTGTCTCTCTCCTCTAATAAAAACAAAATCAAATAAATCTTCCTGACACCAGTATCACTGATTCATAGATGACAGTTGTAAAAATAATTTAAATTACTTTTCTCATTAATGAATTGAATTTAGCTTTCCAACATCTTGTAAGCTACCTAAAATGGAATTTTCACATTACAATTGCACAGAAACTTTGTATTTGTAACCAAACAGCTGCCCTATTTAAAGTCATGATTCACACTGATATAGTTTTCCTTCCTGATCTCATAATATTTTAGCTTCTGAGCTGAACCTGTTTAGGTTCATTTTTATTGTACTGGCAAGGTTAAAAAACTTGCAGTGTGAACCTTCCTCTCTGTAAATTCACCAGAAAAATAATGCAAGCCAATGATTTCAAGTATGTAGTCATGTCAAATTAAATGCGGAATTAAATGGTTTTCATCCCTGCAGAGCATTCAGTTTTTCACAGCAGAAGCAGAAAAAGCTCCTGATACTCTGCAGAAATAAAACCTGAGACAGGATAAAGACAATTTACTCTCATCACTGATGTGCCATTTCTACGATAAGAAGTGAACAGCACAGTCTCTCTTTGTGACATGTTCCCAGTTTTCTAACAAGCAATAGAAAATAAAAGGAATGTGTTACAGGCACAAGATAATCTAATACGGTAACATTAGAGATGCTCATCTAGAGGAGTAATTTCAGAATCAGTCATGTACGTGTAAGTAAGTATACATACAAGTAAGTTAACATACATATTAAGAGTATTTACTACAGTTAAAAACATAGGCAAGAAACTATTTTTCCCACTTAAACTGTTCTGACCGCCTTGCTGTTTTCCCACCTTCCTATTTTGATTTGTCTCCTTATGTAGTTTTCTCAGAACTGGACCTTGGTCGCCAGTTGTGGAATCAGGATGATGATTTCTTCATTCTATATACACACTATATACGGTGTGTTTATATACGCATATATTGATACGTACGTATTACATTGTATTTGAAAGCAGACAGTGCAAGTGTAGAACTAAAAAAGAAAACAATCCGTATATAATCCTTTTCTTACTTTGCTGTAGGATTTCTGAACAAAAAAGGTCAAACGTAGATTCCCACATATCTTCAAGAAATTCAGTTTTGGATCTGGAAACTGTGGAACTGTATAATTCTATTTTCAGTCAATGCAGAATAATATAATAGGCATGGGAAAAGGAGGCAAAAGGTGAACTGGAAGCCCTAACTCAAGAGTCCCAGCCATTACTGAATCCTCAGTGGCCAAATTTGTGTCGGATTCAGTTACTGCTGCAGCTTACAGAGCACCGTCAGCAACTTTTCAACAGAAAGCAAGTCTCTAAATAGATTCCATCACTATGTCACACTTGTCTACATTGGTAGAAGAGGGAAATAGCTCCTTCACCCTTGAACTCAGATCAGTGGAAAAGAGTTCATGTCTTTTTATCTCGAGTTACAGGGCTGACATTGGAAATATACTGTGCTTTCTATTACTGGATGGTTCATATTTTCCTTATTGTGCTAAGCAGCTTATTTTTAGCTGTAGTGACTGAACACTGGAAAAGATTTGTGTCTTGACTTACGTGTTTAAAACAACATTTATGCATTGCAGGTGATGTCCAGCCTCTATTTTAAGGGATCCCTGTAAACAATTATTTAATAAAGTATCTGCATTCTGTAGCTTAAAGTTTGTCTACAAGCTAAGACTTCGCTGTTCAAGTCTGCAGGATTAGTCAAAGCAGCAAGAAATTTGTAAATTGGGTCAAGAATCCTAATTAAGGCATCTTAAATACTGAAAGAACTTGATCATTCAGCAAAACTGGAGAGGTTAGACCAGTTTTCACGTCTTTTCTAGTAAATATGCAGTAGGCTTAGGATGAGACCCAGGCTGCTTGACTTAGGTGCCCAACTGAAAAACCCAGACCAAAGAAGTGTCCATACTTGCTTACTGAGAGCTTGACCGAGAGCAGGCCTGTCCTGTTCTCCAGCTGCTGCGAGAAGGTGGTGGCTGCTGGACGGATCTCCTCCTCTGGGACGGAGAGGCCAAACAGGAGGGCTGGCAGACAGTGGATGGAGCTCTGCCCTCGCACATCAACCAACAGCACAAGGGCAGCAAGAGGAGAATGCTTCCAGGGGCTTAGCAAACTGGTGCTCCTGCTTTGTGCAGGTATAGGGACCGAGGAGAGCACTCAGCATCCCAATGGAGAAATGGGGTGTTCTGGCCATCTTCATGGCTGTGAAATCAGTCTCAGGAAAATCTTTTTTTCCAGAGCTTGCCTGGCTGCAACTGCCTTTTCTCCCCAGCCACATGCAGGTTTCTTTCCAAACTGATTCCTTTCATCAGCTGAAAGTTTGTAGAGGAGGTTCTGAGATATAAAATCTTGGGATGCTTTAAATGGATTTCAAAATCTCCTAGTCTGATATACCCAGTGAATGATATCCTTTCTCTGGAAGTGTATCTGAGATGCTGTTAATCCTTCAGGGTTTATATATTAATGTGATCTCCAAAGAGGCAAGGAAGTGGGATTGCTAAAATGAGGTTGCACTTGTTTTGTCAAGTTTCTGCCTGATCCAAGTCAAACTAACACTTAAGGATAATGTCATATATTTGAAGAGGTTCTTTTTACTGCTGATTGGCATCAGAGAAAAATATAATCTGGGGGGTCTGAGTTTTGCAGTACCCTGTGAGAGAGAGGTTTCTGCAAATAGCAAGAGACCTGATGAAAACTTCCTAGACATTCCCTATTCAAGCACTGGCCAGACATTATTTCTTCCAAGCATGAATTCCACTGCCAGAGGATGCAAGTGGTCTGTCCACAAAAAAGACATAAATAGCACTTGAGAAGCACAGAAATATCAAAATATTTCCCAGTTAATAACTGTTCTTTTCTCAAGCACAATTATTTAGGAGGAAAGAGGGGAAAAAACCCAAGAGGCTTCTTGGTTGAGGCTATTACTGAGATTTAAAATGATAATAACAGGAATCTATTTTTAATAAACTGCTACTGCAATGTTTATTGCACTTAAGAATAATTGTTATGATAACTCAATTTGTGGTTAATATTTTTAAAACAGAAGAGAGAAACATTATTATAGAACTTTTTGAACCTCTACAATTATCTTCCACTTTTTTACATTATAGACTCTTTGATGGCACAGTGGGAGGCAAGAAGAGAGTGTGTTTCTTTCCAATTTCCATCCCACTCAGTTTCTGAATGCAAGTTTTGAATGACAGCTTCGGAGGACAAAGGACTGACTCATTTGTCAACAGCCCAGGTAAACTTTAGGTAACAATTGTTGACATTTCTGAATATTAATATGAAAAAGTGCCTCAGTTTTGATCTGGAAGGACCTAGTATACTGTTGAGATGATTGCCCCCAAGCTCAATTGGTTGAGGATCTGATCTTGCTAACCAAATTTCTAGTTAGGTACAATTGTGGGGAGGAGAACAGTAATCATAATCCCAAACTTCTGGGAGTTTTGATGCTGAGAAAGATGCAATGTTAATAATGTATTGACATAATTTTTATACCATGAAGAATATTAACACTGCACAGAGGTTAGGAATTGAAGATGCACTTTTCTAAAGGATGTGATTTATCCCAGATGTTTAAAACACTGCTGTGCTATCTCTAGTGCTGCAATTTTCTCATTTAACGTGCCTCTTGGGACATGACTATTCTGATGGCTTACAGAGAACTGTCACCATCTGCAGTGGGTCAGCTTCAAGGCCTGAGCAGATTAGGTCTGCCAGCTCTGTGAAGTCCACAAAAACCCATGTGCAGGTCTGCATCCATCCCTTCATTTTCAGAAGCTATGCAGAGGGTGTTGTTAAGCAACAATTTCAGTTTGCTTGGTGGTTTATAATGTGTTATTGTAAAAGGAAAAATAATGATGTTACTGTTGATGTTGAAGCAAAACCTACAAATAATCTCATCTTATCTCATCTTTTTCCAAAAATCTGTCTGAGTTGTAAAGATCAGGATGCAAGAGTGCATAAGACATGCTTTCAAAACACTGAATGTAGGAATTAGTTAAAAATTCTTACTTCCCTGTTCCATTTCCTGTAGCTATGACTTTTGAAAAGTTTAAGAAAAATGCAACTCCTAAAATATTTTTTATTGAAGACTGTTTAATAACACCTTCTCTATATACTTGAAAGTTTTGGCCTGGTGTCAAGGCAAGGATGCAGAAAACATCTACAGCTGCTTGTACAGACAACTAGAAGTAGCCTCATACCTAAGAAAGCTGATTGATATTCAAGGATCACCTACTCCAAGCTCAATGAGCCGATACTCAGGCAAAAATGCTGGGAGGCCTGCATGGATGAACAAGGAGCTCCTGGCAAAGCTCAAACACAAAGAGGGAGTACACAGAGGTTGGAAGCAGGCACAGGTAACCTGGAGGGAATACAGAGACACTGTCCAAGCATGCAGAAATGCAGTCAGGAAATTCAAAGCCCAACTGGAGTTGAATCTGGCCAAGGATATCAAAGACAACAACAAAGGCTTCTGTAAGTATATAGGTGACAAAAGAAAAGCTAGGGAAAATGTGTCCCTGCTGCCAAATAGAGCAGGGAACCTAGTGACACAGGAGATGGAAAAGGCTGAGGTACTGAATGTCTTATTTGCCTCAGTCTTTACTAGCAAGACAAGCCTTCAGGAATCCCAGGTCTAAGACATTAGTGGAAGAGCCTGGAGTAAGGAAGACTTACCCTTCGTGGACAAGGATCAGGTCAGGGAATATTTAAGCAAGCTGGACATATGTAAATCCATGGGCCTTGATGGAATGCACCTACAAGTGCTGAGGGAACTGGCAGATGCCATGGTGAGGCCACTCTCAATAATTTTTGGTTGATCATGGTGGTTGGGAGAAGTGCCTGAAGACTGGAAGAAAGAAAATGTCACTCCTATCTTCAAGAAGGACAAGAAGGAGGACCCAGGAACCTACAGGTCTCTCAGCCTCATCTCCATCCCTGGGAAGGTGATGGAGCAACTAATCCTGGAAGCCGTTTCCATGCCCATTAAGAACAAGAAGGTGGTCAAGACTAGTCAGCATGGATTCACCAAGGGGAAGTCATGCTTCACTGACCTGATAACCTTCTGTGATGACATGACTGGCTTGGTATATGAGTGGAAGTCAGTGGATATTGTCTACCTTGACTTCAGTAAGGCTTTTGACACCGTCTCTCGTAAGATCCTCATGGAGAAGCTGATGAATTATGGGCAGGATGAGGAGACAGTAAGGTGGATTGAAAACTGGCTGAACAGACAGGTCTAGGGGATGTGATCAGTGGAACAAAGTCTAGTTGGAGGCCAGTAACTGGTGGTGTACCCCAGGGGTCAATACTGGGTCCAATTCTGTTCAACATCTTCATTAACGATCTGGATGGTGGGACAAAGCATACCCTCAGCAAGTTTACTGATGATGCAAAACTGGGAGGAGTGGCTGATACGCGAGGGGGTTGTGCTGCCCTCCAGAGGGACCTTACCAGGCTGGAGAAATTGGCTAACACAAACCTCATGCAGATCAACAAGGGGAAGGGCAAGGTCCTGCATTTATGGAGGAACAACCCCATGCACTAGTACATGCTGGGAGCCACTCAGCTTGAAAGTAGTTTTGCATCAAAGGCCCTGGGGCTCCTGGTGGACCAAGTTGAACATGAAGCAGTGATGTGCCATTGTGACAAAGAAGGCCAGCTGTAAGCTGGGTTGCTATAGGAGTGTTGCCAGCAGGTCAAGGAAGGTGATGCTTCCCTCAGCACTGGTGAGGCCACACCTGGAGTGCTGTGTCCAGCTCTGGGCTGGACAGTGCAAGAGAGATGTGGAGTTACTGCAGAGAGTCCAGCTAAGGGCTGCTAAGATAATTAAGGGAATGGAGCATCTCTCCTATAAGGAAAGGCTGAGAGAGCTGGGACTGTTTAGCCTGGAGAAGAGAAGGCTCAGGGGGGGATCTCATCAATGTATACAAGTACCTGAAGGGAGAGTGCAAAGAGGATGGAGCCAGACTCTTCTGAGTGGTGCCCAGTGACAGGTCCAGAGGCAATGGGCACAAACTGAAACACAGGATGCTCTGTCTGAACATCAGGAAACATTTATTTTCTGTGAGGGTGACTGAGAGCTGGTACCCAGAGAGGTTGTGGAGTTTCCATTGTTGGAGATACTCAAAACACAACTGGACACGATCCTGGATAACCTACCATAGGTGGCTCTGCTTGAGTAGGGGGGGTTAGACCAGATGACCGCCAGAGGTCCCTTCCAACCTCAACCATTCTGTGATTCTGTGATGCAATAACTGCATTCAGCTGAAATGTAGAGTTGTGTACTACAGCGCAATACATTTGGCAGTCCAAATTATTCAAGAATAACCATGACAAATATCCAGATCATTCTGAAGTCCCGGTGCATGTCTCAGATTCAGCATGCCAAAATCACTTTTTTTCCTTATTTAATATTTACTGTGTCATTAGGTATGATTGTTGGTTTTGTTTTTTTTTTTTTTGTAAAAATATCATTATTGTTTCCTGGCAAAATCCTTGCATTTTTAGCTCCCATGTCTAAGCTGACTTCATGAAACTGATTATTGTTTCTGTAAACTAACTGTCAGGAAAAAGGTGTAGAAATCCAGAAGTCAGAAGCAGTTCTGACTGCTGACCTGAGTGTGTATCTGCAGCACCAGCTGACTGGAAGGGAAAAGGTCTATTAGAAGACTTACAGTGGGCTAGAATATGAGGCAACCAACTATTATGCATTACTAATTACAAAGTTAGAGTTGTACGTAACGTGTAGAAGTTCTGAAAAGACAGTCTTAATTCATAGTTATAGTGCTAGAAATTATCAATTACTGAGCTTGCCTAGACATCTGATGAGCCATCCAAATATAATTCAAACTGATGGGGTGATCAAATGCTTTGATTCAATTTCTGAATGAAAATGGTATGGAAGTTGGGAATGTCACAGCAGGTGGTTGATGTCAGCCCCCAGAACACAAGTCATGGAATCTTGATCACCCCTTTTCCTCCTCCAGTGAAAAAGCATTCAGGCTCCCTCCTCCTAATCATTAACTATCTCAGTTTGGAGCAACCTGAGGTCTCAAATGCTGCCTGTTGGAAAAAGTAGATGGTTTGATCAGCAGGCTTGACTACACAGGTACAAGAGAATCCTATGAGATGCTCAGGAAAAGCAAGGGAACAATCAGTGATGTGAGTTGGGATGCCCTCAGAAACTCACAGGAAGGTCTTCTGAAGTCAAGCCTCAGGAGGTCTAACATTTTGCTTGCTCATACCAAACACTTATGGTAACAAGCTAAGAAATAGGTGCTGTAATAGCTCAGTCGGTTATGGCTGACAAAGTCCTCACCAGTAAACTGCACTGTTATCTTTCTTGAGTAAAGTTGCAGCCTTGCCATTGGGTAGATTGGTTTCAAAATGTCCCATTTATCAAAATAACTTTTTATTACAGTCTTTCTGAGACTGCCTTATAATTGTTGGGGGTTATTTTGAAAAACAAATACTACTTATTGCGCACTCCTAAACCTTTATTGCGACCATAAAAGTTGCAATAGGTAGCATTACAGGCAGTTTGAAAAGTGAGATCAGAAATTAAGAAGGAGGAGGCATAAGTTATTGAACGTGACATTGTACAAGAAAGAGATCAAGTTGGGGGAGAAGAAAAGCAAAGCACCACGAAAACAGGTAAAAGTTGTCTTGAAAGGAAAGACTGATTTGAAGGAAGAATAAAGATGTGCTGAAGAAGCACAGTCAGTGTTTCATCTCAGAAGTTCTCATCTGCTTAATCTAAATACTTTAACTTTTAAAATTTCTTTTCCATGTTGCCAAATGTAGAATTACTTTGATTGATTGTATTTGAATTATTAATTACTTCCGCAGAATTTCTGAAGTGGTGGGTGAAAGAAGAAAGATGCCCAGTAAGTCTTTCCTCACTGATTTGAATATTAGAAATACTGCTACTGCTACTGAAATAGCTTTCAGTACTGTTGAAAATTCTTTCTACACATATATTTTGTTTAAAGCTCTTCATAAAGTAACCTTTAATAACATATCATTCAATATTTATGGGTCAACTTTCGAGTTGCTCCACTGGAACACTTAATTTTTTTCAATGTATTGAAGCTAATTATTAATTTCATACTATATTTCATTTCCTTACAGCTAATCAAGAAAAATAGGTAAAAATTCAAGCCATTTAAAGTAGCAGAGCTAAAGATGCCTACAAGTCTGTAATTCACTAGAGGGGCTCTGGTGATGTTCCAACCCCGGAAGCTTTCAACTCAAGCACAGGGACCAAATTTTGGTGCTGTGTGCCCTCAAGAAAATCATCTTTATATCGAATACATTAGAATATTTCCAAATACTAAATATGCATAAATAATGTATTTGGAACATGAAAGGAAGAGAGTAAGCTATTTGTTAAAAAGAAATGATAAAAAATGTTTGTTGACTGACTGGAAAGAGAGGGCTGCAATTTTAACTTAGCTGTGAATGCAGATACTTCCCTTTAGCAGAGCAAGGACAAATATTTATCTTATATTTTTGAGTTAGAAATGAAAATTATTTCTATCTTTATCTATTTCTACAGCTCCTGGGTTTGTGGTTCTACTCTGTGACTACACAGAAATCAGTCATTTCACTCACTATTTTATTTCCTACTTATTTTCCTTCTTATCTATCTGTATGATACACTAATTTCCTGCCTTGTGTTTTGTAACTTTCTACTTTCTGCTTGGACTTTTTCTTCCCATGTTCTTTTAGCTTTCTCTAGCAAAACCCTTTATGCTTTCTTTTCAGTGCCAGGTCCTGCTTTTGAATGACTTTCCTGATACCACTGTCTATCTTCCATTCCTCTGTCCTCACAACTGCTTTTCAATTTATGGTGTATATTAAGCAAAAGACCATAGTTTATTCATTACTCTTTTTTACATATATGAGCACTACTGATTACTTTCTGCGTATATAAGTAGCTCCATGCAAATGGCAAATGTATATACTAAATAAAAGTAAAATAAAATAAAATAAAATAAAATAAAATAAAATAAAATAAAATAAATCGTATTTTCAGAAAGCACAGATATAATTATGCCTTTTCCCATTTGAATCCTCCTCACATCATGTATTCTTTAACAAAGACTGACAATAACGTGTTTGATTTTAGAGTACCACAAATAATCTACCTATGCTATTGTGCACTAGGATATCACTAGAAACAGCATTCTTTGTGAACTGGAAATTTGATTGAGCCCCATAGGTGGATGTCCCTCAGGCACCTTCAGTCAGTAAGAAGTTGGAGTGAGTTTAAATTTGTCTGAAGGTAGAAGGCTCTGTGTCCCTTGAGCTATTGCACTGTCTTCATTTTCTCCATTTTTTATTCTCCCCCCTTTACATAATCCTAGTCTGATATTAGGAGATGTCAAAGAGAGAGAATAACAGCTCAAGAACCTCACTGAAGGGTTATTACACTTTTGACAAGCTACAAGGCAGAAGGGATAGTACATCTTCTACAATCTGTCTTTATGAACTATTCTGATAGCAAACCTTTGCTCTCAGCACAAAGTATTGCTGTAAGACACGTTTTATTAGTGGGTGGTTTGAGTTGGAGGTGGGCATATGTACTCCCATATGGCCTTACTCATCCCAGAAGGGACTATTGCCTGATGGCTGCAGCTGTAGAGGAGTGGATTTGATGGCCTAGACAGTCCCTTTCTGTTCCTACATTTCCAAAAGTGCATCATTTTTCTGTATATGGGAGAATATACTCAAATGTTATATTAGCTGGGACAAAAAGCAATTATCTCTGTAAGTGGTTACAGGATACATTGTGCACTTTCTTTCTTCCTTATGATATACCCTCGCCCACTAACCAGCCTAGGCATGGGGTGAAATGCTCACCCCAGGGACAAAAATGTTACCTCTAGTGTCTCACCTGGCCGATGTGCCTTTGGAACTGCCATGTTCATCACTCGCCCTCCATCCTGAGGTTTGGGGGGGGATGCGGTAAACCTGCAAATCCCCGACTCTGACGGCGTGCTTGAGGTCAGACTGTCTGTGTAGTCATTAGTCCCTGCCGTGAGCTGCTCCGACGATGTGTCTGATATGAAGCATTCTGTAATGGTGAACTTGGCATGTCTCAGCTGCTCTTCCATTTTTGCATGCTCATATGCTCTCGCTAGCTCTTCGTATGTTGAGGAGGCACTTTCTGTGGAGACCATGCTGCTTCTTGCTCGATCTAAACATCAGAAATATAAATAATGGGAGAAAGAAAACATCTGCACAATCCTTTTTGGAAAAAAAGCTATGAACATGATAGTATTTCTTAATAAAATGCAGAGCCCCTGAAATTATCAAGGTGATTTAAATGAGTCTGCTTCACTATAAATGTCTGCATAATTTTTAGTTAAGTCAGTTACTTGATAATTACAGATAATCTAAAGTGAAGTCTTATTCTGCTAGCAGCATTTTTTGGCTTAGCATTAAATTAATGGCTTAGAAGAAATAATCTTTAATGCATGAAAAAGGTTACCTTTTTTTTTTTACAAAAAATCATTTCTCTGAAAGTTAAATGACTTAAAAATGTTAAAAACCCACAAAACAGATTTAGCAAAATGAGGAACAGCTTCTTTACATTATCTTTTTAATGCATCTCAGAAATATTTCTGTGAGGCGATGTCTAGGTGAGAAAGGATAGTCTTTCTGTATCTGTTTCAATCTTATAACTTTTTTTTGAGAAAGCCCTAAGGACAAAGGTCAAATATAAAGGCAGTGTCTCTCAGACATTGTGTCTCTAGACACCAGGTAAAATACTAACTCATTTCATACGGAACAAAGGTCTTAAGAAAGCAATATCATTTGGTAGCTACCAGTGTGCAGTGATTCAGGTGTTTTTTTCAATGCTGCTGAAGCTAATGGGGGCTTCATATTTGACACACAGGCTGTTATGACCTAGAAGCTGTTCTTTTCTGCTGATGAGTTTCCAAGAATAGCAATATTTCTTAAACAAGCACTATTATTAAAGATGCAGATGGCTACTGATACATTAAAAAGCATTCTGGAAATGCAGCACTCATTTCTGCAGGGACAAATCACTGATCTGTTGCACCCATCACACTTCTACTTCAGTGAGCTGGAAGAGCAGAGGACTTTCAAAAGTTCCTTGGGCAGAAGTCATGTTTCATCACAAGATCTGCACAGTTTCAGACATTGTTGGTGATGTTCAATAAACAAGCACAATGTAATAGCTAATTCATAAAAATGGGACTCCTATAGCAGCCAGAGGCAACTGTGTTGTTATTGCAAATCTTTATCTTTTTTATTGTGTGCTAGGATCCTTGCATCAGTTTTCATTGTGCACAAAGAACAACACTCCTGCCACTTGTAAATAGGACCATGCATTATTTAAAATGACAAGTACTTCTACAATATGCTGTAACTTGCTTAAGATTTTGAGCTGGCCAGAACTTAACAAGGCTTCCCCCCCC
>VZTQ01001745.1:86949-98858 GCA_013400755.1 Pelecanoides urinatrix
AACATCACCCTGTTTTTCACATTTGATTCGTAAATCACACCAAAATAATCTCTTTCCAACTTTCTGATGAACTGGAAACTCCTGGAAGGCTGCAGTTGCCCAGTGCCATAGAAGCAGTGTCTGTAAATATGATGGTCATGCAAAGGTCCCAGTTTGGTCCATGAAGCTCAGGACGTGCAGCTTCCTATATCCCATGCACTGGGGAGACTATTCCAGGAGGAATCTGCTTAAACACCTACTTTAGATTTGATGAAAGTTCATCAAATCATCAAGCCCAGGGTGAACTTCATGAAACCTAGATTCATCAGAAAATTTCTAATAGCGTCTAGTTAGAACATTAGAACTTAGTTACAGCTATGAACTGCTGCAATACATTTCTCCTAAGCTTAAAAGCTACAGCTTTTAAACCTGGAATTGTTTTGATAAAAGTGCTAAACTCTGCCAAATATCAATTGCATCAACTAGATTCAGAAATCTGAACTCCATGTTGGAAAATTGATCAAATATGCACATTAGTTCAATTGAGTCTTGAACACAGACTTTGGCTACATCTATTACAGTGTTTATTTGGAAGTTTTAAACTTCTGAAGTACTTAGATTAAAGTGGCTCTATTCTTTCCTGAGAAACTGAGTGTCATAATAGAGCTACATTTTGGCACAAGAAAACCTTTCTTAGGCATGATGTAAAGCTTGCTATCTCTTACATAAATCACTGTGTGTTCAAGGGTAGACACAGAGTAGGAAAGTATCCATGTTAAAATATAGATTATGAAGTCTGTTTACAAAACTGCATGTGGTTTGTCTATTAAACCACACAGAAAATTGAATTCTCTGCTCTTTGCCACACCCATTGGAAAATATCCTTGGGTGACAAAATGTTGGAACACATGTAAGTGCACCTGAAATCTGGAATATCTACAAAAAGGTTTTCTGAGATAATATCTGTATCTGTATAACTATTAGAGTTAATCCTTAAAGCCTTATCACAATTCTACCTGAAGAAATCAGGATGAAGTTTGTCAGCTGGCTAGAGGTATCTATTGAGTGCCATTACCCTATGGAGACAACATAGGGGTCTACAAGTTTAAGAGGATGAGTTGTGAAAGGATGAGAACTCCAACCTATAAATTACTGGATGTAAGGGAAGTCAGATGCTTGTTCTTATAGAGAGAATAAAAACAGTCATACTGGTTTTCATGGTGAAAGGCCAGTCACACCTACTGCTTTGTAGGTCTAACACATAGCTTTTTCATGTGACAAACACTTTTCCCCTAAAATCAGGATGGAAGGTAGGCAATTCCTTCTGAGGAGGCCAAAGTAAGCCTGGATTCACTTCTGTCAGGAATACCTTTGAATAGTATTTTACCTTTCTTCATATTTAACCTTTATTAGATTTGCTTTGTGACTATTCCTCTGCTTAATCATTTACTCATTTATTTGGCTTTTTTTTGGTCACTTGTTCAGTGTAGGGCAGAGAAGAAAGCTTTTTTTTTTTCAGTTACAATTGCATTTATAATGTGAAGACATCAAGAAAAGATGAAGACTGCAGGCAGAGTATGTATTCAGTTTCTCCCCACTTATCATATAGAGGAATAAAACCTATTTTTTTTCTCAGGAAAATCAGGGCTAGCTGCTGTAGTATTCAGTGATATGAATGGATTTTGACTTGGACTTTAATTCCAGATTTTTCCCTCTCATTTTTTCCGCTTAGAATAAACCCTATGAACATATTACATGAATGGGAAAAGGAAAATACTAACCTCAATGTAGCTCAAACCTTAAAACCATTCCACCTATGACTCAGGCCTATTCTTGGTTGCTAATACTGCCCCTTCCTGGTCAATGCTGTTTCATGCAGCAAATTCTCCTACTTTTTCTTTCAGATACACGAAGTACAGCACTTCAGCTACAGGAAGAATTACCGCCATATCTTTCAAAGGACTCCAGTATGCGTGTGTGGCATGAGAAACCACGGGCACAATATCTGTTATTATTAGCACTATACGCATTTGTGGCACCCCTTATAAACAGCCTACAGAAAAACACGCTAGCAAGGCAAAACTAACGACACCTAAGCACCAAATGAAGTACATCAAGGACCAAGAAGGTTGCTGCAGCTACTGCTGTCCCGCTGGCACAGCGCAGCCCTGCAGAGCGCCTCGCACCTGTGTCCTGCGAGGGGCTGACGCTGTAGCTGTCGCTTTCCTTGTCCACCGATCCTGCTGGCCTGGGGGTGGGCAGCCTCCAGTCGGTGGTGAGGGTATGAGCTGATATGGTGGGGTGAGGTCTGTTGAGGGTCCACTGACTAGCGTAGCGGTTGCGAGCTGTGGGTCCGGTTTTGGCACTCCTCCTTGTGGTAGGATCTGTGATGGATAACAGAGAAGGTCTTTGCCACTAGGCTCTTGAATTGATAAGGAAACAAGCCCTGTCAGAAGGGGATGGCCACTGAAATCACGTTGGTTAGAAAAAGCCACAAAACATCCTTTGTGGAAAAAAAAATAAACAGTGAAAGTGCTGTTCATTACCAAACTGCTAACGTTACCCTCTTTCTAGTGAAACCATGCATTTTAAAAAGGATGCAGCTGAAGACCTGAGAGGCCCACCAATCTCCTATGACACATTGATTATAATGAATGTGCAACATAATCAACATAAGCAGTTCTCCAGTACCAAAACCACTTTGCGATATGAAAGAGCACAAGGCAAGTAGATCTGGTGGGGGATTTCATACCACATCTCAAGTGAAGTCTAAGGTAAATTATCCGCGTAGATGTGGTACAGAAACACCCTACACCAGGTACCTGCCCTCAGTTTGTAAAAACATGTGCTTAGAAATGTGGTGATATAATTTCCTATTCTGGACATTTTACTAATACTTTTAATGTATTATGGTATTAATCAGCTACAGTTTCCCTATTTTTTTTAACAGGTAGCCAAGACATAGAACACAACCTGTAATAGTGCCATCAGAGTTTCAGTAGGAACAGGTTCATAATGGTTTCACTGTTTTAAAAAAAATTAGTAAATAAATACAATTTTTTAAACTTTAAAAATCATCTGCTACTTGTTTAAGGTCAGCAATATTTTATTTATTATCCTAGAGATGATATGGTGACCAAGGGAGCAAAAGCAAACTATCTGCCAAAACTGACCTCCTTAATTTTGTTAATAAATAGTTCTTCTGTAAAAGAGAGGCTTGTACTCCCTAACAAAGCAAGTGGAATAGAAAAATCATTATGTGGCAAACAGAAAGTGACTCTCTCTTCGGAGCTTCTGAAAGGATATTACTAACAATATGAGAGAAAGTGTATTACAAATGAAAAAATCAAATCTATTCAAATGTTCTTTCACATTCAAATGGTGAAGTTGTCAGTCTTTGAAGTTAGAGATTTTAGCAGAAGCAATTTAAAGAAATAAACAATACCCAGATAATGACTCTGAGCATTGCTTCTGCCTAAGCATTCCCAGTAAGAATTTGTATTCTGCTGCTTCGAAGAAACAAGGTATTTGTTTACAAATACCAGCTATGGTCTGATCCTTCTGCTTCACATCTTCCCCCTACAGCAGTGGAAAAATTTGAACCTGGTGCCATTGGTAATTGATCCTCCTGGTAAGTGCAACACATAGCCACCTCACATGGATAACATCCAAAAATGCACTTGGCATGACATGACCAGCCTGTCAGTATAAACCACCGCTTGTACCAGCTGTGGAAAGTTGGCACGTGGCTGTCATGTAGCCAGAAGTGAGCCTCGTGCCTGCTTCGAGGGAAGACAGAAGGACAGAAGGAGAGTGCTAGTGGGAAAACTCTTGGCACGGTGCTGGGGCTGCTTGGTCTGGAGAAGAGAAGGATTGGGGGGATCTCATCAATGTATATAAATACCTGAAGGGAAGGTGCAAGGATGACAGAGCCATGCTCTTCTCAGTGGTGCCCAGTGACAGGACCAGAGGCAATGGCCACAAGGTGAAACATGGGAGCTTCCCTCTGAACATCAGGAAACACTTTACCGTGAGGGTGGCTGACACTGGCACAGGTTGCCCAGAGAGGCGGTGGAGTCTCCATCCTTGGAGATACTCAAAAGTTGTCTGGGCATGGCCCTGGGCAACCGGCTCTAGGTGACCTTGCTTTAAGCAGAGGGGTTGGACTAGCCAGTGCCCAGAGATGCCTCAACTGTTCTCTGATCCCGTGACTCAGTAGGTTTTCGTCAGCAATTTGAAGGAGGCGGGAGAGCCTGCTGCCAGCAGGCAGGAGGTCAGTGCTCATCCTGCTGAGCATGTGCTGAGCAGTAGCTCTGCACCAGCTGTGCTGTGCCTGCATAAGGGTCTCTGTAGCACAGACACAGCGAGCTCCAGAGCTGCCGGTGTGATGGAAAACAGCACACATCTGGTGCCCCTGTTGTAAAGCCAGCTCTGCTGTCATATGCTGAAACATAACTGTAGAGAGCTGAGGTGAGCAAGGCAAAGGTTCATGGAGCATACCTCTTTTATAAATAAATACAAAAGAACTAGAGAACAACTTTGAAAGTGCTGTAAGGGAATATTTGCCAATCAGTGAGCGTGAGTATGCTCAGGCGGGAGGATCCATAACCTCTGAGCCACCCGGCTGGGCACTGCACCGCTCTTCACACAGAAAGCTGTGGGTCTAAACAAAATCTCATAGCCTAGCCTCTGTCAAAGCTTTATTAGTGTCTTAAATCCAGAGAACACAACCTAAAGGTCTCTGACCCGGCCCTGCACACTGCTGCAATCAGGTCTTTACTGCATAATAAAAGTGATGGTGGATTTCTATTTCCAAAGCTGGGCTGGACACAGATCATAATCTCATACATGAGTTAAACTCCAGTTTAATTTGAGGAAAATCTCCTCCTGAATTCAATAGACTGAAGCACATAACTGCACACAAAAAAGGGATTAGGAATGGAAGATGCTGGTGCTATAAAATGCTGTGGTGTAGTACAGGCAGGCAATTTTGGGGTGGTGCCTCTTTCTTTGTTAGAAAAGACGGGGTTGGAAAACAATGGAGACTCCATTGGTTGCTCAGACGATCTTGATCTGTCAACATGATAAAAATTATATGATATTTTTTGCTCTTAGTGAGCAGGCTAGCCAGCATGTACATGAACTAAAGGAGCGAGACAAGAGTAGTACCAGAAAGAAAACAAATGTCATATCTTGACTCTTCTAACTCAAATGTCATGGCTCTCCACAGATGAAAAATGATGGTACTAATTTAATCCTCAAGAAATAACTAGCCATAGCTTAACTCTGTCAGAGTTAGAAAAGCAGCAAGGTCAGGACTAGAACAATTATCATTTATAAAGACTGGAGTGGAAATGAAGATGAAATGAAGTTTTTTCAAATAATCTGCATTTTAGGTGATGCACAACTAAGCTTTCAGCATTTATGTTCACCAAACTCTCCAAGTAAACAAATTCTGAAACGATCAAGGGATAGAAATAATCCAAGAGATTTTAGAAAATGCACACTGCTAGTGAACTACACTTTGATAATATTCCTAACTCATAAGTATTCCTTCAATCTAGTGATTTTCTTTTCCATTTACATAGATATGGAACACATTCATGAGAGAAATTAAGAATAGATTGCAGCAGTATATTAATGTATGATAGTATTTTAATCACTATAAGAATAACTCAACATGAATATACCTAGAAAAGTAATTTACCATAATAACTAAAACTGGAAATACAACTTTTTTCAGAAAAGCAATAATAAGAAATGTATTTCTTGCCTGATGGAGGGGTAAGGAGGGAAGATGTATTTTGAAATACAATAAAGATTGATCACTGAGAAAGAATGTATTGGACACTAAAAGCCATTAAGCTGATTTACTCAATAAATTCTAGAAATTAATATCTAGCATGCATTTGGTTTAATGAAAGCCAGGTATGAATTATTTCAAATTACACCTACATTTCAGATGCATATGCAATTTTTACCATATTGAATCACTCAATGCAATTGTATAAGAAATGTTCTCTGCTGACCTAAATAGATTTCTCTCAAGTTTCAGATTAAAGAAAAAACCTCATGAGGATACAAATGCAGGAGCACATTCATTTCCACATAGCTTTCTCCTCTCCAGATATCATATTCTCTTATATGCTTACTTGTTCCTGGCCGGGCATCAGAAACATCCACCAGTGGTCCCGTGGCTTGTGACACAGACTGGTAATGTACTGTGTGGGTGACAGTAAGTGACTTCTGCTTAGACGTCTCTCCAAAGTCAGCATCGGTGAGCAGAACTGTTGATCTGTCATCTGTAAGTAAAAAAACCCATCAGACAGATATCGAATAATGAATCTTGGGTTTGCCTTTATAAGAGCTTTACAGCCAGTCCCCAGACTGCTTTTCAGCTGAGTGCCACCACTGACAGTGGCAGCTCCCTCTTCTCTGCAGGGCTGAAGATGGCTCTGAAGTGTGTACCACAACTTGGGAGCTTCTGGGTTTAAACTCAAAGTTCATACTAAAGAATAAGTGTAATCTTCATGTCTATCTTTATGATTTCACCTTAGACATGTGCAACTAAGACAGACTATTAAGCATCCTTCCAAAAAGCTAATTTGTGTGTAATTAGTTTTGGCTCTAACTTCTTTCTTTCCCATCTTTTGAACACTGCCCTCTTCCCTTTCATTTTCAGAGAGCTCAGCTGAGCTTTTAAACAACATATTCAATTTATTTCTTTTTATTAACATAATTAGTAATGTCCTCAGTGAAATCACCCATGTCTTCCCAGAAGGAGGTCGTTAGGTAATGTTGCTAACTAACCCTGTACCAGTCAGCTTTTTCTCTACAGACAGAATATGGTAGAAGGGATGCCCATGACCCAGGACAGTTTTTAGGGAGCTGCTTATTTTTAAGCACGTGAGCACCATAGTGAAGTAAATGGAAATATACCTGCAGGGCAGCTAAGTAGCCTTAAGCCCAGTGTTTTGCCATTCTGGAAGCTAAGGGCTAAGTCCTACCAGCTCTCTCTGCACCAGACCTCAGTACTGTAGGTTTGAAAAAGAAGCTTTGGGGAGCTTTATGTGATTTGTATAAATTTCTCAAAACATAGTCATTCCAGCTGACTATGGGCTCTCCTGCAGCTGCAAAGAAAGGTGTGAGGTGAAGTCTGACCTTGGGAAGGACTGAGGAAAAAAAGTGAGCACTGACCTTTACTGTTGTATGGTTCTGCTGCCTGTTGCTTCCCTATGGGGTAGGATATATGCACCAAATTTCTACACAGACCTTGATCCCTGCAGAAAGCCAGTGCTATACAGCATTTTTTTTTTTTTTTTTTTTTCAGTTGTGATCTCTGTATTGTATTTATTTTGCTCCAAAGAGGAAGCTGGTCCACTTCATCGTGGAAGGTTGAACAGCAATAAATCTTCCACTGTCTCTGTGCTTGCAGGACAATTGTTTGCATGGTATCAGACTTCCTTTTCATTCTTTACAGTCTTTTTATCCATTCCTAACAGTAATAAAAGCCACAAGAAGTTCCTGCTATGCTATGCTATATAGCTTTGTAATGTATTTCTAAGGGGACTGGCAGCAGTGCATTTACTAGTCAGCAGAGGTTGATCCGCTTATTCTAAGCATTCCTGGTTTTGGGGTTTTTTTTAGCTTGACAAGACACCATTAAGGCAAAGGGTTCTGCACAATAACATAGCTAGCATTTTTTACCCAAAGAAGGCCATAAATAGAATGAGCATTATGAAATCAAATTACTCTATCTCTGGCAAAAGATGAGCTCTTATTCAGGTTGGGAATAAAGCCTCTTGGCAGTAAACTATGTCAAAGACTGCCAAAGGGCCTGCTTATTCTGAGTGCTTTGTGGAGAGCTGGCTATTACTAAGACACTGATCGTATTACTACAATTAAGGCACTAACGGTATTTCCACTATAACCCCTTATTGCTCAGCAACTGTAACTCAAAAGTCTTGCCACAGTGTGTACCCATACAGTCACAAGATCAGGTTGCATTTTTATTGCATTGAGATTTCAGACATCTTGTGTTTATTTGGAAAAAAAACCCAGCACCAAACAATTCTGTTTTTCATGACAGTTCAGCTATGTGCCAGCCACATGAGAAATCTTGTTTTCTGTTGTGTGAAATAGTTTAGATTTGAATTTTGCATAGATACACAAAAGCTGAAAACGGATCAAAATGTTGAAATATCATTTGCTATAGACAGTTGGATGCAATATGCAACGTGTAAGTTTTAGAAGTTGGCTGTTGCAAATCTTTAAATACTGATATTGTAGTTTCAGAATTTCATTTTCCTTATAAGTAATGCCAGTGAACCAACTGTCTGGTCAAAACCAAAAGAGAAATAAAAGTGAAAATCATAAATCTGCCAGTCTTCATTTACATTTTCTTCAAGCAGCTCTTTCCATCAGCTTCATTTTCCTAATGTCCTGCATTATTTTAAATACTGTACTGCGATTACTTAAAGTGGAAAATGATTCAAAGGGGAGAAAAAAAAATCAGTTCAGTTTTCAAATGTGGCAATTATTTTGCACCTCTTTTTTCTTGATGTGTGCAGTGGGGAAAACGTGTAGGGTAAAGGAGGTTCACCTAAAGTACCTGTTACATTAACCAGTGAAAACAAGCCCAACAAGAGTTTACCAATGGTCTCCATCGTGTCCCTCTCCTCAATCAGAAGCTGTGCTCTGGGAATGTCTATGTGCATCCTCAGTGTTTGCTGCTGCTTATTAAGTGTATCTGATGTCCTGGTATTCTTGCTAAAAACAAAAGAGAAGTGAACACATTAACATTTCAGCCTAAATGAAAGGATATTTGCAAACTTCCTCATTTTAAATCTGTCCAGCTCAAACAAAAAAATAATATAACCATAATCAGCAAAATACTCATACATATTATTTTCCCCTGTTCAGAACAAGTGCATGGTATTAATTTATTGCATGTGACAAGCAGTTAAATGAACGCACAGTGTTGAGGGATTTGGTCTATTCTTTGTCAGTAGGGATCTCCTGAAAATTTCATATAGTTTTCTTCAAGTGTTGTCATGTAAGGAAATTAGTAAAAACACTTTGCAAGGTGAACCTTTTCTTTCATTCCTCATGAATATGAGTAAAGAAACACACAGCTGATCAAATAGGTTGGTAGGAAAATGATGTCTTGAGTAATTTCTAATTATTTTTTAACTTCATTATTTTTCATTAGATAAATTCAAATTATCACTAGAATTGATAAATGAAAAAGCATATTAATAACTAGGGATTCCATTAATAAATTGCATAAAGTAAAAAAAGGTTTTAGTCCCATTGATATTCCAAGAATAAAATTGCAAATCTTGTTTACATTCATGGATTATTTCTAATTGATTGATGCAATATTCTAAAAAAGAACATAAAACAATTATTCTATCATCATGCAAATTGAAACAATTTCATTTTGAAGTTTGTGTACCAGAAAATTACTTCTTAAATGAGCTGTCTACTGAAAGCAAATGAAAATGGATAATAAAACTGAGTGCTACAATCATTTCTAGTACAGAGCTTGCACCAAGACTTCAGACTGCACTAAAAACCCAGGAACTCTTTGACCTTTTAGATGTAATTCTCTTTGGAGGAGAGGAAATATTTGCAAATACATCTTTACACAGGGAGGTTGAGGAAAGTTAGGACAAATCAGCCAGTAGTGTGATCCAAGTGCTCAAAGTTCAGAGAGATTTAAAATGCAAGTGAAGGCTCATTTTCTGGTGTAAAACTGTTGAGCTATAGGCCAGTCAGTCTCACCTCTGTGCCTGGGAAGATCATGGAACAGATCCTCCTGGAAGCTCTGCTAAGGCACATGGAGGACAGGGAGGTGATTTGAGACAGCTAGCATGGCTTCACCAAGAGCAAATCCTGCCTGACCAACTAGTGGCCTTCTATGATGGAGTAACTACATCAGTGGACATGCGAAGGACTACTAATGTAATCTATCTGGAGCTCTGTAAGGTCTTTGACATGGTCCCCCCAAAACATGCTTCTCTCTGAGCTGGAGAGGTATGGATTTCATGGGTGGACTGTCTGGTGGGTGAGGAATTGGTTGGATGGATGTATCCAGAGGGTAGTGGTCAATGCCTCAATGTCCAGACGGAGATTGGTGATGAGTGGTGTCCCTCAGGTGTCTGTATTGGGACTGGAACTGTTTAGCATCTTCATCAATAACATAGACAGTGGGATCGAGTGCACCCTCAGCAAGTTTGCAGATGACGTCAAGCTGAGTGGTGCGGTCAACATGCCTGAGGGACGGGCTGCCATCCAAAGGGACTTGGACAACCTTGAGAAGTGGGCCTATGAGAACCTCATGAGTTCAACAAGGCCAAGTGCAAGGTCCTGCACCTGAGTCAGAGCAACCCCTGGTATCAATACAGGCTGGGGGATGAAAGGATTGAGAGCAGCCCTGTCAGGAAGGACTTGGGGGTACTGGTGGAGGAAAAGCTGCTTGTGAGCTGACAATGTGTGCTCGTCACCCAGACGGCCAACTGTTTCCTGGACTGCATCAAAAGCAGCGTGGCCAGCAGGTCGAGGGAGGTGATTCTGCCCCTCTACTCTGCTCTGGTAAGACCCCACCCGCAGTGCTGCATCCAGCTCTGGAGCCCTCAGCCCAAGAAAGACATGGACCTGTTGGAGCGGGTCCAGAGGAGGGCCATGAAAATGATCAGTGGGGTGGAACACCTCTCCTATGAAGAAAGGCTAAGAAAGTTGGGGTTATTCAGCCTGGAGAAGAGAAGGCTTTGGGGAGACCTTATTGCAGCCTTTCAGTACTTAAAGGGGGTTTATAAGAAAGATGGCAGCAAACTTCTTAGCAGGGCCTGTTGTGACAGGACAAGGGGAATGGTTTTAAACTAATAGAGGGTAGATTTAGACTAGATATAAGGAGGAAATTTTTTTACAATGAGGGTGGTGAAACACTGGCACAGGTTGCCCAGAGTGGTGGTACATGCCCCATCCCTGGGAACATTCAAGGTCAAGTTGGACGGGGCTCTGAGCAACCTGATCTAGTTGAAGATGTCCCTGCCCATGGCAGCGGGTTGGACTAGATGACCTTTAAAGGTCCCTTCCAATCCAAAGTATTCTATGATACTATGATTCTATGATTCTGAAATAGCTGTAGATCACTCAGTTTAATTCTCCTTGGCAATGAATTATTTTTGTTAATGGAATCAGCAGAGGACTACTAAACTACTTGATGATAAGCTCACTTCTTCCCTGAGTGCGGGCTTCTACATAGGAGATTGATGCATGTGTGATGAGCCCACATCCCTAGACAATTTGCCTTAACTTCCTGCTGTGTCTCCATGTGAGCAAGACCTAACTATTGCAGGCTTGGCGGTCCTTGTTTTTAGGAGGAATTTCGTTGTCATGTGGTCAGTAATTCTGCTCCAAATCCAAGAGTGAAATCTGCAAGGCACACAGGTACACCTCTCTGGCTGATTCTCACCTTCTGACTTTCTCTGTTCTTGTGGTCCCCAGCATTAACACTGTCTATGCATCTCAAACTTTAACGTCTCTGTCTTTATCTGGATGGTTAGGTGGTACTGTTGCCATCATGTACAGATGGATAACTGAAATGCATTCAAACAGCCTACAATTGGTGCCTCATTTAATCATTATGGAAGAAAAATATCAGAAGAGCTACCCAAGGGCTGCCAGACTTTTCTCCATATATAATCAGTGGAGAATAGTACTCACAGTGTCTTATTAAGCACATAAATTTTCAAAGACATTTAGGATCCTAAATGCAGATAAATTCCACATTGTTGTTCTTGAAGTCTCTGCAAAGTCTCTGCATGGATTAGATGCCACTCTCCTATTGGTTTCCACTCAGGTAAGAGAATCAGAGACTAATATATTATCTGCATGCCAAATATGCTTGAATCATAGAATCATAG
>VZTQ01001746.1:0-45295 GCA_013400755.1 Pelecanoides urinatrix
CTGTTTGTGAACAGCAGGTCAACTGAGGCACCTCCTGTAGGAGGCTCGCTTACCATCTGTGTCAGGAAGTTATATCTTCCACACATTCCAGGAACCTCCTTGACTGTTTCCTCTCTGCCGTGTGGTATTTCCAGCAGACGTCCTGAAAGTTAAAGTCCCCCACGAGAACAAGGGCTAGCGGCTGTGAGACTTCTGCGAGCCTCCGGTGGAATATTTCGTCTGCCTCCTCATCCTGGTTAGGTGGTCTATAACAGACTCCCAGCAGGATATATGCCTTGTTGGCCTTCCCCCTCATCCTTACCCATGGATGTCTTACTCCTTACTTGAAGGAGTGTGGTTACATTAAAATTGCATATTTAGACAGCATGCATGATTTCAATACAAATTTCATTAAGATTTTTTTTTTAAAAGGAAACACATAAAATAAACAATGTGTGCACTGTATGAGGAATTAAATTCCTCTGAATGGAATGAAAGAATTGGAAGAAAAGAAAAAAATCATATTACTGCATTCCATTACCATCTCTATTATAAAATATTTTTAGCAGCAGTGAATACTTTTTCAATATTTTAAATATTAACCTGTGTGAAAGTGAAGAAAGTTTTGAACTATATAGTCTTTTGTTATGCCACAATTTATAAAGGTGTTCTTAAAGAATATGTTCAGATTTTCTAACTGTAAAGGACTGTATACTTTCAATACTACTGATATGCAGACTGAAGTGCCTTGAATTAATCCATTTGGAAGTCATCAAGTTTCTGAGCATGACAACTTTAACAGTAAGAATGTCTGAAAACTATTAGAGTGCTTCACATATTTTAAAAGTGCTTCAGCTTAGAAGCAATAAAGCTAGCCAACCTGCCCCCTACAACACATTTTTAAGAGTCAGTTTTTAAAAGGCAGCATAAACTTAGCCTGTGATGCCTGTTACATGATCATGTGTTTGACTGTTTGTGTGTGCCCATCCTTTATTTGACAATCACCTGTAACATTTTTAGCATGCATTACAATTGGTTTCTATTATAAACTCAACAATCCAGGTTCTCAGCTGGTTTAAATTGGTGTTGTTCTACTGGAGCCAGTGAACAAATGCTTACTTCAATGGGACTATGTTGATTTATATTTCCAGAAGACTTATCGCACTGTATGGAAATACAATTTATAACAACAAATTGTGTTAGCACTTAATTTGACCCCAAGAACCCTTCATTGATCATGGTAAATACTTTTCCCTATTGATGTCTCTTCCTAAATTTTAATCAAACCCCCTACACTTCAGTGTACATTAGAAGTCTATGGTAATTGAAGAGGTCTGCATGAGGTTATGTTACTTTCAATTATCTCATTTAAAATTTTCTCAGTTCCTTAGGCTTAAGAAGCACTTTATATATAACTACAAGGTTATACACTATAGCACACCAGTGTCAATATCTCATTTTAGATAAAAAGTATTCCATCTAACTTATTCTTTTCCAAAATTTTGTGAATGACATGAAGTTTTACTTAAGCAAATATGCAGTCACATAGTATCATTTGACTTGAGCACTGTAGCAGATCTTAAATATTTCAAAAAGCTTTGCAAGTCACTATTCAGAAAGTTTTAGCCTAGGGAAACCATGTCTGACAAGCCCTGTAAGCCCTACATCAACATATCTATGCAATAAAGAGATATTTCAAAGAGCTAAGGGAAAAGATAGGTCTGGGAATGATACACAGGAAAGAAAGAGTATCTCCCTGTGCTCTACTGTTAGGCCCTTCAGTGAGTTCAGTGCTTTGGCCCAGCAGTTCTCTCCTCACCATCTTCTCTCAAAGCCACAGTTTCTCCTTCCACAGCAATGCTTGTGTATACACATCCTCACAAAGTCAATACCATGCAGTTTTAGCAAAGGGCCACACTGGAAGTGCCCATGGTATGAATGTCGCTCAACTTAGATCACCCATCACAATACACTTATCAAACTAGTCAGACACAAAGGAGGAGGTCTTAGGCAAGAAACTATTAGAAGTGGCAAACATTTATACCACAAAGCTCTGGTTTAACAGCAGAGTAGCAGATCAGGGTAGCTGGCTCAGTTTGTTTGCAAGGAAGAAAAATCAATATATATATTTTTTCCATTTTTTTATTCATCTTGTTTCATATTAATTGTAAGGTAACAAGAAGAGGACTTTGCTCTAAAAATGTATTCTTCTGAAAACGAACTCTTGTTTGTGCTGAAATTCCCAATTACAGGTGTAATCAAATATTGTGTTGTAGAAACATATCCTCAGAAACTTGAGGAATGCTTGATTCTAACAGGTCAGATACCAGTTAGTACTGTGTTGGACTTTAGAACTTAGAAATTTTATTGTTATGTAATTTTTTCAAAATGTTTAAAGCAGGCAATAGTAAAGGTACAGCTAAATACTATCATGATGTTGAGAACATGTACAAAGCAAAGCAGAAAGCACATATAGCTGCACCAGTAACCCTTTTAATTATCTGGAAATTAAAGAATATGACAAATACATGTATTTAAGGGTAAGTGCAGAGGAAAAGCATGAGAACTGAAGGATGAAACTAAAAAAGGACTAAGCCTTTGTTAAGTAAAAGTAAGTTACAAACAGGTGACTTATTAAGGAAAGAATGGCTCATAGAATATTTCAATAACTTGGTTCATTTTCAGCAAGTAATAACTGATGAAATCCATCTTCTGGGACTAAAAAATCCACCAAACACAACCTTCAGAATGTTAGTGTTCTTCTTTGGATACTAAAGGAGAAATAATGATATTTAAAAGGCCATAAGGAAAGCAATATAAATGAAAAGGATAATCAAAGGTAAACAAGGTCAACCCAATTCTAGAACCCACAGAAACAGTGGAATAACTAAATCAACAGTTACTTTGCTAACACCTCAGTAATAATAAGGTGACCAGAAATAGACACCATGGGTATTAATCAACAGCTGTGTCTAACGTGTGTCATTTCCTTTCTGGATACTGTAACGGGTCTATTGTATACGGGTGATTCAGTAGACTTGGTATATCTGACAAAACTTTGTTTAGGATTCCATATCAGATGAAACAATGATGGATTTGCACCTAGCTTCAAAAATACATGAATAATAGTTATTAACAGCGACATTGTGACGATATATCAAGGAAGCTCCTAGGCGTACCCTTCAGAGTACTGTGTTATGTGAAGTTTTTATTAACACTTTGTCCAACAGATCAAAGAACACACCTATAAAAAAGTCTTTGATAAAAACTTGGGAGTAGTTGTAATCATTTTTGAAACAAGATGAATTCAGAATGATCTTGATCAACAAGTAAGAACACCCACTTTCAGCTCAATTTCAGAGTTGGGTTTTTTTTTTAATAATTTTCATACAATATCCCTGGTAAGAAGTTGTGCTATGTTATTATAGGATCGAGACACAATGACTGCTTTCTTTGATACTTTTTTGTCTCTGATTGGAAGAGTAGGGAGGAAGGGACAGAGTTGAAATGAATTTAAGTTGTGTCTTTGTTTGGCTAGATGTTACTTTCAGTTTTCCAATAAATTTAATAGATTTCTGAGTGGAAATCAAGACAATTCTCTTTTTCTATTACTACTTTCCCAGCCATAGAAGAGTCTACTTGTCAGTAAAAAACTTGCTGAGATGCAGTTCTCAGATCAACATTATATAGATGACATCTGCATCTGGCCCTGAAATGATATTATTTTTGTGGATGTTACAGCAGATGGAAGCAGCTTCAAGATGGCAAAAGCACCTTTTACCTGAGTCAAAAACTATGAGTTGCAGAGATAATTAGATTTTGTGTTCATTTAATAGATTTTGTGTTATGGAAGGTATAAACTCATAAGAAAATCAAATCATACTTTGCTAACATTTTGTATGTGCTGTAAGTTTTCCCTAGTCATGACTGTCAGTGTTCGGCTGCAAGGTATGAACTTCCCTGTGTGAAAATACCTCATATGTGAAGTCTGGTGGGGTAATCGTTGTTCCCCAGACTAATAAGGAGTTACAAGTGTGGAAAAACATATACTTTAAGAATATCAGCTATTATTTCCTGTGGGCTGTAGTTTTGTATTAGATTTACCACATCAGAGGCTGTTTCATAGTAAAGAAGCTAATTGGAAGATATTTAATTATACAATATGTACAGGCTTCTCACATTGTTTCATGAATGAGACGCTTCATGATTGGTCAGATAAATTTTCTAGCTGATATGAGGACAAAGGCTACTGAAAATGGAGTCTCCAGACAAGATGATGTCACATAAGAAGAACTAGAAATTGTTTATACGTAAGATTAACCATCAGTAATTTTTAAGACAAATAATGTGAAGAACTGCATCAGTATCTGTACTTGCACTCAGGATGTGGAATTCTAATTCTTTTGATGTATCAGATAACACTGAAAAAAGTTTAAACTACATGCTGCAGGATGTTCTGATTAGCTAATTTTCATTGCCTTGAAAATATCCAGTTGTAATTATAAAAAAGCCCAACAATCTTAAGTACTAACCTAAGAAAACAAAATGCATAAACAGGGCAGGATAGTTACCAACTTCCTTCCATGCCAGACTCCATGTCAAGAGCAAAATATTTTACTGGTTTTGACTAAGAATCTGGATACCATCAAATTAAGGAAGTAAAAAAAAAAAAAAAAGGAAAAAAAAAACACAGTAGGTGAAGATTAAGTGGAAAAAACACATTTATGACACCCTGTCAATTATTTCAGTCTTCTAGAATGCCTTTCAAGCTGTGAGTGCATGAGGGACTTTTCAGAAGGTACTAAATGATCTAAGCCACATTTTGAGAATTTAAGACATCCTCACGTATTTAGATGACTTCATTTGTTTCCATAAAACATCGGAAGAACATCTGGCAGGAGCGGAAAGGCTTCTAAAGCTTTTTAAGGAGTAATGGTTTAAACTTGAGAAAAACAAATGTCAATTTGTAAGGGATCACATTACCTTCTAAGGATATGCTTGGCCTGAAGATGGGCGGAAGCCTCAGTCACAGAAACTGGATATTAAGAAATATTGGATAGTTCCTGGAAACATGGATGCAAAATCTTGTGCAGATTCTTGAGGACGCTTATACAGAATTTTCCAAAACAACCAACTAAAAATAGGTTTGTCATGATACAAAAACATAAGAAAACTTGATTTCCTGAAAAGTTTTAGATTCATACTTTGTCTAAATTCCTGAAAATATGCCAGCAGCTTGTAGAAACTTGTGATTTCTCAGAAGTTAATATCGGAGTGTTAGGTGAATAAATCAATAAGATGCTGAACAGCAGCTTTTTAAGATACAAAAAATTGTAGCAAAACTAAATACTCAAAATTATAATCTGAACTTTGAGGAAGCCTCAAAGAGATATTCACTAAGAATTAAATGCATCAGGTACATGAACTATAATTCCTTGTAGTCCCTACTTACAAACCAGAAAGTCTTATAAAATCATAGAATCATAGAATCACTAAGGTTTGAAAAGACCTCTAAGATCATCGAGTCCAACCATCAACCCAACACCACCATGCCCACTAAACCATGTCCCTAAACCCACATCTACACATCTTTTAAATACTTCCAGGCTTGGTGACTCAACCACTTCCCTGGGCAGCCTGGTCCAAGGCCTGACCACTCTTTCAGTAAAGAAATTTTTCTTAATATCCAATCTAAACCTCCGCTGGCGCAACTTGAGGCCATTTCCTCTTGTCCTATCGCTAGTTACTTGGCAGAAGAGATCAACACCCACCTCAGTACGACCTCCTTTCAGGTAGTTGTAGAGGGTGATGAGGTCTCCCCTCAGCCTCCTCTTCTCCNTGTGGAACTCGGCACAAAAACTCTCTAAAAAGAATTGCAATTATGCATCAGCTTGGAAGACAAAGTGCCAGCATGTATGTTTCAAGTTGACTAAAGGCAATGAGATTAGAGACACTGAGGTTCAGTGGATGTATTCAAGAAAAACAGGGTTTGGAGGTTAAATTGAAACATTATTCCAGTACTACTTTGCATAGTTACACACGTAACAGAATTATTACATTGTTGCTGTTGTCAGCAGTATACACAAAGGACACCTGAAATGTCCTCAAAGTCTATGGTGGCTGATCAGCTGGGGGCAAAAAGATACAAGGTCCTCCGTCTGACTAAGTATTTTTAGTTTTCCTTTTGTTTTATGTGGCCTGCTTGAAGCTGTTAATGGCTGGGTATTGTCCTGTCTTATTTGTTAAGAAACCTTGATTCTGGAGAATGAAGACTGGTTTCCAAAAGCACTAGGAAATTTGATCATAGAGAAATCTGGGAGATATCTGTGAAAGCATCACTATATTGTTGTTGTTTGGGATTTTTTTTCCCTTAGACATCCATTTCTGGCTATTTCCAGCAAAAGGACACTGACTAGATGGACCATTGGTTTCACCTCAGGTGCTCAAGTTATTATAGTCTTAAAAGGTTGTCCACTACAGACAGATTTAACCTATAATACAAGCTGGGGATTCTGTGCTCACTGAAAATCTAGGTCCAGTACTGAGCTCATAAACACCAGACTCAAGAAGACCAATATAGAAATATTGGCAGAACAATAGAAAAATGGATGTTGATGGCCAATGACCTGGACATGGAGGCATTAACAAAATCAGTTAAAACTTGTGAAGTTGTTTTGAAATACTTTATTAAACTAAAGAGCAGAAGATAGGGAGAGGGAACTTTTAGTAAATATCAGTATTATTTGAAATCTGACTTGGAGTTCACCTGAACCAGTCACCCTAAACACCCTTTGTAATCACTGGAAAGAAGCAGGCATTTTGTGAGGTCTAGATGTCTAATTCATGAAAGATGTCTCACATCTTAAAAGAACCTACCTCTAAAGCTGGCTTAGAGAAAGGTTAAGTCCTGTCTCTGTTACTTGCAGTAGCCTTCTGTTAGTTACTATTACCTGTACAATTGAAACATCAAAAGCACAGATACTAAAGGAGAACAGCAGGATAGGCATTCTAATGCAAAAAAGATCTGGAAAGTTCGCAGCTGGTGAATGCCAAACAAGGCATATTAGCAGAAATAATATAACACAGACACTTCTGGTTTGTAAACTAGCTCTATTGTCTCAGAAAAGAAAGAAAAAAAAATTATTAAAGATTCAGTTCAATGGACAGTTTACTGAAAATGTCTTCTCAATATGTTTAAAAAGCCAACACAACATTAGAAGGTCTGAGGAATGAAACAAAGAACATTATGATTATAGAATATTATAATGTATTATTTAATCCAGGGGTCTTTCTTCATTACAAATACTGTGCTATGTTCTCCACTATCTTGAATAAGGTTACAAACACAATAACAATCTGGTCATGATAGTAATTGTGGCTGTGGAAAAATGTTCATGAAAAGAAACTCTGAAAAAGACTGAGATACTTTTCATCAAATATGGATGAATAATAGACTTAATAAACACATAAAATGTGATAAATAGTACAGGGAAAAAAGAGCAGATATTTGTTTTATTCTTTTTCCTATTTATAAACAGACTAATGGAAAAATGGGAGGATATGTAGATTTTAAACAATAGATAGTCTCTCACATAACACAGAATTGCCACAAGATATCCATAGCATGGATGCTATACTTCAGAGCCTAACCCGATTTCTTTTTTGAGAGAAAGTAGACCTTCTCCCCGCTTCTTCTGACGTGTTTGGAACAAGTCACAGACAATGACATGGTAGTAGATTTTCTGTAAAAGATTATTTTAAACCAACCTATTAATTATTTTGATACAAGAAAAGTAAGATAAAAATTAAATACTCCACAGATCATTCTAAGAGGTAGTCTGCCTGAGTAGAGACTGGAGACAGTAGAATTATACCTATTAGCCAGAAATGAAATCACAAGACTCTGAGAACTCTGCACCCATCATTTCTGTCCACCACAAGATATGCTCCATACATGCATCACATCCATTCTGTGAGCTTGCAAACTCTTCTTTTTCCAGTATTCTCACTTCAACGCTGTTTTTTTGTGTGATACTGTCCAAGATAACTTTTCTCCTTTAAGCCCCACTGTATACAACACAAGCAGAAAAATACTGTTAGAAAGCATACATTTTTGCCATATATAAGTATCTAAAGCCTTTCAGATGACCCAAAGATTCAAAAGCAACAGACTCTGATTCTGCAGGAGCAGCCAGCCATTCCAGAAAACAACCATCAAAAGACACAGGAGAAGTTCCACAGGAAGACTCCTGTACAAATAGTATCTGTCCCAGTAGGGTTGTCAGCCATCATAATTTAGATTGCTCTCATGGTCTACTACAATTCTCTAGCCAAGACTATGGGCTGCTTCCATGCACACATAACACTCAAAATTTTCAATAGAACCTAAACCCAAACTGAATTTGCATCAGCTTAAATCACTTGTCCATGAACCTGCTCCTGAGTTATCACTTTATAACTATAACTTTGATTGTATGATGATGGAATTTACATCCTCACCCAGGTTACACCGATTGCCATAAAAAATAAGGTAGGTTGATTGATGCTGTATGAATCTGTGTCATTGTTAAAATAATGCAGAATATGTGCCTTGCAAATGAGCTGTTGTTACTTTGCAAAATGGCTCACCTTGAAGAACAGATAAAAACAGAAAAGAGGAGAATTTGGCTTAGAGATGACATTGTTACTCTCCTTGGATATATCAACAGTAAAGGTATAATGGTAGAAAAAGAATAAGTGAGTATAAACTGGCCATAACTAAGCTTTGGCTTAGAGCAAAGATTCTGACTATCTTGAGAGAAGCAAGATTCTGAAGCAGCCTTTCACCAAGATAAGTGGAGACAAGGGACATAACTGCTTCTGGATGGAGCTGGATGCATTTATTAACAGGATTATATAATGGGCTTGACTGTAATAGCCAAGAATTGGACACAGTACTTTGTTTTACTCCTGTGTCCCAAGGGCCTTTATTAGTGTAATAAAAAGTAGGCCAGAAGTCAGAGACAGTTAGGAAAACACAAGAGGAATTGGTGGATGACATTTTGAATACACGTATATCCTAGCTTTTATAATACTTTCAGAAGAGTAATAAAAAAGTCAACATAATCAATTTAAAAGAAAAAAAGCTGTATTTCCTCATTCTGTATTTTTTTTCATTTTTATTTATTTTACTTTTTTTTTTTTTTGTCAGATGATATGAGCGTTATTTATTTTCTATATCATGGGTATTTATTTTATTTATGGTGAGCAAAAAACACCTTTAAAGGAAGACAAAAGATTTTTAAATTCCATAGTTCCTGACCCAAACCCTGCACAAAATAGTTTTATAACTGTTAAATATGATAATTGACATACCTGGCATAAGTATTTAGGCTGCCATTTGAGAGTAAAAGTGAAGTTATCTTATTTGTGGGTACAGCCTTCTAGATCTTGTGACAACAAGTACACTTCTAGTTCCTTCTGCTATGATTAAAATCAAGCCAGACACTTTATACCTTATCTTCTAATGCAAATGAATTTGAAGGTTTGACTCTGAGTATGAGGGTAGTCATACAAAACAATCTGTAAATTATTTGTGGCACTGGTAATGGTCTTCTACTTTGTTCTTTCTACGACTCTTTTGTACTTCATCAAATATTAATCAGCATCTATCTGATCTATCTGAATGAGTGTTGGTTCCTATGACACACACACTTGACTTAAGTTACAGGCTAGAGTTCAGTCCTACAGCTAGCCTATTGAACTTTCAATTTTTGGTTATTTACATTCATATCAAATGCCAGAGAAGATTAATCACTGCAGTACTATTCACAAACATGCATTCTGTTCCCTTGGCCTCAAAAAAACTTACATGCACCTTGAAAATGTCAGTGGACTACAAAGTGTAAATCTTATGTAAATCTTATGAAGTTTCTGCATTCTCAAAGTACATTATGAAACACTACTAACCAGTATGCAAGAACTCTGTTACAGTTGAAAATAAGTAAAACCATATTCATGGTATGTGGAATATGAATCCTTGCCTTCTTTGCAATGCAGAGTATTCAGGCCCTCCATTCTCCAGCTGGTACTCACAATTACAAAAGGGAAATGAAGTCTTGAGGACTGAGGGAATATTGAACCTATCATAGCTACTGTTGAGCTGCCCATATGACTTCCCATAACTATTGTCAGGATCAGTTAATTTAATAGAGAGCCCAATGCCCACAGAGAGTCATCTCACATCTTTTGGGGTTTGGCTCAAAAAGTTAATGAAACTCATTTTTGAGTAGCAGACTGACTGCAGCTGACAAATGAACAGTGTATCTTAAAGTATGATGTTTGGGGTAAAACTACCAAAGGACTCCTTAGCCTCTTTAGCTTTTGCAGTGTCTGAGTGCTTATTGAAAATGCAAGGAACATCCAGTCATATTCTTTTTTTTACAGTAAAATTCCCTATGCTCACAAGCAATAAATTGGACAGCATGTTCCATTAGTTTTATGAAATATCAGGATCCCCCAGCATAGAAACTCTCTGTTGCTGGCTACACCATCTTTAGAACCATTTTTCAATGTGTGTGGAAGATCTGCAACACAGTAGAGGACTGAAGACTCATGTGTCTGAAATCTATTCAGTAGAATAAGATGCAATTGTTTTGAATAGCACCAAAATAGTCTTATCTGTGGATGCCATCTGAAAAAAAAAAAAAAAAAGAAACACATACATTTATGCATAGACTGAGAAACCCTGGACACACAAATTAATCCCAAAATTGAACTGGTTTTGTATCTCATACTACATATGTGTAGAATACATTAATTTTCATTGCAGTCTTCTACTGAGAAAAACAGCCACTAACAAGTGCTGAGGCAAAATACAGCTTAAGAGGATCCTGCAAATACTTAAACTCTAAATGTGCCTTAAGCAGAAACAACCCAATATCCTGCATTTAAAATGAAAATATATTTCTCCTTTGTGAATAGTTAGCTGGAGCCAAGAACACATCTGTTATGAGGATTCTACTTCATTTTTGTGCTCAGCATTCCTGAGAACAAAAGTTTTTAAAAAAAGGTCACTTACAAATGTATATCTGCAAAGAATGTTTTACTATTTATTTACTACTTTATTTAAAATATTCTGTACACCCATTACTTATCACTAAGTTCAATAAGATAAAACTGAATCTGTCCTGAAGTGATAATCTAAAAAAGGGGCATTAGTGAGAGAAAATATTATGGGAGTGACAGAAGAATGCAGCTGTATATTTTGATGAACAACAGTGAGTGCTCAGTGACCCAAGACAGAGGAAGTTATAAATGATTCATAACTTCAAGAAATTCTGTAGTTTGGGTAATTTAAGACATAGAGTTCTATCTAATTAAAAGTAAGTACAGTATCTACTCTGGTCTTAGCTCTTTTATTGGGTCCTGGCTTCAATAAAATTATTTTCATATGATCCACATTGCTATTTTAAGGGCCTCTGTATGGTGTATTGGTTGATTTATTATTATCTGATTTGCACATTGAAAATGATTACCCTCAGGAGAATTACAACGGGATTTGATTCAGATGTAAATAAATAACAGAAGAGCCCTGAGATCTCAGCACAGTTTGCTTCTTTTTGTAGAGCTTTCCAGATTTCCTAACTTGCCAGAAAATCTTTTCCAAACCTAAAGGCGTAACTTTACAATTTGTGTCCCTTTTTTTTTTTTTTTTTTTTTTAAAAACAGATACATTATTTATATAATGAACAGCTGCCTCTGACTTCAGGAGTATGGTTGTCCTTGTGGTCATTCCTGTTGTAAAGGCAGGCTAGATATAAATTCTTCCAATACTCTCATTTGATACCTGAAAACAACTTTCTATTATTTGTTATATGTATAAAAATACCCTGGTTCTGCAAATATGTGCACACATACATAAACTTATCTGAAATCTTTCAAGACTAAGTGTAAAAGATAAACACACAGAAAAACCACGATGCCTTAAAGTTAAAATGTGTAACTTCTAATTTCTAAATACCTGGCACTCTGAGAAAAATCCAAAATCTAGGTTCAGGCACATTAGAGAGGAAATCAAGAAAACTTGCAAGTGCTGACCAGGGAACTGCAGAGCTAGGCAGAAGGAAACCTGATGTCCTGAGCTTTTTAGAAATTAGGAATCTGAATGGGACTGCCAAGGGGTTCTTCTGACCATCAGGAATTAACAACTTGTTCCTGAAGAAGGTTACCTACAAATGTATCCTTGAAAAAAACAAAACCAAAAATTACACAGTATTTGTGACTATTGTTTACACAAAAGCTTGTCAGTCGTAAGGTAAATTACTGTAACACAGTTCAAAGAACTGTAACTCCAGCTGAGGGGCAACAACTTTTTACATACCTTGAGACTGATAACAAAAGCACGTTTGACTGTATCATTCATGATCTTGTGTTTATATCCCAGCGTATAATTTTTTTTTACTTCCTCATAGTTGTAAACTTTTTTCCACAGCTTTACTGTTTCAACCCTAATGACGACATAGGAAATACATCCTACATTCAGTGAAAATAACTAGAATGGTTTAATACAATTCTAATTGACTAAAATATTCACTAATTCACTGTTCTTTACCATCAATTAGTTGGAGGTATCCTTTATGCTAATGAACATGGAGGGACTGTGCTTTAATATTAAGGATGGCCAGCCATCTCTGTTCTTTTTTTTTCAGTTTCATATTTTTCTTTTGGAGTTCTGGGGGAGATCTTCAAAATCACAATGAAACCCTTTATTTCTTTTACACATCCACTTTATGATTGTGTAAGAACTGGGAAGTCTTATATATCCCAGAAGAGATTTCTTTCTTTTCAGGATGGGATTATAAATGAGATTCACAGAGTCTTACTGCATTGACCAAGAAGGTATCAGTCTTATATGTAGATCTGGATAGCTACCATCCCATTTGCTCCCCTTATGTGATATACTCCTGCCTCTTACTAATGTCATCATGCTTTCTTTGGGGGATATTTTGGTTTGGATTTTGGTTTGATTTGGTTTGTTGTTTTGGTTTGGATTTGCTTTTTTTTTTTTTTTTTTGGGGGGGGAGGGGGAAGGAGGGGACTAGATCTCTGACATTATGCAAGTTGCAAAAAATTTCCGTTAATGATAATTTCCTCTTATTGGCAGCTCCTCTGATGGCATATATCCTCTGATCTTCTCTAAGCAAGTCTTGAGCTAGTTCTCTCCTGTTCTCTTTCCCACATTTCTCAAAGCTAGTACCAAGGTAGCCTAATTAAAAGTAAGAAGTGTTGGAAAGATTAACTATGAAAATAATGATAGAGAATATTGTTAAAAATATGATTTTTTGAAAACATGTTTTTCTGCAATTGGAAATTTTTGGTGTAAATGCCAGCATGCAGTGCAGCTACAATCTCTCTGACAGGCACCATGCCACAGGGTCTGAGTTGGGTGGGCCGAGATGGTGGCCAGTGACAGGGATCACTGACAGCCCCCAGGACTTTTGGGGAACAGTGAGCCAGGGCTGGGGCCCAGCTGAGATGTCCCATCACAAGAGGCTGGAGATGAGGCTGGAGACAAGATGGTGCTGAGGGGCCTGTCCAGGAGATGTGCTCCCCACAGAGTCAGGGCAGAGATGGGGCTAAACACAGGCACCTCTACAGCATAAGTGGGGCCAGGATGGGGCATGATCAAGTCAAAATGGGGCACAGGGACCCTGGGTGGGGGATCCCAGGTCAGGCCCATCAGGGCCAATAGGGCTGATAGTGCTCTCAGGGTCCTGGCAATAAGATTGGATCTTTATGAGAAACTGGAGTATGAAAAAGCAAAAGTTTTATTCTCTTGGTGAAACAGGGATTTGGGAGCAGCATTTAAATATGAGTGGGTTGTAAAAAGGGTATTGTTTCTCCTAAGCAATGTCAGTGCTGCTGTAAAGCAATACGGGATGAAAACCCATAATTTACAAATTCAGGTGAGGAAGTTGGAGACACCAGAGGCCCAAGTAACTGTCATCAGCTTTTCTAAAATTTCTGGTTTAATTCTTGCGGTAATTCCACCACATGAGCTAGTTATCATCATGGTATAAGTTACATAAGTCTAAGTTTTGTTGTTTTGTTTTTAAATCTCAGCCTTACGCCAAGTGACTGTTCATCCCACTGGAAGTTCCAAGCTCATCTGACCCTATGTCACTGCTAAAATCCTCTTTGAGCTCAGAGTTTTAAGGCAAATGTAAAGAAAAGAGATCTTTGATTTGACACTCAAGATATGTGACTTATATAGTCCAGCTAATGTCCAAGAGAATATTTTTTTCTTCTTTCCTTGATTAGATTGTTATTATAAATACCACATACAGTTCACAGTGTTATAAACCTTTTCTGCAAAGAGAATCAGACATACCTAAAGAGACTTACTAAGAAAGGAAATAAGAAACACAATCATCTCATGAACAAATTTACATGGTAGAAAAATGCAGGAGAAGTAAAGTGATAGGAGAAAAATTAGAAGGACAGGGAAGAAGAAAGTCAAGGAAAAAGAAAGTAAATATGAATGATAAAGCAAAAAAAAAAAAAGAACAGGAAGCAGTAGAGAAAGTAATGAAAACGGTTAAAATGAATGAAAATAATAAATTTGTTGCAAGAAAACATTGGAGATAATTACTGCAGTCACTAACCAAAAAGTTGATATAAAGTGTACATGACACACTTGCATGTGAATTAAAATGACAGTCCATCAAGACACAGTAGCAAGCAATTGCATATTCATGCAACAGCTTGTGCTTGGTTTTGATCTCTAGGTAGTGAATGGACAAGAAAATTTCACCTCAGGATCAACTCATCAACTCAAGAACTCAAACTTTCATTTATTTTCATGGAAAAACAAAAATTATGCTTAAAATGTTTGTAAAAATGTAACATTTTCTATTCTGTTCCAGTGTTTTTCTTAAGGTACTTATCTTTTCGTCATGCAGCTTATCAATGTTTTCATTCATACTTTTGCTGCATAATCTATTTCTCTGTGTTTATATCCTCAAATGTTTAGTTTATATCTTGTAATTAATACAAACAGATACCCAGGTATAACATGTGATTGCATTTTGTGTTATGGGAGATTATTTTTTGGTGATAATTGAAATAATTGGTAATAATTGAATAAATTGGCAATAATTGAAAGCGTGTTCAAAAACATTCGAAAAGTGGTAGAATTTCATTATTTCTTTTTTTTTTTTTTTAAAACAAAACAAAAGACCCCTGCTGAATATTTGGGTTTGTAGGAAATGTTATTGGCAGTTAGTTTGTTTTATTTTTTGTCTTTAACAAATGGATACACACATGATCTCTCCTTCTGTTAAATCCTAGGTAAGGTAAAGCACCATCAACTTTGGTGTCAAGGCAGTAAGGTCAATGCTACAACCTCACTTTTGTTAGCTTCATTTACACAGCTTCACACCCACTAGGTAAGTGAGGCTGTAAGTTGTTAATTTTGTTTTGATTAATTTTAAATTACAATTGATGTGTTCTGCAAAGCAGTCCTTGTCCTTAAATTATTCACATCATAGCTCATGTATCCCCGGCTCAGCTCCCAGGTATCTCTCCTATGATACATACCAAATTCTTATCCCAACGTCGATCAAGAGACAGTGTACCCATCCAGGAGCTACCAGAACCAAGACATGGCCTCACATCACACAATTATAATACACTGTATAAAAACACTTACCTGTTTGACATAATCTTAGTTGCCATTGCATATAGACTGAAGATGAGGTGAAGAATTTATAACAATATGGCACCATGAACCATTTACAAAAGGGCTAATGTTTTACTGTCATGATAAGAACATTTTAGGTAAGAGACACAAACAGTGAATATACAGATGTGACAGTCATCACAAACAACTGTTGTTTGCAAATTGATAAACATATATATGAAATAAAGAAAATAAGACAAGAAAGCCTGAAGAGCAAAAGGAAGATGAGGAAAGAAATAATAAGCTGGGAAAGGTAGAACATGATAATTTAGAAAGATAGACTTAGAATTTAAGGCATTTTAAGTTTAAGGCTTTATGTACCGCCAAAAAAAGAATACACTTTCAGAAGACATACATTTTGTGGTGCTTAGGGTATGCTTTATCTAAGAAGGGTCATCTCGGTGTCCTGAAAAGTTTTTGTAAATGGAATGGCTTCAAGCTTAGAGACTTCACAACTCACCTGCAGAACTTTTGTCCTAGGACAACATGCCTTCCAACTAGCAGTCTGACTTGGGCAGAGGAGATAGGTGAACCATCATTTACCACTGCCTGGGTGGGTGGTCTAGGCAATAGGCTTTCAGACATGAGGGAGTAGATAATTTCTTTATCTCCCTGCTTTTTTCTAGCCCTGCTTTTGAAAGCACTGTTGGCTCTATTCCTAGAATGAAATAAACAATGTGAGAATCCCACTGCAAGATCAGGTATGTGTCAGAGGGTTTGAGGACTATGCCAAGAGCTGAGTATACTACCACTAGGAGAAATGTAGTTTCTTAAGGACTTTGAATACTTCCTTGGTTAGCTAGAGGGTGCAAAAGAGTTCTGAAAGTCTTCAGAGGTCCACGAATGTCAAATATTGTCTCAGCATGATTAATAGTTATCTAAATCCTTTCAGGAATTTAATTCCTTATTCCATCAGCTCTCCTTTGGCAATCTCTTAAGGTAGAATAATGATGACTTTGTGTTTGGTTTTTTTTTTAGACTGTAAACTCTGCTTCTCTCTAAGTATACAAAATAGATGTCAGGTATCACCTGACACTTACAGGCAATATTACAAAAGGTAAACTCTTACCGTAAACCAAGGTTTGGATGCTGTGCCTAAGTTTGTAGGAGAGAAATGATTTAGACTGAAAGCTTTATTACAGATGAAGCAGAAGGAAGATAAGGGAGCAATTAAAATATTTTAGATTCTTTGAAGTTTCAGATTCTCCAAATCCTTCAAGGTCAGTAGATAGATGACCTAGATTAACTCCAACAGATGTCTTCCAATTCAGTAATTGTAAAAGGGCTACAAACATATTTTTAAGCACAATTCTCTTAAGAGAACAAAAGAGGGAGTTCTAGTTCTGATGGAGAAAGAGAACTAAATATTAAAAAGATAACTATTTCAAACATATTAACAGCTGTATAGTAGTAGAATAGGTATCAGGCTGGTGTTAGGTAGCTTTTAGAATGTATCTAGCCTGCACAGTACAGTTCCATGCAGAAGTACTTGAGCTATTATGACCATGACATCATTTGAAGTGTTGAACATGATTGAATTGTGTCAATTTTTGTACTGATCTTTCCTATAGAGATAATTGTTATAAAGTACCAAATTTCCGGTATATGGTAAAATCATCAATTCATTTTAACATAAATCTATCCTGACTCACTGACACCAGAGCACAATAAAACTAAAGACCAAATGCTTCAGCCTTTACATAGAAATGAAGCTACTAAGAAGTTTAGATAGCACTCTATGAATAAGTAGCGGTCAGCGCTGCTAGGAAATGGGTAGAAAACAAAATAATACATCATATGTGTATCCATGGGCCTTACTGGTTTTGGATTAATGTTTACAGACATATTCTTAAAGAGTCCTAAATTTTTGAGAAACAATAAGGCACTAGCTAATACAGTTTCTTCACGCCTGAAGTAATTCTCCCTCAACACTTCTCAAATAATTTCTGCAAAATAAATTTTGCTTATGGATATTGCATTGTGTTCTTGTGAGTGAGATGTCATCATTCATCTGAAGGGGGTGGTAAGCCTGGAAGATAATGATAGTGATAGGGAGAAATTGTTAATTACTTTTACTGTAAAAGCCATCCATTACAAGAGTTTAAATTAACTCCCATCAGCCCCCTTGCATGTCTTGACTAAAATAAGTTTGCTCAAATATAAAATAACACACGTATTCTTAAAGAACAACATACATGAAATAAAGCATCTGAGTGACTATCACCTCCTGAGTTTACATCACTGGTTTAAATTGTCCATCAAAAATTACTCAGAAGCCTAAGTTATTGACACCGTGCATACCTAGAGGTAATATTACAACACGCCAACCCTATGATTAGGAGCCTCAGTGAGGGAAAAGTTAAATCAAATGGAAGATACTGTCTAAATTCATAACTCTAGAAAGATGAAATAGTTTAAAACATGATATTTAGATCATTCTTCTGTGTCTTCCCTTAAGAGATAAAAAGATCTGCCTTCACTTCACAACTGGCTTTAAAAAATAAAGTTTCTTCTTCTTTTTTTTTTCTCCAGAAAATGTTAGTCCTTAATAATATCATCAGTATTAAGAAAGCAGTAAAAATATTTTTGTCTAATCTGTTTTAAATGGCAAGCTCAGGGCTAAATTGTGGGATCGTATCATTGGGTAAAAGCTAAGAATCTGGCGTTTCTGTTTGTGTCGGTTAGCTCAGACATATTCAAAAATCCAGCAGAGCTCTAATAAAAATTATTTATATAACTGTCATTAAATGATCATAGTTTCAGTGGTACCTATCCATTTTTTCTCTAAAAATAAACATATTTTCCTTTATTATTTCAGTCTACAGACAAAGTGAATCCACATCTCTAGATAACAAAGTCAAAATATGGAAATTCTGATTTGAACATTTCTGGAAATTTTGATCAATATAGCAAAACTATGTTGAGGTCAAAAATTGCTTTCATCATGCATCCAAATAATTCATGTAATTAGAAACACTTCTGCAGTTTTAAATGTCCACTCAGAACCAACCTTACAAGATGAAGTGCGGAGCCGCATTGTGGAATATAGGATAAGATTTTAAGAATTAGCCCTGTCGCCATTTGAGTCTCTAATCCTCCAGCTGTGCATGTGTGTATTAACTCCAGCAGAGCTCTGGGCGGATGCCGGGATGTGCCTACATAGCCCATTGAATATTCAGACTCTACATTTTACTACCCCTCAACACAGCTTTCACTTAAATTAAACTGTTACATTTCAGAATTTCTTTTTGTACTGAGGAGAGAAAAAAAAAAAACTTTATAAAAATAAAAATCTGTGTGTAAAACTTATGCCATTTCAACTCTGAACTTCTAAAAGCTCATTAGAAAATGAGTCATATTTATTTTAAATGAATGCTTGTCTATGACTGTGCAGTATGCACAGACCAGGTTATGATATACAGTGGACACAATACTGTATGCATTTTTTTTCACTGTTCAAAGAGCCTTGAGTTTTTGTTTGCTTTAGACTGACAAAATAAATAAATGTCCAGAAATCTTATACAACACTGCTTTAGCAGTTCAGTCATCTATAAAATGAAAAATGTTTTATTTTTCATTATAATAGTATACTTTCTATTCTTCTCTTTCAAAAACACCTAGCCTGTAGAACATTAAATGTGTTGGGTTTTTAATAAAACTATATGAATTACGAAATTGGAAAATGGTGTATTTAGCAAATAGTGTCACTGTATCAGGATATTGTCAGAGAATAATTCTCTCCTGCTATTACAGAAACACCAGTTGTGTTGCAGTGATTCTGGATACATAAGACAAGATCCTGTTTATTTTCGGAAAAGAAGTATTAAACATGTAGGAATGTTACAGTACAAAATTCTGCTGAATTGTACTTACACTATTTATGATCTGTTGTATTTGGGAAATTATGGAGTAAGATATTATTCTTTGTGTGCAAGCACAAAAAAGTCTAATCGTGACTGGATTAAATAACAAATCTATTTGAACTGTTCCCCTCTCTTACTGGGGTGGTGATGAAGAGTGGAATTAGCTGGTTGTACAGCATTAGAGATGTGAGGAAAAATAAGGCAATAGTGTCCTCTAGGTTGTTCATAAAGATAATAGCTAAGTAAAAATAATAATAAAACCAAATCCCAGTACATTCTTACCTTTATAACAAATGAATAGTCACAATTAATTCAATGGATCTCCTTCCATTCCTAAAGAACACAAACACAATGATGTGCAAACTCTTAGAAACAAATTCCCGTGTACTTTTCTCTGTTTTCACTGATCAAGCAGTCTTATCCTTGATATCACATTCACATTTACATAAACCACACAGCACTAACAATTGCCTTTCCATATCGTCTCAATAGGTTTATTACTGAAGGAAGAGTGGCTGCATCAATATGAAAAACTGTCAATGAGCCCACGCCCTGTTGGACAGCTCCAAATTAATCATATAGTTCATTACAAAAACAGCATTTCCCTTCTTTTCCAGATGACAGTGATTATAGTCAGCTATGGAAAAGTTTCTCCAGATGAGGTGCCTGAAGGAGAGCACTAATCTGACTCTTCTGAAAGAGCAATGCTTTCCTTTCCCAGAGGCTACAAAATGCCATAAAAGAATGTTCTCCTTGGCTTCCCCCCATTTTTCCCCCTCAACATACGCTTCTCAATTTATTGAACAGCTTCAGAGCCTGAACTGCAGAATTTAACTCCTGCATATCTGAGGTGAAGGGCATTCAACATGATTAGTTTGACTTTCTTTCCAATCTCTTTGTTCTTTTCCATTTTACATTGAAAAGGCAAAGAAAGGAACAGAAGGGGGGGGGGAAAGCACACAAGCAACCATGAATGGATAATCTACTTCTTCAAAATTGCCTATTTTCTAAGGTACTTAACCCATGAAGTGACACAGAATAAGACAAGAAGGAAAGACTTTTCAGGAGGGATAACCTACAATGTGGTTAATGAAGGCCAAGAGGTTGCGCTAAGCTTACTGGTGGTCCTTCAGTTATGAATGAAAGAAAAATGGGATAAATGCTTAGGATAAATCTACAAAAAAGTCATGTATTTACTTTTCAAGAGCCACTTTCTTGCCCATAACAGGAGGAGAAAAAAATAAACCAAGCAAAACCAACAAACCCATGGGAGAATTTGGGTACTCCCAACACATAAATCTTAATTTCCTTTAAGGAAGGAAGGGAAGGGTTAGACACCTGTGCAGCATATAGTACCTTGACCTTTTCAGAGCAGTCTCTGGCTTGAGATTCATAAGTAACAAAAGAGACAAAGATGAAAGTCTATGGCACCTATGTCACTGGGTTCAGTAATAGTTGCTGTTCCCACAAAAGACATGAAAATGTTCCTCAAAAATAGTATAAACTTGGGCTGCATTAGGTGTTTTAACAAGAATTTCAGCAAAAGAGAGACTTTAACCAATGGAGTCTGACACAGAAGCAGTCTACATATATGCTCAGGCCTCTTGTTCACCTGATAACTAGTCATGAATCTCTTTAGGGATACACAGTTGTCTGCTCAATAAGGAGGCAAATCTCCATCCCTGATGATACAACTGAAAAGGTCATGAAGATTTTCTCCTTTTCTAGGCTTTATTATACAAAGAGATTTTTTACAAAGTGGGGACTATTCTCAAAAAACAAAGGTATAAATTGAAGAAGATCATTTTTTTTATTCCAAGGTTTCTAATTCTGAGGTTTCTTATTTCTTCTTTCTGTTATCTAAACCCCCGTGTTTTTTTTTTTTTCTTATTGCAAACTACAGGAACAATCTTATTTTATATCAGTATTCAATAAACAAATCAATGCAACAGACATATGTTATTCCTCAAAAACAGCAAAAATGTAAACATCTGCTCTAAATCCCCAAATGAAACGTGTTTTCCTTGGGGACATTTAAGTTTTCATTTCCTGATATATCGTCTTTCGTGTCTCAGGATTCTTATGGGAAATCCTGAAGCCGTTATTCTGGATAAGAATAAATAAATGTAAGAACTCCAAAGCAATTAGGGGGAAAAAAAAAACCAACAAACCCAACCCTGATTAAATTGTTTAGTATATACACAGGCCATGTGATCACAGCTAGATAAAACACGGTTAAAAAGATTGACTAAAATTTTTCTTTTTTTTCTCCAAATATTTGTTAAGAAGTCTTTGTACTTGCACTTTTATCTTTTTATTTGGAGGATTAATGAAGATGAGTAAGGATTGGATAAAACAGGTTTCTGGTGTTTTGAACATAGGCTTGAATACCTTTATGTAAATTTATATAATGGAACTACTACACAGGGTTAGGGCATCATAAAGCTTGAATTTAAAATCGATGTATAATTAAGGATCAGAAGGCACTAAGGATGTAATTTCTGATCAGCAAATATTAGTGTGGAAGTATCAAACAGTTGACTTCTGAATGGTGGGCAAAACTGGTTTGAAAAACTATTTTGTATCTTTCCCCAACTAACCATCTTTGACACTGTGATCTTTAATTATATGGTTGAAACCACCTTTCCTTGGAAACCTACTTAAGGACTGAAGAGAAACAAGACTGAAGACAATGGCCAGAGATCGCACTGTGAAGTCAGTAAAAGCAGTTCTGAATATGCAGATTTCTCAAAAAGGTTTGACCTGGAAGGATATGTACTTATTAAAGTTAGCTTTATGATTCATCACATGGATAATTTGCCCTTTTGCAACTCAGGATTTTTGTAAGATGCAAACTGTGCAATCAATCCTGTTCAAAATATGCATAAAGCTATCAGACAAAAGTTACATGGGTTGAAATCCTGACGGTAAAGACAGTGGGCAATTTTGTTATTGATTTCAGTGTAGCTAAAATATGTTGAGCATCTTTATTGCTTTCTGACATATAATAATGACTGACATGCTAAGTAAGTTTCTATAAACACCATGCTGTTTAACAGTATTTCCTTCCTAAAACACTAAAGTATATAGAGTATATATAATAAAAATGTGAAGTAAACTGAGTACTGGAGAGGGAGGGTTGAATATCAGCCGCTTGATTTAGGTAAGTCTGAAATGAAATCAGTTGGAAGAGTTTGACAAGTTTTGTCTGTATTCACAACCATTGGAGATTACATTGATCATTTATTACATTGTGTTTCAGTACTGGATCCTGACCTGTTTTTCTACTCTAAAAAAAGGGAGTGCTTCTTTGTATGTTACTGAAAGTAATACCATGACGTTTTGTTTTGCTGGTATGTTCAGTACCATTTTTCTAGCTTAATATTAAATACAAAATTCACTACAAGACTCTCTAGAAACAAAATCTAGATATTTATATTTTGCAAATCAGCATGTTTATAGATGTTAATTCTGCGGATGGATTTCAAGGTGTTGGCATTAAAAAAATAATTCTATTTCAAAGAATTAGACAAATCTTACTCTTAGTATTAAAAAATGAAAGTAGAGATTCTACTTATGTTTGTTTCTTAAGAATAGTGACAGCTGTACATTTTTGTGGCCCATGTAACAAATTGAAAGATTTGAAAATTTTTGTTCGTTTTTCATTCAAGTTGTTTGCTTAGAATACTGTTAGAATACTACTTAGAATATCTGGTATCCAGCTGAGATCAGTGTAATTAAAACTGTAGATTTGTAAATAGTCATCTGCCTACATTAGAATTTGTATGCTACACTGAGTTTTAAACATGAATTCTGTAAAGGCTTTGTTCCAGCTTCCTTGAACTAACAGGGTCAAATTCTGCTTAAGACGTACATCTGGCCCCTGTTGCTGAAACAGTACATACTGTATTTTACAAAGAGCACCAAAGATCAGCCAAGTGATCTTTTATGTATTTTACAAATGCATTTACACAGTGTGCAGCTGTTGTGGTATTCTTCCAAGGTGTTCCCCTTATTTGTGCCTCTGTCTCTCCCAATGTTGCAAACTGAAATTATTCCATTGCTAATTCCAGATTATATCATTATTAAATACCAGTTCTTAAGTAGGAGAGCAGGAATGTCTAGGAGTAACATCAGCAGTTCAGTACCTGGGAAACAAAGGCAACAAAATCTTAGAAGTAGTAGATTTCTACTTATTTTTAATCTTCCTGAATAAGTTCTAATACTTTGATTTGTCAAAAGAAAGCAAACCGAAACTCAGATATACACTGTTTGACACAATTTATCTTCCATATTACAAATGTATGGAGTAATGCACTCGAAACAACATAATTTCTAAAGTTCAAAACAGAACAGAAATCTTTTCAAACACGACTCCAATGATTATTCCCCTCTAGCTTTCTGTGCTTCTTTCCTTCTTTTGGTCTCTGAAATCGTTAGTACTTACATGAAGCTATATCAGTACTAAAGACACGTATACAAACAACATATTTAAGAAATGTTGTCCTTTTTTTAGACATTCAGTAAGAAAGTAAGTTATAACTTAGGCTAAGGTCATACTAGCAACAAAAAGAAAAATAATGTTATAAACAATAAATTAAATTGAAAAACTATTGCCCAANAATATATAATGTTAATAAGTGTAAATATATTTATGATACTAAATACAATATTCAAGATCACAACTATAAACAATAGTGATATTTAATGGAGACTTTTCCTCTCTTGGAAACTCAAACCATTGACCATAGCAGTACTTCATTATCTTCTACCAGCTTAAATCCTGGCTTCTAGACTGAAGCTTGGTTTGCGTACAGCAGAATCTATTGAATTCCATAAAATATATAGAATAAATACCAGTATATTTTTATTTAACACACACCCCTATATACTATATATATTAACATGTACACACATGCATACATATATGTCTGATTGACAAAATGTGAAGGAGAAATAATAGCAATGCATTATTAGAAGGACAAGGTTAAAAACAAAGAAGAAAAAAACCAAAACACCATCATGAAAGAAAGAGGTCAACTTGATTTAAAGCTATATGGCTAAACAGATCCTGTGGTAAAAAACCTCAGCTGCTGTACAAAGGCATGCTAACTTGATAAATGCAGTATAAAGAACTGGCAATTATGCAAACTCAACACTACAGGACAGATTCATTAAAGTCTTTACATCGTATTATAATCATGTGACTCATGAAGTCGTCTTACCTGTTTGGGTTTTTTGCTGTCCAGAGTGACTTAGAAATGCTTCAGGCAGGAGGATGTTATTATTATTATTATTTTTGACAATAAAAATTCTGGACCAACTATATCAATGCTTTCATACATTTTAATGCAACTTGATTCGCTTGAGGGTTTTTTCCTGTCCATTAGTAGTTCTGCATTTTCACATGCCTGTTCAGCAAGTGTTTTCTGCTTTATTGAAGCAGATATAAATATTAGTATTAGAGAAGGGAGCAGCTTTTCCTTATGTCAGATGTTATTTCATATGCTTGCTGTGACTACAGCACAACCCTTAGATTTCAAGTCAAGTGAACAAAATGTATATGTGCATTTGTTAAACAAAATAACGGCCTGAGTTATAGCAGTAGTGCAAAACCATGTGAAGAGTCTCTTTTCCATTCTCTGTGGCACATCTCCTCTCCAAGATGACTATGTCGGTATTTAGCTGGGGAGAAGGAGCTGGGGTTTAACCTAAGAGCAAAACATCCTTGTTTTTCTCTTGTCCCTTCTTCTCCTCTGTATCCAAGCCTTGCAGTGACAGAGTTTCAGAGAAATTGAAGTGCAGAAAGGCCAGTTGTCTGAGACTTCATGAGGAATTTAAGGAACAGAATAGCTCAGTTAACTCATGCCATTGCGAAGACATTTATTTCCACCTGGCTAAGGTTAGTACAGCCTTCAGAGAGATGTGATACAAGTGGTTTCAGACAATTCAGAGAATTTCAGAGAATTTAGAGTCAGCAGCATCAGTCCCTATATCAGGGCTGGACCCGAGGACAAAATATTTTTCCTTTCCTTTCCTTCAAAATAAAACAACAAAAAAATATCAGATGATCCTATTTTACCACATGTACCAATACATGTATATGAAGTTCTTTATGGTATCATCAGGTAGAATTCCATAGCTGTTACACTATTTGGAAGCTCTGGAAGAGAGGGACTTAGAAATTAAAGGCGGTATAGACTAGGAAGTTTGGGAAACTCTGGGTACTCTGCGGCAAAACTGACAGATAACTCCTAATGGTACAAGCTGAGAAAAATCCCAAAATGTAGTATTTTTTACCTGGATTTATTTTACCAGGAGAAGATTGTCAGAGTCACATATTTAGGTAGAGCAAACACAAGAGCATAGGAGCAAGTCCCTAATTTCCATATAAAATACTTTGAGAAATGTAAGCAAATATCAATAATACTTTAATGCATTGGTCCAACTACTGCATTATCTATAATACTTTAATGCATTGGTCCAACTACTGCATTATCTATAATACTTTAATGCATTGGTCCAACTACTGCATTATCTATAATACTTTAATGCATTGGTCCAGCTGAACACAAAGTATGCTCAAAATATTGATAATTACCCCAAATAGGGGTACGTATGATCCTGTACTGTTGGGTGAACTTTCAATGCAGATCTTTGTGCTTGCAAGTGATACTGAATCTTTAGACTATTGCAGTCTATCGGGACTTTCTATCTGCTAAGAGACCAGGGCCAGATATCTGCTGACAGTGAGTTTCACTGCACTCCCTGAAACTGTACTTTGTCAGAATTTCTGACATGCAACTTCTATTAAGAAGAGAGTTATACAAGAGACTGAAATAGAGCTGTAATTTAACAGCCAATAACCAATCATTCCTGTGTTAATCACAGACAGTATATACACATAAAAACCCACAGAAGCCATAAAAACCTTATTTTTCAAGCAATTAAATACTTTGAACTTTGAGCCATTTACTGCTTATTGTTGTAACAAAAGTACTTGTCATACCAGTTTCAGAAGGTATCAGGGAGGTGAACAAGAGCTGCTTCCCAAAGAAGAATGGTTTTTAGCATATAGGGATAAAGTGGAGCTCAAAAATAGGCATAAGCACAATAAAAATATGTAATGTTCACTCGTCTTTTTTTCTTGCTTGTTTCAAACTGTTCTGAGAGATTTAATTTCAGAACAGGAAAAGATTCACTTCAGACTAAATGAATTCCTTTTGGCATTTGAATTCAGCAGCTTAAGCACTTCCTATAATTAAGTCCAAAGAAATACTTATTTTAGGCTTAAATAAATCCCCTTGGAGCTGTCAATGAATGCTAACTTCTCTGGGCTCCAGAGAGATGTAGGGGTCCAGGGATTTCTCTTAAGTGCCTCATTACCCATTAGCTTGCAAAACACATTTATTTTCAATACCTGTAATATGATATTGAGTTTTAAGAGAGTGAAAAAATCAGTTGAGAATCCAGCAGGAATGTCCCCTTATGAAATTTAATATGAAACTAACTTCAATCCCAGTTTTTTCCCTGACAGAGTGCAAGTTAACATGAAACACCATACAGGAAGTTTTTTTCTTTCTACTTTTTAGGTGCCCCATCCCCACCCCCACCTTTGAAAACAATGTACAAAAAGGGACTCTTCTGCTGCCTGCAAGAGGTGTCTAATTACTAGCTGGAAACTCCATTCATCACCCAGGTGTTAGAAAACACAGCCCTCTAATAGCAGGCCATTGCACTTCAGTGAACTTGCCCTGCAGGGGATTGGACTGTTCAAGGCCAAACCTAGGGAAACCTGTTCACAACCATATGGAGGAGGTCTATAGTTTTGTTTATAACAGTCCTCCCTTAATTCCTGTTCTTCCTTCACTATCCCCACAGAGATTTAAGAAAAAAAAATATTTGCAGGAAGAAGCAGACGCCTTCAGCCACCTGTCCAGCAATTCTTTTTGGCATAGAAGGTCATTGTTGGATCTCCTGTGCAAAAGCAAAATAAAGTATGCGTGCATGAGCAGCTATCAAGCATTAATGTAGAAAAGGAACAGAAGAAAAAAAAAATCCAAAAAGCAAAATACTGGGAAGTTTAAAAGAAAATTTGAAAGTGACTTGAACCAATGAAAAAGAATAGCTGTTTGAGGCAGCACTGCAAGTCATCTATTATTTATACTCTCATTCCTAAAGATCAAATCTAATTTCCTCTCTTTTTCTTTTCTTTTCTTTTTTTTTTTTATTTATTTGGGACTGAAGAGTGATGGGATAAACAGACACACCATCTTGTGCACTTAAATAGTTGAAGCATCTGTGCACAATAGTCATATAAACCTTCATGTTTGTCTTCCTGACATTTCAATTGAATTTTATAGCAGTTCTTAGAGCACTGACAAATATGGTTCTTTCACCCAATTGGCCAGAGCTTCAATTTTGCTAGAGTTTAATTTTAGCCAGTTTTAAACAGTCTAGTACTCAAATTCCACAATGTGTATGCCAAGAGGCCTATCCCTGTTGGTGCAAAATACACTGGGTGTAACTACAATTGAGTTTTAGGTCAGATCAGGAATGCATTTTTTAAATTAAATCTTCTGATTATTGTGGAGTCACTCGCCTCATAATGCAGTCTCAAAGAGTGCTAAATGGATTTGGTTTAGCTGAGAGTACAAAAAGATGTGCTCAAGGAACAAACTTTATTTCTTCCAACTGTTAATGGATGTTCAGCCCATGGGACCAAACTAGAGTTTGTGAAATGTCCTGAAATCTATATAGTGTTGACATAACGGGTTCTCAGTACCAGCTGGTTCCCTCTGCAGATCCACTGTGCCACACTACTTACTAATGCTGACATAGTGTGTGAGCATCTGCTGAGAAACAGATACTCCTTAGACCAATTCTCTCCAGCTAGTCTTTCTAGCCCTTGTCTATCTCTGAAGTGACAGATCATCTTTCTGTATCAATTGCTTATGAACAGTTCAGTTAGTATGAAAAAGAAAATTGAGTATCACAAAGCCACTCCCTCTTCCACAAATTAATAGGAAAATGTTTGTAATTTTGTAAAATTTGTGAAAAAGAACTGGTAGAAAAACAGTGGAGTTCTGTATCTTGAAGTAAGCTCAAAACTCATGCTTACCGTGTAAGATACATTTACTTCATGTTATGTGGGAATCCTACAGAAGAAGACTCTGTAGGAATTACAGAAAGTGATTCATGAAATTGCTCTTAAATGCCTACCTTAGGATGAGATGTATCTGCTGATATATCCCTGAATATATATATATACACACATATATTTTCACATATATAAAAATATANTAGTATATTAATATAATTAGCTGAGGTGAATAATAAACATTATGTTCCTCACCTATATAGCTACAGAACAGCCTGATGTCTACACAGAGTATTATGTGCATAAAAAGACATGATGTCTTTTGCTTGTTCTGCAACCTGGACTAAAGATGGGCAACTCCAGCCAACAAACTAGGTTGCCTGGTGCTGTTTCTAAGTCAGCATGACTCCTAGCAAAGATCAGATATGTCTGTCTGGATGGCGGTAACATGAGATATATTCGTTGCGGCATTGTGCCACACTAATGTAGCTCAATGGTATCCAGAACTAATTTCCACTGTCCTGCCATTTCGAATACAGCCTCGAGGAGCAGGAGCCCATCTTCATCCACCCATATAGAAATTCCCTGAGTTTTCATTTCCTGATAGGGCTCTAAGTACTCTGGGAAGCATAGTCTCTTTGAGTCTCTGGCATAAGAGCCCAGAAATGAATATGCACAAAAATACTAATACAGCAAAGGTGTGTTCTTCTCTCAAAATTATTTGCATTAAATGGAAGTGCCTCTAATCTAAACAATAGCTTTTAGTTATATTCAGACTGAGTCACTGATGAAAACAAAGAACTGGTCCTGCTTTTCAGAGTATTTTCTAAGATGAGCTATTTTCAGTTGTTGCATTTGGAAGCACACTAAACATTGTTTGGGTCTCAAATTTATGAAAACTGTGAAATTCTTATATTTAAATTTTTCCATCCACCCTATCTCTAAAGTATCTCTACCACCTCAGAAACATCCACTTTTTAATTTCGATCTCTATCTAACAATGTTTGCACCCTGTTCCAGGCTTTACTTTTGACGATTAATCTTTTAAAAAGTACAGATTTCCTTCTTTTATGAGAATTTGATATTTACTTTAAAGTTTTCCTATATTCAGCCAGATTTTTCTGATCCTTTTACAAAAATTATTTATCAATTCTAAATGCAGAAGTTTTTCAGATGTTTAAAAAAAAAAAAGACCTCTTGTAAAGTATTTTGCTTGCAAGCAAAATTGGTTAATAAACTCATATGTTTTTCTTCTTATTTTCCCAGTAACCGCACCCTACATTTCAATTTGCTGATATTATGTGTGTTTTCTTTTAACTAGCTTTCCCAGGCTTCTGCTTCCTCTGCGATGAGAAGCCTTTCCAACTGCATTATCTCCAAGCACCCATGTTGACAGAGCATCATTCTTTCTGTTCCCTTGGAAGGACAATGTCCCTTTGAATCATCTGCTGAGGAGATATGCTACTATGTATCTTTTATTCTTTTTTTCTTCCTCTTTCCTCCCTAAGGGAATAAAATATCTGTACCCCCACCAAAAACTGAATGAGTAGCTACTTTCAAATTTTGATCCATGTTCTTTGCATTCTACCCATCCCAGAAAAGAAGGTTGAACTGGACTTGCTGCATCAACTAACATAAATAATTTATGCCTGAAACATCAAGTGATCTTCTGCAGAACACTGATTATAGTCTCTCTCTTATCTTACATTTTACCAAGAAAAAGAGACCCCAAGTACACTATAAATATTACCAAAAAACTATGAAATCTGATGGTTATGCACAAGAGCAAAAAGAATGATGGATTTCATTTATTTAAAAGACTTAACAGAATGCATATTATAATATTATAGATATAGAAAACTCACCTTTTCTTTTGTTTGTTTGGTTTTTTTTTTTGCTTTTTAAAGGCAAATAGGATGAGTAAATGATAAAAGGAGAGTAAAAAACACCAGGATGAACACTAGGGAATCTAAGATATTTTTCCAGTAGGTATCTCCAGGTTGGAAGATTTTAAAAGCATATGTAGAAAACTGTAAGCATAATAGCTTGCCTCAAAATAATCTTTCCAGTATATTTGAGTGATGCAGCAATCCTATATAAATATTACAGCATTAGATCACTACTTGTTCTAGTTACTAAATGACTATCACAGGTAAATCTGTTTAGTCACTCCTTCAAGCTAGTTATACTTTTAGATTCCATGTTATCCTGTAGCTCTGAGCTCCATTATTTTATTTTTTCTAAATTAACACATTACTGGATGCACATTACCAAATGTCACTAGATTCTTGTGAGAAAGAATCATAAGAAAAAACACTGCCATGACTTCAGAAATCATCATCTCTGTCTAATTTTGCCCTGGCATGATCATGTATATCTATTTCTGATAGTGTTCCAGTGACATAGACTACACAATATATGTTCAGTATGTTCTGTTCTTTGCTTCTCTTACCTTTACAAAATTTTCCTGATATGTAACATGATCAATTTGCTAAAAAGAGCCCCAACCAAACAATAGTAACTTATTTGTGCTCTTATCTGCCATAGTTATGGAGAGCAGATTATTCTTTTCCTCTTTGGAAAATTCTTTTATATATTTGAAGGGTGTTATCATGACCTCTATAAATCTTCTGTTCTTTAAGGTAAGCAACACCATTTCTTTCATTCATTTATCACACATCACATTTTCCATACTTGTGGGTGTTTTTGTTGCTCTCATTAAGACTCTCTTCATTTAGGCCACATATTATGACTCTGTACCCAAACTTGAATTCCAGCTGATACTTTAATGTTACTCAATAGAACAGATGGTTCATTTACGTGTCTCGCAGCCTTAATTCCTGTTCAAAAATGTCAATTTGATTGTCTTCTTCATAACAATATGGCATAGTGAACTTCTGGTTCTCTGTAAACTCAGAGCCTTTTCTTAAGAACTGTTGTTAAATAGTTTTTCTCTTCTTGTATTTCATCAGTTAATTATTCTTACTTTATGGTGGCTCATGTTAAATATCCCTCTCATTTCCTTCTCAGCCAATTTCACTAAGACAAGATCATTTTGAACTCCAGTCCTACTCTTCAGTTTGACAATTACAGATGATCACGTGTCAGTCCCTTTAGGATTTTAAAGACCTCTGTTGCGTATCACTCATACTTGCATCTTGCTGAAGATTCCTCATCTGTGTATAGTCTTCATATGGAAGCCATTCCATACCACTGATTAGCCAGTTGGTCTTCAATGTACTTTTTCTAATTCTGCTGTTCAGTAGGATAAGATGTCACAAGGTTAATATGCGTCATGTTTTTAAACACTATTTATTGAATCAAAGATGTAGTTCTGTTACTTCTCAGAGAATAGATTGTAAAATAAGTGCAAACATCAGAATCAAGCTGCAGAAGAATTAACACATCTATACAAGACAAATATTTCAAACCCAAAATCTTTCAATACTGCACACAGTTTCATCACGGTCAATTTTATGCAGTGCCTTCAGTTTGGAAAGCGGACAGCTGCATTCTGTTACTGAAACACCTTTTGCATACCTGTCCTCATCTGGGTTCCTGGTTTATTGTGCAGGTCATAAAACACCTTTTGTTCTGAAGAATGTTTACACACATTTTATAGATAGTGGAAAGTTATTTAAATTGCTTATGCAATCATCAGTTCAGGTCTCACAGTATAAAAATAGGTCTACCTGCCAATTCATACATTTCTATTTGTCTTCACTTTATTATGAGTTTCATCCAGAACTCACTGAAACAATACCAGCTTCATTTAACAAAATTTTCTCTGCATTTGCTCTGTGAGGATTCAATTCTGCTGATTGCTTGCTCTGGTCAGTTTGTTGAACCCCAGAGGGACCCCATGGACTTCCAAAGTCTTCAGGCTTCTTCCTATGTGGAACTGTTTTAACAGCAAGGACTTGGCCTTCACCATTAAACACTACATTACTCTGTGGCAATTTAGTCATTATTCTACTCATCATATGCTATTTTTGGTATGTTGGCAGATATGAACAGTGATGAAATTCCAAATGACAGGAAGTCATTTCAGCTGAGCTCGGGATATTTATTGTTTCAACTGGAAAGTAGTAGAGGCAATAAAACACTAAACTAATTCAAAATATGAATTATTGTGTAATTTTTTATTGTTTAATTAAGCAACAACTTTAAAGTTAGGTTCTAGTGTAACTTTTTAGCATATAAAAATAACATAGCACAAAAATGTTCACAAATTGAATTGAGGATTGAGTATATGAGTGCCATTTTTTTATATATGTGTGTATATATATACATGCCAACTGTACAAAATGAAGGCATGATTTTTAAGTATGACAAAAAAAGACATCAAAGAAGCAGTAGAATGAATTTCCCCACACACACACACACACACAAGGTGGACATACTAGGTTTTATAAAATTCCTTAGTACAGGTGGCTGAATGACTTGCATTCTTTGTTGCAGTGTGAGCCTATTACTGCAAAAATAGAGCTAGAGATAGACAGGGATACAATTTTTTTCACCAGTAGCTGAAAGCACTAAAAGTTGCGCCTCCAGGGGGAGGACTCACCTCACATGGCTTTAAATATCTAAAACTAGTCATCAACATCTATGACAATTGCCTTGGGCTCACTGTACTGTCAAAGGAAAATTAAATCTTCAGGAGCACAGTTTGTCTCATCTTCAGATCTAAGATCTCAGACAGTTCAGGTCAATTGCCTGTTTCTCTCCACTGACTATAAGAAAAACTATTATGATCAGCTCAGAATGAAACTTTTAACTCTTACAAGCCTAAACTAAGGGAAGAATGTTTCAAATTTTAAGGAGAACTAGAAGTTTTGAAGATACTGATGATTTTTTTAAGTCAGTTTCAAATTAATAGTCATGACAAAGTATTTGAGTAATCTTGATCTTGTAAGGTTTTTGAGCAAGTACTTGACCATGAGCATGCAAACAGACCCAGTAACCTCACTTGTAACTTAAATCTAATGGAATGATTTAGCTAATCAAGGTTGGGATTAAGTACTAGTTACATGGGAACCAAGGATCTTATCATCTTATCTGTCTGTCAAGTGTCGTAAAAGATATGGACTCTATACACTAAAACCTGATAGTCACTTAAACCTATCTATATTAGTTTAGTAGAATTCTGTCATTTCAGTTCTGAAAGATACTGAAAAGAGAAGTACTGATATGTTTGTAAGGTATTTATGGCTTCAAAGGAGGTAGAATCCAGTAAATTTTCACAGCTAACCACTTGTCACAAGGTTTGCCAATCTGTCAGTGTTTAATTAAGCCAAGCATTTTTAATAGCTGTGATAAGTGACTAAACATTGAACTATCCTAATCCAAACTCTGCAGTTCTTAATGTCTGTTCATTGCTACTTTAAAACTTAATTGAACTGACTTCGCTAGAGTTAACACTTCATACGGTTTTGCAAAAATATTTTTTAATTGTGATATAAAATATATTTTCTCTTTAAATAAGGAGCACTATTATTTTGTGAATTGTGACCTTAAAAACTATACTGGAGACAAATTTAATAGAGAAATATAATAAGTTTATCTCAAAGAAAATTCATGCTATATTCTTCATGTTAAACATTGTTAACAAGACTTTCCTAATGTTAGAAACTGCTAAAGGGAATTTACAACACATATCAAAAAACATTTAAATGTCCAGGGATGTAATATTCTGTACTGTTATTATAGAACTCCACCACTTTCAAAGCACTCTCATTCACACATAGTGGTCACTATAAATTCACATCAGCTTGATCTTCCTTCAATGACACAGAACTGTAAAGAAACATCATTATACATATTACAGTCATAAGAATCACATAAAGTACTGTAAAAAGTCCCTTGTGGAGCACAAGAAATAAAAAAGCCTGAGTTTGTGGTGTGATGTGGCTGAGGAGAGAGACTCTATTGTTTCCACTGGTGCTAAATCAGCTGGCATTCCCTAAGGATTTTAGTCTACACCCACAAATGTCCCCCTGCAAAAACAAGCTAATTTCCTTTCCATCCCACATGCTTCTCATGCTGATGTCAGAGCAGCGAGGATATTATTGACCAGGAAAATACTGAAAGTAAATGCTATTAAAAGCTTCTGTTCTTACATTTAAATTTATTTTATAGTTAAAATAAATCTGAGTTTCCTTTGGAAAACACACACAACTACTTCATGCTTAACAATTCAGCTGCTTAGAGCTAGCCATCCTGTTCTCAGTTCAGTACTCCAGTAAGTGAAAGTACTGTCCTTTTTACAAAGATATGTTCCTCAAAATGCATTTTCTCCATTATTTTTTTCTTTCTTGAGAAAAGTTGTTTGTTTTTTTTTTTAATTTAGTAACATTTCATTTCACCTTTGTCACAACATTGTGGCTCAGCTTACTTTCCTTCATGAATTGCTGTTTTGGGAATATATTTCTGAAAACTTTAATTAGGATGTGAAAAAAATGACAATTTTCTTGTGAGTTTAAAATAAGCTTAAAAACTGGCGTGCAAAAGACTGGTGACAGCAAAAAATTCCCATATACCTCAGCGTTCTAAAACCTACACACATTTTTTCTTTTACCCTCTGTTGTTAGAAATTTCAAGAAGGACACCATGGAATAAATTAAATTCAGCAGTTAGAAAGTCACAGAACTGGTCAGAAGAGACACTGAGGTTCAAAATGCAGACATTTTTTCTCATTATAATTGTTTCACAGTTGATTTTTAACTTTAGAACTATTGCTGCCATGTTTTTAGTGCCTTTCATCTATTCTTTCATCTATTTTATCTAAACTATGAAACTGTGTATCTATCAGGGATATCCATGTATAGGGTATAAACATGTCAAGAATAAACAATTTTTACATATTTTTTATCAAAGAAAAATGTTCCTTTCATGTAAATCTCTGAGGCTGAGGCAATTCTGATTTAAAAGAAAAAAAAAGCAAAGAAGAAAAAAAATATTTTTAACATTATACAGCAAACACGGGCTACAACAGCCATTTTATGGAGATGTTTTCTGCTTTGCTGAGTCTATCTGGGCCCCTTCTAGTCAGTTGTATAAAAACTTACAAGTTTACTTGTTTTCCATGTATAACATACAAATTAAAATCCTTTGACTACACTGTTGTGCACATGCACAAAATATAGTCTGTGGCATTTAATATTTTCTAATATCGTTCATGCAGTATTAATAAGATTATTATTTCATATAATATATGGGAAATCTCTGATGAAACGTACTACATAAGAGTAAGTACAGTTCCGATCTTACTACTTCGAATTTTGTCTCTGCATAAAATGGAAGCCAGACCGGGTCCCATATAAAAGAGTCCTGAAGTGGAATGTAACCCTTTTTCTCTCTTTGAAAAGGAAAATCCTAGCACTATTGTAGCACTGACCTTACTATCAGTGCTTCCATAAGTAACTGCATTCATATTATTATCTAATTTACCCTTTGAACTGTCTTTGCAACATTTAAAACCACTTAATAGTTAATGTTCTCTCCTTTATATATTCTGCTGTATGGTAGCAATTAAACTGCAAATTGTGGCACCTGTGCACACTGTTTTATTTCACATCACAGTTTCCAGATGGCATGGAACAGGTGATGCAGCAACACAGAAACTCTTGTTTACAACAGGGAAACACTTTAGTATGCATAGCACCACGTCTCATCACACTGCAGCTAGATTGCTGCAAAAAACGGGATCCCTCCAAAAAAAGGGATCCCTGCAACTATATGAAGTTTATAACGGCAAAAAGCACCATTGCTGACTAACAAGATCCCTTTCCTTTAAAAAAATGCAAAGGCAAAGAGAAAGTTCTTGCCTCTCTGCCTACCCTGTGAGTTAATCACAGTGAGTTAAAAGAAATATTGCAAGATCATGGCCAAAAATTCCAAACCTTATCGTCATCTCTTCTCTCTTTGCTGGAAAGATACACATATGCATCTCTGTTCTTATATACGTCTATTAAAGACAATTAGTTAAGATATTTATTTTTCTTAGTCTTAGATTGTTCAGCACAGTCATTTGTCTTTTTATGCTTCAACAAGGAAGTACAGGCCTTATTTATTATGAAAACAATGGCAGTACTGTCATCAGGCATGTTAGTATTGTGTAACGGAATGTGGTGACCCTCAAACCAGCTAAGATCCAATCTAGTAAGTCTCTAAAAATGACTTAAACTAGCTTCTGCCCATCCACCTACCTATATATACATACGTCATATATACAAAAGCACACTATTTTATGTGTTATTTTTCTTTCTTCCAGAATTAGGAGATTTGGTGTATTTTCTGCTGGAAGCTGCAGAATCCACCCCTTCCCAAAAGCTCTCGTTCTACCACTAGAGGGCCAGTAGATACTAGATTTCTTTAACTTGCCCATTATATAGCTAATGCTGGAAGAATCTGGAGCAAGTAAAAAGAAAATATTATTTCTGGCAGTTTGTCATTGTGTTGTTTTGCTTGTTTGCCACTGGATACTGCTCAGAGAATCTAATTGTTTGAGTTCTTGTGAAGCAAGGATTTGAAGTGCACAATTCTCATGAGGGCATCAGAACTGCATAAGTAAATATGTTAAGTACCTGGTTTATGCATTTTATTATACACAAACCTTCTCCACACACATCAATATGCTAAACTTGATGCTTGCATGAATGACAGCACACATGCATTTGAACTCAGCTACAAGTTGCCTGAAGACTTAAGAGAGCTTGCATCAAGTTTTCAGAGAGGAATTACTAGCTAGGGTATATCAACAATCTTCCTTACCAAGACATGGTAAGGACATTCCTGTGGTATAAAATTAGTTGAAAATATTATTACTTTAGGTTATTTATATATTTTTCTTTTTAGATTAAGGCTGCTTTGCAACAATTATGATAGAATAAATTAAAACTCTTGCTCGAGGCCATTAAAAATTGATTCAATGCAGGAGGATGTCTGATGGAGCTTCATGAATCTACCTCAGTAATATCTGCTGGAACGATTTTCAAGTACTGGCTAAAGTGCATTCCTGTGTATTTCCACTTAAGCCATCTGCCAATCTTAATACTTATTCCTCAGGGAGGAAATCTTCCAGTGCTGTTTTTCATTTAATTTGCAAGGACATCCTGTTTAGGTACTTATCAAAAGAACAGAAGAATGGATGCCAAATACCACAAGCCTTGGTTTAGAAAACTTAATGGGTCAGACTAAAGTAACAAGCTATATTTAAAAGCAACTGCAGCATTGTTCCTTTATATTTGTAAAATATATGTTGCTCCTTTCAGGCCAGATACGTTTATGCGTGTCTCAACAGTAACTGCACTCTGTTTCCTAAACATTAAAGGATTTTGTTAAAAGTTGCTAAACTCTACTAGTTTGATGACTAAGGATGAAATCCAAAAAAACAACTAAGTAAGTGAGCTATGCAGAGAAATCATGACTGACTTAAGGTATCAGTTAGCTTAGTTGCCTAAACAGTCATCGACCACAGCAGTCAATGCAGGAGTGTTTACATTCTCAGATGCCTAAAGTTCTGCTACTGTACTTGTTTAGAGATGCTGCCATTGTGTCTGAGCCAAGGATCTTGGTGCCTATCTCATGCTTCAGGCTCTTTGGATCAAGCAAAAGAGGCTTCCCTGTGCCTGACTCTGCTGAAATGCATTTGTTGGAGGGAGAGGGGGAGGGAGGAGAGAAGAGACCACACCTAGAGCACACTCAAAGCACCAAATACAGCACAATCACATAGCTATTACATGGACCACCATTTCAAAAAAATGACTGAGAGAGACTGAAAGTTTGCCCTGGACTGTTGGTGTTCATTTCTTCTTTCAAAAAGAGTGCCTAACTACCAGTCTGTGTGCAAAACTGGAACTGCAGTGAGAAGAGTCTCCTGTTAAATATTGGGCTACTGTACAAAACTAAATCAGTAAGAAACACAAAAGAGAGCTTATGCATTGCCCAGTGGTTAATACAGTCACATTCCCCTGGCAGGAGAAGGGGGTCTTAAGTTCCATTTCCTGATTCAGAGACCTTATACTTTCTGCATTAAAGAGTCATTGGATAAAATGCCCTAACCTTAATGGCAAGAACTAGAATGCAAGGAGAAAAGGGAGAAACACACAAGCAGGGACCTGCCTCATCTTACAAACAAAAATCACTGTATTCTTTGCACTAAGTCTCTGGGGAGGCTGAATTCCTACAGTTCCCACTGGCTTCACAAAATAAAATTCCCATCCTGGAGAAAAAGTACAACCAATTCCTGTCCAAGTTTTGTGATAAAGTGACTCTACCAGCTCTGTTCTCTTTCAGGACCTCTTTTATGGGTAAAGCTCTTATTTTTACTGGGGGTAGAAGTCATCTCCCCTACAACGTAAACTGATCCATCTTAGCTACTTGCTTAGGGGTCTTTTATAGGTGTAGAACAGTGTTTTGAGCAGCAATTCATCTTATCCAAGGTTAGCTACCTAAGTAAAGTTCAATAATTTGGACCATGAAGGGGTCTATGTCCTTCTGTTGAATAAAAAGGAGTTGAAATAGCTGCTCAGATGCAAAGATCTACAATATGGATACCCAAAATCAAGTGAGCAATAATGCCTCCTATTTCACTAGGAGGTTTGCTTGCATAAGAGTAGCATACTCAGTCTCAGATTTTGATTTTAGCTGAACAGCAAAATAATCAATGAAGTTCTGACCAAAATATTATTTTCTACAAATATTGTAAAAAGAACACTAAGAACACATACTGAATTTTGTCTTCATAGGAAATAAAACTTGACTGAAGGCATGGATACAATTTTGGAATCTTTTCTTGCGAACAAGAAGAAAAGAGTTAGACTAAAGATGGCCTTATTTACCGTAATTAGTAAGCTGTGGATACCCACTGCTTTGAAAAACAGCCAACATAACAGTGTTAATGTGAATCCATAGCTAGGAGCTGTCAATCTCACTGTTGGAAAAGGGGAGGATAAAGTCTATTCCCAGGAATCCACCAAAGATTGGTATCTGAAGTTATCTTTGTATGATTCTGTGATCCTTCTGTACAGAGAGGCAGGAAAATGGAAATGTTTTTTCAGTATTTGATTATCTAGCCCTACATCAGTCTTAGTCTACATGCGCTTTTGCAATGCCTTTCTGCTCCTATATATGCAGCTTGCATAAGGCTGGGCTTTGCTCCCTGCTGGAAGTATTAACCCTGTGTACTTCTTCTGGTTTCCAGATCCAAAGCAAGAAATTAGATTGCCAGCCAAGAGCCCATATGTGGCTAAAGAGGCGTTGGTTGGGCTTGCCTATTAATGAAGACCAGACTATGTTTCAAACCTGAAAAAATGCATCTTTTAAATACCGGTGGAACATGTTTCTACAAGTTTATACAAGACAGGGAAACTGTTACTAAAACAACCACGAAAAAAAGAAAAAAAGAAAAACACAGTGAGGGGATTCACATGCAGAGGGGGAGGGAACCAAAAAACTAAACGCTGTTAAAGTTGTGACTCAGATGAATGACTGCCAGGAAATTCAGAGTTAAGGATGATATTCCGTTACAAGCTCATGCTGTTGTTCCTGTTTCCGAGTTCTCATAGCCATTGGAGAAAACCATGTAGTCTGAATTGTCTTGGGTTTGTCTGCTGGAGTTCTTAATGCAACCATTTAAATGTAGCTTTCCACTGTTTGAACATACTTCATTCATGAACTCCAGGCTTATAATGACCCATTTTGAAATGCTGCATTAGCTGTAGGAAAGGCCAGTTTGTGGCAATAACTGATCATAAGCCACAGAACACTTACTTAGTCATATCTAGAAGCACGAAACTAACACGTTTTGCTATTTTTTTCATGTTCATTTTTAAAAAAGAAGATTGACCATGGAAATATTTTACTAAGAAATTCTATCTGATCTGGCACTGTTAGTCAGGAGAGACCTCTCCTGACAAAGCAGCGCTCATTTGCTCAAACGCCTAAGCTATCATGAAGATATTTTAAAAATTACTAATTGCAGTACAACAAGAGAGTCAATTTGGCAGGGGTATCAGTTCACAGTCATGAAAGACCGACATATCCATTTAGTCTATCACTTGATTCTTTAGAGGCAGAATAACTGGTTTAGCTATCCTTTGACAAGGAAACAAATCAGCCCACTGTTAGAACCAAATGATGTTTGGCTAAGCAGCTTATCGGAGTATTGCAGAAACTTGCTTGCAAGGGTAGATGCATAGGAAATGAAGGTCAGAAAGGATTAAATCCAAGACAACTCTAGTAAAAATCATTGCGATCATCTCGGGGCAACCAAGAACATAATATCAGCATACCACTCTCTCGCTTAGCTTAACATCAGCTTCCTTTTTTTCCTTTTCCTTCTCTCTCATTCCTTTAAGACTGTTAAAATTCAAAGAATTAATTCATAATTGTGCAGGCATTCCTACGCATCCTGACGTTTGTTCCTATCAATTGGCTCTTTATGCCTCTCATTCGAGGCCGGATGTTTGCAGTTGCTGGCAGCTGTTGTCCGAGGCCCAGCGAACAGCTGATAGACTGGCAGTGTACATTGAGAGAGTGCAGCCCAGAGCCTGGGAAAGGTCCTAATGCTGAATACTCTCAGCTCTGATGGGTAATTAGCTTAGTACATGCAAGATTAGAGAACTAGCACTGGAGATAGTGCATCTGACCTGCTTTTCAAAAGTCATTAGAAATTAGAAACGGTAATTCTTTCACAAGAAATGTAAAGAATTTTGTGAATGGGACTTGTTGGCTTTCTTTACTGAAGAAACTCTGCTAGAAGTTGAGGTCCTTTAAGCATTTATTCAAACAAATGTTTATTATTTTATGTTTCTTTCTACAACAAATTAGTATATTTAAAAAATTGTTTAAAATAAAGTCATAGGTACTTGTCTCTGGAATTTGTGGATGGTGCAAATTTTAAAGCATAACTATCTGTCCCAGTAAATTATCTTTTTTTTTTTTGGGGGGGGGGGAAATCACCTTTCAAATAGTAAAACCTTAATTTCTTCAGGATCTAATCTGAAAAAATAAAAAGTGAGGAAACAAAGTGCTATTTGTAAAAATAGAATTTAGGCTCAGTTTTTCACTCTTCTTTATTTTCTGTGGAAATCTCCATATTCATCATGTAGACAGGATCAGACTCAAAGCCAGATGAGATCAAATGAAGTCGTCTGTGTCCTAAGAGGATCTGCTGTAATATTCAAAAAGTATCTGTATGCGGGTGTGTGTATGTCTGTGTTAGAACATACCACATCCTTTTCCATATCCTGCATTTCGACTGAGCTTCTTTCAGGATCATGAAGTTCTCGGAAATTCTGATCTAAGCACAGCAATAAAACATTGTCTCATCCAGCCCTGACACTAGCTCCCTCTATGCTCTGGCAATATTTTCATGAGTTTCTGCAAAAGTGAAGAAAATTATTATCTACTTCACAGATGTTCTTTGGAGAAGAAAAAAAAAGTTAATGTTTGCAACATATTTAAAGGAAAAAAGTAAATTATCATAACTACAAGTCCAATGCCACCATTCTTATTAAAAATTCAAAGGTTTTAATTCAGTGTGGATTTTATAAGTCTTTCACAATACTAAAGTATTTGGCAGATTCAACTCTTAGGGTCAGTGGTCTACTTGTATTTGGACTTGAGAACTGCTATCTGCATGTTACGCTCGACATCTGGTCCTGCAGAAACCACAAGTGATGTATCAGTAGGATTTGGGCTTTGAGAGAAAAGACGCAAAGAATTTTAGCAGATCTAGGAATCTACAGAGAGCCTGGATGAGCATTCTCCTCTGCTGTTTCAGCTTATTGCAATTTCAATTTGCAGTGACGTTTGCTGGTGGAGAATAAGATAAAAATCTAGGAGAGGAAACCCAGGTTTAGAATAAAAAGCATTAGAAGGTAGGAAAGAGAAAGGAATATGTGTAGTAATTAATTTTCACTATTTACTTCACCTGGGAATCTACAACTTGAAGGGAGAAGCTATTGGTTTCATCTGTGGTTGGAAGTCACCTACACAACTGGAGTAGAAGAATACATAGGAAACTGTAAATTTTAAAGAGAGAGGTCTAAAATATTACTTTCATACACAGTTTTTTGGGATGGGAAGCACTCATATTTCTATTAATCTCTGTTCATTTCCAGCCAAAACCAGCTGAGAAGGAGCAAGTTAAACACAGGACAACTGAATAAGTGAAGAAGTTAGTCTGTATCGGGTCTCTCCAAGATTAATTATTGTGGCTGAGATTACTGCTTTCAACAGGGGACGAGGGAGGAAGGAAAGAAAAAAAACAGAGCACAATGTATTTTGCTAGTAACTATTATTAATTTTTATTAATTACTGAACAGTATAATGAACTCTGTTTAAAGCAAAGACACAACCCCAAATAGATTTATCATCTCAGACAGAGTACCAAAAGCTGATGTGACTTCACGTCATGACTTTAAAGTCAGTCTGAAAAATACAGAGATTCACAGTTATAAAAAGTAACCAGGATAAAAAAAAAAAATGTGACAAGAGAAATTAGCTTGTTTTCTTCTATTCATTGCTTCAACACAAGAGAGGTACAAGACACAATGCCTGTGCTTTAACTTGCCCACAGTTTCATTAACCTACTTGGGAAAGAATCTGGCAGTAAAGACCGCACTGCTCCTGCGAGTACTCTGCTTTTCACAACAGCCTCCATGGCCATCCAAGAAGTGTTGCAGTGATCTTGTATCCTTCTCTGAAGATAAAAGAAGGAAGCAAGGAGTTTGAGTGTTTTCTAAACCAGAAATCAGACACACAGTTCATTTAATGTAACTTTACGTATCTGAAGCAGGATCATTATATGTGAGTTAATCATGTCATCTCCAATGGAGGCTTGTGTGGACTAATTTATCTCATCTTAAAACAAGAATTTTATATGTGATTACTTCCCTTTTTACCTATTTCTCTCAATTGGATCCTAGTACAGGTGTAGACATATACATTATAGATGTCTAAAGTTAAATGAATTAAATCATTCCCTGAACCCCACCCAACATCTCCCCTGTCACTCTTCCAGAAAGTTATACCATGGCCTTCACTACAAGTTTAGGTCAGCAGTGACCAAGACACTCCATTACATGAGCTGTGTTAAATTACAAGAACTTTACAATTTACTCCACCCATCCTGTTTACATTCCTCAGTGTGGAAAGCAAAGCAAAACATCATCATGAAGCTAACATAGTAGGAAGAGGAAGAAATACCCGCTACTTCTTATCACTCCTGAAAGGCACGTGCCCACATCAGTGGTTGGGTTGGTGAGGCACTGTTCCTAATTTTTCATGCAGTTGCTCACAGCAACAATTGCCCAGGGATAATCAGCTTGTAAAACAACAGGTTTCTGCTATATCATTCCAATTCTGGCAATTATTCCAAGAATCCCTCTCCTTATGTAGAGGCAGAGCAGGCTGAGTGCTCATATGAAAGGCACAGAGGAAATGCTAAATATGCTTATGGTAGCTCCAAGGTTGATTTTTCCACTGGTCAACTCATACAACCCTCCTGCATCAAAGGCAAAAGTGGGGCATTGCAAGAGGTGCTTTTTAAATATTAAATGAGTTCCACAGAAGACACACATACTATCTGACTCAGAAAAAATATGAATAATGATTTATACATTTTAGTTGCAAATTTCAAACCTTGCAGGTATTACGCTTTTGTGTTCTTATATTCATAAAACAGACTGCTTTCCCCACTAATTGATTAATATTTGTCTCTCAATAGCATATGTTTAAAATCACAAATGCTTCCACCTTACCCTTTAAGATTTCCTTTTAAACTGAAATAAGAAACAAAAAGTCCTCAAGTGAATGCCACAAAAGTACTGACCAATATTAATATAAATTACAGACCATCAAAGACAATGCTAATTGATAGGTAGAAGAGCACTGATTCACCTCTGTGTACATGTGTGTATTCATGAAAGAAGGGAAAGGATGCTGAAGCATTTTAGTATATTGTTTGGAGGATGGATAGACATCTGTATTGGCGTTTCTGTCAAATTCCTAAACAATTTTACTGTGAATTGTGTTAATGGCAGTGAGATCTATGGACTGTTTTAGAAACACTTACACAGTAGATACATCTCCTAAAGAGAAACCAAATATTAAAAAAAAAAAAATTTTAAAGGGAATCTTCTATCATAAGCAGTACTCTTTCTTCAGTGCACCACAAAAGAGCAAAGGAACACATTAAGTAAAACATGCTTAGTATCGGCTATATATATTTATGTAAATATGTTTTAATACTAAATGTCAAGTCCTTGACAAATTTGGAGTAAATTCTGTAGGGATTATTTAATTTTTTTCAATGTACAAGTTGTCTGAATTGATCAGGAATGAGAAGACTGAGATTCATCTAGAATGAAATAATCAAAATTTAAATAGCAGACTTTATTGAAGATAGAAGTCTACTGGATTCTGAAACATACAAAAAAACCCATTTACTGCCCTGAAGAAATATAATTTTGATTACTTGCTTAAAGTAAAGTAAATCCTCTCCAAAAAAAAAAAAAAAAAAAAAAGAACCTGAACCTATCTGATCCTTCTCTTAATTAATTTGACTTCTAAATATTGGAAGGGTAAGTGACACAAAAAATGGAATTATATCATAGAATCATAGAA
>VZTQ01001747.1:0-71509 GCA_013400755.1 Pelecanoides urinatrix
ACCAGGGTTAAACCACAACACCCGCAAATCAGCTATTTCCAGAAATGGAGGATTTCAGTGAAGCATTGATGAGAAGCCCAAGATAGACAGCAATTCTATGCACTGTGTTTGCTCAAATAGTGGCAGTGATTTTTCTCCACTTCAGATTTTATTATAGATAAAGCCATAGCACAGACCAGTTCTGAAACTGCTGCACAAATATTGCATGTTACATCAGTAATTTGAATGCTGGGTATTCAGAAATGACCATTCCGCTTTCTGAAGCTGAGCATTAAAAAGTAAAATCTACTTCCAAAAGTCCAGTCGTAACAGGTGTATGCAATGACATCCAGAAATCCAGTGTCAGAGTTAAAATTTTAATTCCATAGTCTTTAATTTGCAGAAACACACTCAGTCTCTGCATATGCTACCTTGGGAGATGAAGATCCATCTGAAAAACTCTATAAATTTGAAAAATAACTCTCATAAAAACTAATGTGATTTATGTAAGCACATTAAGGGGAAAATACCCTGAACAGTTGGTTTAAGTGCTTAGACTTCCTAAACTTAATATTTCCATATGGTTACATTGTAATTTTAGATTTTTAGTGGTTTTGTATCCTTCTTTGTTACATTTGAGAAACAAATCAAGGTATCCACACAAAGAAATTAAGGAACAAAGATGCCTGCAATGAGCATTTGATTGTTCCCACATGAACCAATGATTCTTTCTACAAATTCCCCTAATCCTCTAGGAAACATTACTCCAATTGTCACAGAGTTGTTTGTGTGATATTGTGAACAGATTATTATAAAAACCTTCTGATAAAAATAGCAGAAAAATAAGGGAAGAAATGAACACCCTACATTTTATGTTGGTTTGTTTTTTTTTTTTTAAATGCAGGATTATATTAGCTAAGTAAAGATTAGTTTCAAAATACCAGCCATGGTTTGAATTCTTACTGAATTATTTCTTGCCTCTAACACACCCACATTTATCCCACAAGATTTTCACTTTTGCCTAGTCTTTACTACCACGACTAAAATACTTGTTTTATCTGTAGCTCTCAAACTGGCTTAAGTGCCAGTTTTTTAACTAAAGGTACAAAATATTTTGAAAGTTATTATTTAAACCAGCACAACCTAGTGTGTGAAATCCTTTCTCAAATCAATGGAAGCCCACAACATATTGATTTAACTTAAGTTGATCCCTACCAACTAAAACTAAATGGATACAAATCACTTTTAGAGCAATGTGGAGGGAGCTGCAGGGGAGTTTTGTGGTCTCACCTGAATCATCTCTGCTCACTGACCGCAATAGTGTGCAGCAAAATTTAACAAGAAAAAATCAATTCTTTGCAGGAATCTCTTCTTTACCGTGATTCATTCTTGCTTTCCCGAAAAGAAAGCCATGCGAGAAGGCAACATCATAAACAGCCAGTACAATCTGCCTTCATTATCTGTATTGGACCAGTTTATAGGTAAAGATAAGGTCGATGTGAGATGATATAGCAAGTTGAGGCTGAAACTTGGTTCTCTGACATGGCCTGTACACCTGTGGGGGGACAGCCATGGGTAAGAAAAAATGGCAACATTTGCCCAAAAGTGCTGTCCATTTTCCTGCAAGTGTCTGCAATCAGAGCTAGTAAATGTGATGGAGTGAAGAAGACAGGGATAGAGAGAGAGTGGGCAAGACAGAGGGCAGAGAGGGACAGACAGGGACAGGGCACACCTGTGCTGTTCCTACAGTTTGTGGTAGAAGACCCCAAAGGGAATAGCAGGACTCTGATTGCTATTATAACAATCTTATTTATCACATGAAAGCATTACAACCAGCCATGCTTAAACTAGGGATAAGGGGTTGGCCAAGAGACAGGATTTTCATTCAGCATTTTTCCTTCAGAACTAATAAACCACTACAGAGTAATGGTTAACACACCAACACTTAAACACGCTTTGTATAAATTAAAGCGATCCTGCCCAGATACATGAATCCTTTGCTTTTTGGTGCAGAGATTGCGTAATTCTTAGCTTGCCTTCTTCAAGTGGCAGAGAAAAAAAAAGCCATCAAGAATGGATTCATTGCTCTCTGCTTTATAACTCGACAGATGTAAGTATTAATTTAAAAATAAAACATCTGGCAGCTGTCTGGCTGGGCTAGTGGCTGAGCCTGGTATGATTATATACAGCTGAATGGCTAATGCTAGAAAACCAAGCTGGATGGAAGGAGCTGAAGTCTGTGATGCTGCAGCGGATGTTAGTACCAGAAAAATGGAAAACAGATATGGAACAAAAATATCAAGATTAATAGTTTCATAATGTGGTCTTTTTCCAGGAAGACCATAATTATTAAGGCATTTTCTCATCAGTGCCACATGTATCTCATTAAAAAGGTACAATCAGTAGGAAGTACAGACTATGGACAACATATATCTTGAAATCCAGCTATATCTTCCTAACCAGATTTTCAGTGAACTGCCCCAGTGTGCACTCCTAGCAGTTAAGAGTGAGGCCTCCTCATATGTAGGCATGAAAGTCATGCATCTGCTGGAGGTGCTGCAAAGTCTCATCAGTGTGATGTGCAGAGGAGAAAGCCAAGGAATTGATTCAAAGGTGGGAAAATGACTTAGCCAGAGAGTCAGATTCATCTTGCCTAAATACAGAGGTCTATAATGCAGGCAGCAACATGAGAGGTAGTCAGCACAGGCTTCCTTGATTGTTGCTAGAGAGAAAAAGGAATGCTGCAAAGGACATTTATCTGGTCTGTTTTAAACATCCACTTTAAGATGAGATGAACTTCACTCTGGAAGGGCTCATTTTTCTGTGCTGCCTCCAAAGGGAGATGATGGTGACTAGTGCTGTATAGCCATCTGTTGGGTAGAAGTTCACATCTGGTCAGATATATCCCACGTGAGAAATTAAAAAAGCTCAATCTACTTAATTCATCAGAAACAGATCACAGTGCTAACTTGATTATAGCATGGAGGACCTTCAAACGAAGGCAATTCTGTTTCCAACAGGCATTGTTATCCAGCAGAGAGAAACAAGAATTAACAGCTGTAGGCTGAAGCCAGATACATGCAAAGAAAATACAAAGTGAGGTTTTTTGTACAATAAGTGAGACAAACCATTGTCAAACATTAGCAAGAGAAGAGGTGGCTTCTTGGTCTCTGGGAGCCTCTGATGTCTTTCTGAAACACCTGTTCAGACCAATGCTCCTTGTTCCACTCAATAAGGGTTAACTGAATAAAAGCTCAGATCAGACTATTTGTCCAGATCTTCCGGCTGATCCCTGTCTTAAATTTATTTTAAAGCTTCCATATTTTTCTATATCTTAAAGTCCACATTCTCCTCTGTTCTGCAGAGGAAATAAATAAATGAAAAAAAATACAGCAGGTTATTTTGTTTGCTAAAACAGAGAGCTAATCTTTTCTGTACATAACTACATTCTACACAGTCATGAGAATGATCTCAGGGATTTGGTCTGCACAGATAGGAACAATTTTCCAAGCAAAATAGGACAAGTCTTCTGAGTTGCTGCCCTGTTGCTGAGAAGCAACGGTTCTTCGGTCTTATACCTCCTTCAAGTGACAAATAGGGATAAGAGGAATTGAGTTTGTTCAGCCCCTTTCAGGTGCTGGAGCGTGTCCAGAGAAGGGCAACGAAGCTGGTGAAGGGCCTGGAGCACAAGTCTGATGAGGAGCGGCTGAGGGAACTCGGGTTGTTTAGCCTGGAGAAGAGGAAGTTGAGGGGAGACCTCATCGTGCTCTACAGCTACCTGAAAGGAGGGTGTAGTGAGGTGGGGGTTGGTCTCTTCTCCCAAGTAACTAGTGATAGGACGAGAGGAAATGGCCTCAAGTTGCGCCAAGGAAGGTTTAGATTGGACATTAGGAGAAATGTCTTTACTGAAAGAGTGGTCAAGCCTTGGAACAGGCTGCCCAGGGAAGTGGTGGAGTCACCAACCCTGGAGGTATTTAAAAGACGTGTAGATGAGGCGCTTAGGGACATGGTTTAGTGGGCATGGTAGTGTTGGGTTGATGGTTGGACTCAATGATCTTAGAGGTCTTTTCCAACCTTAAAGATTTTATGATTCTATGATTCTAGGTGGTACCAGTGTCCATACCATTCTAGTTTCTGAGATAAAGAGACATATTTCCCCTGAGTTCTGCATTTCAGGTTCAATTCAGATCTTTGAGAATTCAGTAGAACATGTTCTACTGCCTCATGTGAACTGCTGCCAACCCCTTCTGTGGAGCAGAGTTAATGCATCATGGGGGCAGCTGGGAGGTGAGGTATGCACTGCACTCTGTTCTGGTGTCTTCATACATATTATTTCCTGCTTTCCTCATTTTTCTTGGTGTAAGACAAGAAATAGTTTTGTGTGAAACTGCATTTCTCCTCTCAGTCCTCAGAGACATAAGAGCATCCCATAAGGATGGCATCTCAGCTCCTAATGCAGCTGCTCTTCGGGGAGGAGTAGCTGGAGTATAAGCCATTTGCAGTAGGAAATGTGTACTAAATAGGTCCTTGACCCTTGATGGGGACTGCTAGGAATGATGACAGTGTAAATGACACAGATATCGTCCGATGATGACGATACATAGGCTTTAATACAGTATAGAGAAGGGAAGTGGAATAACAGAGAAACAGCACTTTATATCCATTAGGATGGGTGTATTTCTGAAGTAAAGAGAGGCAGGTTATATCACTGAGATGATCTATGAAGATACCATGGGAAAAAAGGGAATGTAACAGCCCAGTGTTTTATTTCTTAGACAACTGTATATTTTCAGCTTCTAGCCTACAATCTACGTTCTTATGATACGTACTTTACACAGGGTTAATACTTGGATGGAACTCTTAATTATGTGAATGGTAGAAGAAAGGAAAGACATAATGAGTGTCCTACAAAATAAAAGGTGAAGGAGATCCCTGGATGAAACAAATCATCATAGATCTATGGAAGGCACCAAAAAGCTGATTTATACTAGCTGAGGATGGAATCCTTGTGTCTGAAGTTACTGATAGATCAAGTTTCAATACTCAAACACACAGTGTGGGAGAGTCCTGAACCAGGGAAAAATGTCCTCTTGGAGGAATAGTAGAAGACTGGAACAATTGCAAAGGCATTGCAGCCTTGTATGAATTCATGATACTTTGAAACGCATCTTTTTTTAACAGTGATGAAACTGGAATGTAAGCCTGTACTGCAGCAGGTTTTTCCCCCCCCTGTATCTTGACCAAAACTTATTTTGACTTCTCAAAATGCTTAAAGTACAGTCTAAGTAACGAAAACACCAACTAGCAGTAACAGAGGAAACGGAACCGTAGCTTATGTTACGCTGGGGAAACACTACTGTCCTGTACATGTTATCTTCCTCTTTTCTTTTTTAACAAAAAATCCTTCCTCCGCCCAAATGTAAACCTTCAGAAATGGCATTTTGCAACAATATATCTATGGGAAACTTTAATGTTGCATAGTATGTGACTGACTGTGTGAACATTTTAATAATACTAGATCTCAATAGTGCTTCCCATGACAAGCAGCTCCCTATTTTCAGCCTTCTTGGGCTGGTCATAACCTCAGCGCTCTTGTAGGAGCAAACCAGGCATCCCTTTGCCCATCGGAGAGGTTAGGAACAGGTCCTGGATCGTGACCTTTGCCAGCAGAACGTCTGCGAGGCTGTTTAATGTCTTTGTTTCTGACTCCCTTTAGTGCAATATAACTGGTGCCACCTGCTAGAAATGTATATCTTTGAGCATATGCAACATCAAGCTATATTTCCTTATATAAGGAGGTGTAGGTCTAATCCATTAAGGCAGGTTGTTTTCTCATACATGAAACCATATAAAATATTCCCCAGGAATGCATCAAGCCCCGAATGCAAACATCGGAGAATTTGTTCTCCCTTCTCTACTGGAGGCTTTCTTGCATCTTTTTGTCTTTTTGTATGATAATTAGTAACATTATTTTAATTTGCAGCCCAAATACATCCACCTGCAGCTGATACTCATTCCTCCTTTAGCTGCTATACATTCCCCCCTTCCCTGACATTTACTTCCCAATCAATCGACAGCAATTGGATTCCCCCTCAGCTTTCATTTTGCAAGGCTGAGCATTTGCTCATTTGCCCATTTCACGGCTCCATCCTGCTGGCAGCTCCATCCTGCTGGCAGCTTAGAGTCATCTTGTACACCACAGTCTTTCCCCTCCTTAACTGGAAGCAAGTAAAGAGCTCTTCTCTCAAGGCAGATGGTTTTATATTCATTCCTAAGGGTGAGGTTCACCTCACTTACCTTGATTTAAAGTGCACCTTGACAACTCCCTCAAATTTGCCTACTGCTTTCCAGCTGTGAAGCAGGTAACACCCCAGCCCAGATAACTCTTCCTACACAGCCAAGAGTTGTGCTTTAGCTGGCTACCTCACCTTCCCGAGTGGTTTATCTTTCAGCTTGACTTAGATGACAAGATACCCTTCTGCCTCTGTGATAGCATTGAGATGTGCTATGCAGCATTTTAAACTACACTGGACATGCACCCTGCTCCATGGGTGGGGGAGAGATCCATTTCTGCACCCTGGCTGCGTGCAGAGCCTTGTAGATCAGTTGAGCTGTTGCAGTGGTGAAGATGAGCACCTCAACACCAGGCAAAACCGGTACGTCTAATGAGATGATAGGAGATTGGGAAAAGTGCAAAGGTTCCCATATCTTCTTAAGAAGCTATTTTGAATCCACTTTTACTTAAATCACCAAAGGCTCTCTCTGTAACTTCTAATAGTTCATGCTCAGCACACATGACTTTGGACCACCAGTCTTGTTCCATCCTTAGCTTCCAAAAAAACAGCTAACTGTTTGAGTAGCACCATTTTATCTGCTTCATCAAAGACCAGGTAAACACAATCTACTACATTAATATTTTCCTGAGAATCACTTCTTGTCTCAAATAAACTCACAAATTAATCTTGTTTAATCTCTCTCTGGTAAAAAGAGGTTTGCTTTTTATCCCATTTTGTATTTATCTCCAGATCTTGAATTATTTTTTTCTTCTAAATTTACTCTAAGAACTTGGAGGACATGATCCTTGAATATTAGCCAGCTTTCCTGGCCCCCTCTTCCCTCCAGGGCTTTATCCCATGGCACTCGACCAACCAGATCCCTGAAGAGGCCAAAGTCTGCTCTCCTGGAGTCCAGGGTAGTGAGCTTGCTGTGCACCCTCCTGCGTGCCCTAAGGATCTTGAACTCCACCATTTCATGGTCACTGCAGCCAAGGTTGCCCTTGAGCTTCACATTCTCCACCAGCCGCTCCTTGTTGGTGAGAACAAGGTCCAGCATAGCACCTCTCCTCATTGGCTCCTCTATCACTTGGAGAAGGAATTCCAGGAACCTCCCAGATTGCTTATGCCCTGCTGCATTGTCCCTCCAACAGATAAAGAGGTAGTTGAAGTTCCCCATGAGGACCAAGGCTTATGAACATGAGGCTGCTCCTGTCTGTCTACAGAGGGCCTTTGCTGCTCTTCCGGTCTTCCTGGTCGGGTGGCCTGTAGCAGGCCCCCACCGTAATGTCACCTGTCCCTGCCCTCCCTTTAATCCTGACCCATAAGCTCTCGATCAGCTCCTTATCCATCCCCAGGCAGAGCTCCATGCACTCCAGTTGGTCATTGACATAGAGGGTGACACCCCCTCCTCATCTCCCCTGCCTGTCCTTCCTAAAGAGTCTGTACCCTTCCATTCCAACACTCCGGTCATAGGACCCATCCCACCACGTCTCTGTGATGCCAATAAGATTGTAGCCCTGCAGGTGTGTGCACGTCTCTAACTCCTCCTGTTTATTCCCCATGCTATGGGCGTTTGCATAGAAGTAATTAAGTTGGGCCCCCGATGAAGCTGTCTTAGAGTGTGTCACTCTTCAGGTGTTCTCCTGCTGACCTGTGATCCTTCTCCAGGCTCTGGGCATCTATTGCTGGCCCTGGCATCAAACTGGTAGGAGTGGGATGGATTGAGGTTCCCCTCCCCGGCAACTTTAGTTTAAAGCCCTCTTCACCAGCTTGGCAAGCCTATGACTGAAGATGTTCTTCCTCTTCTCTGACAGATGGACCCCAGTAGACCAGGTTTCTCAAAAAAAATCTCATGGTCTAAATAATCGAACCCCTGGCTGTGGCACCAGTCCCATAACCATTTGTTGATTTGCCAGATTCAACTGGCCCTTTCAAATCCCTTCCCTTTGACCGGGAGGATTGATGAAAAAGCTACTTGCGCTCCAGAGTCCCTTACCACCGCTCCCAGGGCTCTGTAATCCTTCTTGATACTCCTCGGGCTGCTCCTGGCTGTATCACTGGTGCCCACGTGAAACAACAGCAGCGGATAATAGTCAGTGGATTGTACAAGGCCTGGTAGTCTCTTGGTGGCGTCCCTGATATGAGCCCCCGGTAAGCAGCACACCTCTCTAGAGGTCGGCAGATGAGTGCCTCCGCACCTCTCAGAAGACAGTTGCCTACTACGATCACCCGTCGCCTTTTCTTAGTTGCACTGGTTGTTATACAGGGGCAGGTCGGGCTGCCTTACTCAGTTCCAGCGTCTCTCCTGGTGTGATGTGTCTTTCCTCTTCAGCTTGCAGAGCGGTGAAGCGGTTCTGCAAAGGCACCTCAGGCTTTGGTAAGTCTCTTCCTCCTGCTGGTCCTTGCCGTTGCAACCGTCCATTCCTCTGCATTATTGGCCCCCCTCCCTTCTGTGTGTGCCGGCGGGGGAGTATTTGGCTATTTGGCCATTTGGCCACAGGCTGTGGGTCCACTGCAGACTGCGCTTGGAACCAGCTATCTATCTCCTCCTCAGCCTCCCTGATGTTACGCAGCCCTCTCACCGCCTCCCGCAGCTCAGCCGCCTGCTGCGGCAGGTCCTCCCCTGGGCACACCTTGTGCAGGCAGGCCTGTCGCCTGTCCCTGCCCCAGCGGAGAGGTCTAGGCCCTTCCTGCAGGTCTGCGCTGCAGCCTCTCCCTTCAGCAGCTGCATCTGCGTGGAGGCATCGGCCACTGCTGGGGTGGATGGTGCAGACCCCCCAGCCAGAGCTGCGGCCTTTGCTTTCAGGCGAGTGCCCGCCATTTTGCCTCGAGGGTCAGGTAAGGTGAGAGCCCTTGCCCTGGGCCGACGGTCACAGAACGGTGCCCGGTTCCTGGGTTATGTGCACGCCAAGTCTCCCACTCGGCCCGTGGAATGCCTCTCCTTCGAAAAGGTGCCCTCCCTGCCGCGCCGTGCCCTGGCTGCCCGTCCTGTTGGCAGTGCTCCCGGTCACCGCTGCTCCGCCTGCGCTCCCTGGGGCTGCCTGTTGGGGGGGGGGCGGGGAAGGGAACCCCCCCCCGTACAGCGCAATACCCCGCTCCGCTGCGGAACACACTGGAGCTGAGCGCCTCTGCCATGCAACCTAAGTGGGAAAAAGTCATGATCAGTTACTCCAAAGCCATCTTCGATGGCAAGCTCATCTCTAATAACTGATTTGTTAATACCAGATTCAAAACAGCGTCACAGCTGACTTAGTGCTGCTTTAGTGGAAAATTCTGCTAGCTTTTGCACACAGAAATAATGTGACCTAAGAGTTTTCCAGCCTACATCTGGGAAATTTATTTCTAGACCTATTTTTTTTTCTCTAGTAACATCTCAGATACTCTGTCCTACACCGAGCTGTGAGCTGTGGGTTAATAGCAGATCTTCAGCACTACCCCAGCACAACCAGCCCTCCCTGGAGGGACTCTGCCCACACCATTTATCCCTGCCCAGCCCGTCCCACCAGCTGGAATGGACTGCAAAATGTTATTTTAACCTATATATCTGGCAAGAAAAAACCTTTTCTATCCTATCTAGCTTATTATATTGCTTTTCTACCATTCAGTAGAAATGTCTTTCCATACGAAATCAAGCTATGTGACTAACATCTGCCAGGTGTGGTTCATTGTTTTACTCATAATTTTCCTAAAGGATGACTTCCACACGAAATTAGTGTTTTGTTTTGTTAGTGTGTTTAACTATGCAGCATGTACAGCCCTTAGTATGTGTGCGATGTCCTTTGAGGAAAAACATTTATCTTGAAAACTGCATGGTGGCACAGCTTGTGTGCTTCTGTGACATTCAAGAGAGATGAAACGGTTAGCTGGTGCTGATCAGAGAAGCACATAAGCCTGACTTTGAAAAGGTTCTTCTGCGTTACTATATTTATTTTGTTTGAGCCACAGAGAAATGCATTCTTTTCAAAATATTTCTTCAACAGGCTTTGCTTGCCGTTCTTCTTGTGGGCTCGAAACTCAAACACAAGCCTGATAGACACTTCAACCTAATCAACAATGTTTATTTTCTGAGTCTAAGTCTAATTTCACCTTCCAGTTTATTCCTGACTATCCTGGGGGATAGCTGAAATGAAGTGAAATGAAATGATGCTAATAACTTCACAATCAGTTAATGCATACATTTTCAATTTTTTGTTTGGGAAAAGCTGAGGATTTTCAGCTGAAGCGGCTGGGAATAGATGGTACTCAAGGCACTATGGGATCAAGATCCATGAAAGTAAATCAGGTGAATTTTACTGTTGTGACTTTCCATAGCTGACGCCTGAATTGACAAGAAGGGTCATTTAGATTGGGGAAATTGAACATGCTACATGTGTATGAAACACCTAAAAAGTATACCATATCTGTCTCTCTTTGCCATATAGTTACCCACCTTTATCCTCATTTTATGTGCTTATGCCATTCATTTGTTCTGCAGTAAATGATGATCAATAAATGTTTCTACATGAATTTAACTTCCTGTATCCTGACAGAGGTGTTACAGTTTTGTCTATTTTAATATCCTCACAGTGTTTTATTCTTATTTACTGTTTATTATTCCTCTTAGGCTTTATATTATCCTTAGAGCAAAAATTGCATTTATCTAAGAGTACAAAAGCAAAGAAGTATTTCATAGATAGGATTGTTTTTTACGTGCATTTGCTTGAGCTCCAGATTTGCTGAATATTTCTGCAAATGGAGCTTTTGGTGTTTACTGTGTGTTTTTATGTGCCGCAACACTGAAAGGTTTTTCTGACTTTCTCAGATATTTATTGAGGGCAGGTTGTGCCATATCACAACCTTTACCCACAGCAGGCGCTCCCATATACAACACTAATGAGTCCTAGAAGGTAAAAACATGCCTCTGTGTAATAGTTTGGCCTCAAAAGAAATCCTGCTCTGATATCAAAGCATCTCAGATGCAGTCCTGCACCTAGGTGCTGCGAAGCAGACGCTGAGAGCACCGGCCATATGTCAGTACCACCGAGCTCTTGCAGCTCCTCGCCATTTGAACTCCAAGAGCAACCAGGGAAGGATGTTGGATGCTTTTTTGTTTCTTTTCTCTTTTCTTTTAACGCATCTTAGTGCCAGAGTCTGATTCTGTGAAGTATGGAGGCTGAGTACGTCATCTAAAAGCCATTTTAAACCTCTGAGCTCTTACCAGTTGCCTTCAAGTAGGCTTTGGATCAGGGGAGGCTATCACAGCTCTGCAACATCTGTCGGAAGTGCAGGGTGTTGTTTGTTAAAAAAAAAGCCAAGAAGACCAAACCAAACAAGATAAAACTTTATCAATTATGGCAAAGTCAATTGCCGTCAGATAGCATTATAAAGGTTGTTCTCGCTGTGTAGAATGCACTACTGTAGCAAGTTATGTAAAATACAGGCAATGCCTCTTACATGTTCAAATACAGAACTTTATCTCAGTGGAGATAAGATATATGTAGACCATCTGTCTCTCTTACCAATCAGACTAAACAAATTGTGTAGAGTCCATTTGTGGTCAATATGCTTAGCTTCACATTTACAAAGTTTTGTTAGTGTCTTGGTTTAACCCCAGTCGGCAACTCAGCACCACACAGCCACTCGCTCATTCCCCCCCAGTGGGATGGGGGAGAGAATTGGAAGAGTACAAGTGAGTACAACTTAGGGGTTGAGATAAGAACTGTTTATTAATTGACATTAAAAAAAAACCAAACGAACCCCCAAAAAACCAAAATCACCACCACCACCAATAATAATAAAAATTGTAATGAAAAGGAAAATAACAAAAAGGGAGAGAGATAAAACTCAGGAAAAACAAGTGATGCAACCACTCACCACCCACCGACCAATGCCCAGTCAGTTCCCATGCAGCCATACCTGTCCCCCGACCAACTCCCTCCAGCTTATATACTGAGCATGATGTCATGTAGTATGGAATATCCTGTTGGCCAGTTTGGGTCAGCTGTCCTGGCTATGCTCCTTCCCAGCTTCTTGTACACCTGGCAGAGCATGGGAAGATGAAAAGTCCTTGGCTTAGTAGAAACACTGCTCAGCAACAATTAAAACATCCGTGTGTTATCACATTCTTCTCATACTAAATCCAAAACCCAGCACTATACCAGCTACTAGGAAGAAAATTAACTTTATCCCAGCTGAAACCAGGACAGTTGGAAGTATATAATCTCTTTCACAGCTAGTCATGCCAATCAATAGACATGTCTGTACAAAACATGAATGATTAGCTACATGAAAATATGTAGATTTACAAATAAATCGCTTTTGCCTTGTAAAGGGATCCGTCTGCATGGAGCTTGGTCCTGGAGTTGGGACATAACTGGCAAGGTCAGTAATCACTCCCGCTATGTTAACTGTGACAGCAATTACCCAACGACATTTTGGCCTGTGCAAAGAATGGTCCCCTTCAACAGAACTAGTGGGGGAAGCTGGGAAAGGGGCATTACTTGGCCACACTCCTGGATCCTCTCCTCTTTCCTCCCGTTGGGAGCACAGTGCAGCGGTAGCACTTGGCATGTCTTTTAGAGCAAGCCAACCATTTCTGAATGACAATTTATTTACACAGGCGAGGAGAAATAACTTCTTGGCAACCGCGTACATACCAAATGCTGATTTTCTATTTTAACTTCTTCTTCTTGGCCTAGACACAACGGCAATTGGCTTGTTTGAAAGATGACAGATTACCTACTGAAGGGAGAGCAAATGAGGAGAAAGCAAACACAAGCCCAAAGCTGCACCCTCCCAGTGCAGGCAGTTTCTAACCTTACATCTTGCTGAAATCCTTGAAATTGGTTTGGCGCCCAAAGAGCTTTTAAAATAATCAAAATTATTTCTTTTTAATTGCAAATCTGGAGTAACTATAAAATAGAAATGAAAAGCTGGACAATCCAGGAAAACAAGGAAGAGCATGAAAACCAGTCCCTAAGGCTGAAACCCGGGCTGATTTTGAGCATCCACAGATTAGATGCCTTCTCCCTTTGCTGTTGCAAGGAGTTAGGAAGGGACAAGAAATGAAATCCATAAAAGGTGAATCATTGGTTGTTTACCAGCAATTAGCATTGCCTATTAAAACTGCCAAGAGTGACTAAGCCAGCGTTCCTAGCACTACATTGTTTAGGAAGTAAACAGGAGATTGGCAAAAAAATACTCCAGCCAACTTTCAAAAAATAGTCAAAAGCCAACATGTTGTGAGCATCACAGTCTCATGCCTCCTTCTCCAACATCACCTGGGTCCAGCCCTTTTGTAGCCTTAGGTTAAACAAATTACAGCTCCTCTGTCTCTACTTTGGGATGAGGCTTTCTGAGATGGAAAAGCCACAGTTCTGCCCACATCTTGTTGACCAGTGGTATGTAAGAGGAAAAAGCAGTGAAATTGCTTCATTCCTCCTTTTTTCTGATCAGTGCTGGTGATAATGATTTCCTTGTAATGGCTTGTAGACTCCAGCACACCACTGTGTTGATGCATAGGAGGGCTCAAATCTGAGTCTTAAATAAAAAAGGGTTTTGGTTCCAGCACAGCATGTTTGTAAAATATCTACTGACAAGACAAAAAAAATTGCTCTACATGGTCTGTAAAACATATGTTAAAAATTCTGCATCATAGACCAGCTTTAAATTATTCATTTTTAATTCCTTCAGCCTTGAAGGGCCTTTAAACATTGACTACGAGAAACAATCCTACCAGTGAGGGAACAGCCATAAAATAAAATACTGGCTACTTAAAAATATAGAGAAAAATCCTTTACTTAGACACAGTTTCTGAATTTTAAAGTATGAATAAAGGGTTGGATCCCCACTTGGTGAAAGCTGATACAGCTCCTTTGATGTCTGCATAGCTATTCCCCATCAGCAGCTGAAAGCCCTGGCCCGGAGTTTAGAATAGATATCGTTTCTCTACATAAGAAGACAAGTGAGATTTGCATGGTTAGTTCAAACTATTTCATATTCACTGAGCTGTTGAGGAAATACTGTCTGTGAAACAAATCCTGGATTCTTTCCCAAAAACATCTAAATGACACTTGCTAGGGAAATGCTACTGTATAAAGGGGAGCGGATCCAACCCTCCAGGTTGGACCCTGCTGTAATTGCTGTGGTTATTATTGGAGAGCACTTGCTACTGCACACTCATTGGGGTGCATCGGTGAATCTGAGAGCATCCAAAGGAGTTAACTGAGTGTAACACTGGTATAACAAAGAGAAATACGTTCCACACTCGCTGTTTCAGGAGGATTTGGCCTTGTTCTCTGTTCCTGGCTCAGCCAAGCACTGGCAGAGACCTGAGGAACTTCTCCATGCTTCACCCATATTGCTGTGTCATGCCTCTCCGAGGCACTCCCGGGGCAAACACCCTCCTATTCTGCCTTGCTCTACAGAAGGGAGTTTTTCTGACCACAACCAGCCACTTCAGAGTTCTCTTCCATATCTCCTCCTTGCAATTCGTAACCAAAGCTGTTACGGCTGCTCAGAAGGGAGCACCATGTCTTACCTCTTGCATTCTCCAGAGAAATGATACAGAGATAGGACTGAGAACACAAAGAAAACTTCATGTTACCCCCTGCTCCCTTTCTTCAGTCATAGAGTCATAGAATCATAGAATGGTTTGGGTTGGAAGGGACCTTAGAGATCATCCAGTTCCAGCGCCTCTGCCATGGGCAGAGACACCTTCCACTGGACCAGGTTGCTCAAAGCCCCGTCCAGCCTGGCCTTGAACACTTCCAGGGATGGGGCATCCACAACTTCTCTGGGCAACCTGTTCCAGTGTCATCCTGATAAACTGTCATTAATTAGGACACTCTTGACTTTGTGCTTTCCTTGATACAACCTGTAGACACATTAGTAAAACTTTATACACTGTATGATAAGAAATCACCCATTTTACTAGAATCATCCTTTTTCTCTCCTAAACTCATGGACAGACCAGGTGGGGTACAAGAGGTAGTGAAATGCAGAGTGCTCAGACTCTTCCTTCCCTTGGCACTGTTGCTTTCATAGGATATTCTTTGGAGCCCTCATCATCCTCTCGTTCCCTTCATCATCTCAAAAATGCTTTGGAGAGATCTCCAAACCTGATGCACAGCCTTTTTGCTGGTGAGCTGACCCGCAGTGATTTTTTCATACACAGACCCACTCACCCACAATCATCAGGAAGGAAACAAAGCAGCAAATTCAAGTAATTTGCCTGAAGGTATGAGCATTAAGTTGAGAGGGCTACAGAAGCTGTCACAGGTGATCAAACTGGAGCTCCTCAAGGGCCCTATCCCACCTCCAGCAAAGTGGCAAGCAGCTCCTGGGAAAAAGCAGTGAAGAGCTATTTAATACAGTTTCCCCCACACAGTAATTCCTTGTGTTTATACATTGCTTGTAAAAGAAGCCTATTTTTTTTTTTACCCTCATTACTTTAGATTAAATCCCTTCCAAGCCCTGTTTATGAAGGATATAATACTTTGTTGCTCTGCAGTATCCAGGGGCAGGATTTAGTGACGGGGTGCGTCCCTTAAAGGTTTTGTACGGGCTTACGCTCCTAAGCAGAAAGCTCAGCCTGTCGCAGGTACTCACACCCAAATGCAAATATCTGCACAGCGCGGTACATGATGTGACACCGGTCTAAATTCACACTTAAGCTTTTACTAATATAACTCTATGGAAACAAGCCCAGTGATGACTGATGACTTACAGCTCCTACGTAGCACGTTACAGTTTCCAGTGGAAGTATGTTGTGCTGGATGTAATAAACCAACAACGTGGGCAGTTTCAGTAAGTAGATTAATAACCTATAAACTCATCTGCTTCATAAAGGGAGTTATGCACCGGCTGTCCAGTGTTAAGGAACATGTTTTTTCAGAGCTCAGGAGTAGGTTCTCCCCTCTGACAGTGCTGTGGATGTTCACTGTGCATGTTACACTGCCTACGTGGGGACTGGAGAGAAAACCAGAGAGATCATTTGCTTCTCTGGAGGTGCTATAATCTCCCCACTTCTCATCTTGGCTCCAGTCTTTACACATCGACACTAAAAAAGCCAGCATTATGTTGTTAAATAGTTTAGCAGACACTTTATCAGTTGAATGTATCTGTCTGGGGGATTCTTTAATGATGCTGTAGTCTTTTTAATTCTACAGCATTTTATAGTCACCTTAAAAATGTCTGATGCTGGACCAAAAGTAGATATGTGCTATTTTTTATTACTATTAATGATGCAAAGTATGTTTTCTCCTCTGAGAAGCACCAAATTTCTTCTCACTTTCCCTGCTGTGATCACCCCTGGGATCCATATTTCAGGCACAGGAGTTTCAGGGCAGGGGTGAGAACACAGGTATTTCTGGGTGGTGACCCTCTAGGGAGGGTGCTGACCCTCCAGCCGCAGCTCAGGGGGGAAATTTGGGTTGGCGGACGTGAGCCCCCCGCCCGCTCCCCGTCCCCGGGGACGGCCGCAGCCGCGCACCTCTCCGCCGCGCAGCCCCCGCGGGCGCGCAGCCCCGCGCAAGGGCCCGGGGGGGGGAGTGGGAGGGGAAAGGAGGACGGNCTCCCCCTTCCTCCCCGCTTACCTGCAAATCCTCCCGCTTCCCCTGCTGCAAAAGGCGCGGCGGGAGCCTCCCCCTCTCTTCCAGCTCCTCATTCGGCTGTTAAGTTGTTGGGTTTTTTCTTTATCATTATTATTATTTAGAAGCAGGGGGTGGCCCCGGCGCTGGCGGAGCTTGCAGCATCCTCTGGCGGGTGCCCCGGCACTCCGGAGCGGGTGAGCTTCGCCCCATCCAGCCGGGATTTCCCGGGTGCAGAGGTGGGCTCCGGAGCACGGCACATCTTCGGGCGATGCCCGTGCAGCACCGTGCGCTGGGCGGCGGCGGGACCTCCCCCCGCAGGCTGCCCCACGGCATCCCCCGGTCCACGGGGGATCGGTCCTGCCCCGTGCCCTGCGTGGCCGAGCCGCTCTGCTGCAGGGTGGGCGCTGGCAGGCGGGGAGCAGCGGGAGGGACCAGCCTGGCGGAGTCCTGCACCCTGATTTTTTTTTTTTTTGTTTTATTGTGTTTATTTTTGTTCCCTTGGGTAGGCTGCGCGCCGCGAGAGGAAAGCCAGTGCTACCCCGTTAGAGGGGAAAAAGCAGACTAGCTGTCTTAGGTACCTGCTTGCAGAATTAATTTCCAGTGGAGTATAAATAACTAATCTTCGAGGTCAGCAGTTTGGTTGTTAGGTATGTTTTTATTACACTTGATATATTTATCTCTATAGCAATCATACATCCCAGGTCCTTGCTGTGATTGATTTTAGTCTTGGCATAAATGAAAACAAACAGGTAAAAAAAAAGCCTTGATACATATTTACTTATTTGAGAGACACAAGATTTTTCAACTCTTTAACGGTTGGGCTTGTATGTATCCAATACACTGAAATAACTCATCACATATATAATTGTAAGTCTGAATTATATATTTGCCTGTTGGGCACACATGTTAAAGGAAAAACCTTCCTGATTATGGATCTTTCAGAGAGATTGGAAGGGTGACAAATCTCTTGTAATCTTTTGGGTCAATTTTCATAAGCTCCAAAAGCTCTCTTTGAAAAGGAAATTAAATTTCAGTGTGGAAAAAAGACAGGAAATTCAAGGATATAAAAAAGAAAGTCCCTATTCTACTTTGATCCTGTCCTCAGGAGTTCATTTACATTGGTGCTCTTCAGTGACATAAGTTAAAATGAAGAGTTGCCTTTAACTGGAGTCTTCCTGCCTCTTGGCAGTTTGGAAGATACTCAATTAGCAGCACACTCCTCCTGTATATTATTTACACGGTTTTAGCTGGAGGGGTGGCATCTGCTTTGAAATATTTGGATCGCTACATCCATAGCGTCCCGTGCGATCCATGCCAGCCAGTGCCTTCTGCAGCCGATATGTTCACCTCTCCTCAATTTTTACGGCTCGATCCAAAGCTGGCGGTGCTCTGCCCACCGTTCGTAATGCCTCGACAGAGCTGCTCTCTTGTTAGAAGAAGTTGGGGTTGGCCCCAGGGCCCCTTTCTTGCTTTTGACAACGGCGGGATGGTTATCTGCAGGGCACCGCTGCGCTTGAGGTCCTTTCTGGGCTTATCTGGGAACCTGACAGTTTTTAACCTGTTTGAACACATGTTCAGGCGGTGGTCGGGGGTGGAGGAGGGAATGGTTGGATGTGAATAAAAAAGGTGGATTTGTTTATTAGTTAAAGGTACTTGTTTTCCTGATTATCCTGGAAACAACAAAACCCCTGCGTAGGTTTATGGTGAACTTGGTGCTCTCTTCCTCCACCAATTTCTCACTTCATTTACTCTATTTTGGCGCTGCTGTAGGATAACGTTTCAGCGGCAGCAGGTTTAAATCCTGTGCCTCACAAAGACAAAGTCCTGCTCTATGGTCCTGCCAAACCAGCTTTAAAACTACCACTAGATTTTTGAAGTACTCTTCTAAGTACTAATATACATTTATTTTACCTTTCTGCTAGTAGCGTGTAAGAGCATAGTCTCTGAAAGAGCAAAAGAAGAGAAAAATCCAATTTCTTATTCTTTTGGCTCGCTCACTTGGTGCACAGTCTGATTGTGTGACAGCGAGTTGCCCTGTTTGTATGATTTTTTTCACACATCCCAGCCAGAAAGGAACTTGCAGCCTTGTTTGCAGTTTTTCTTCCAAACTTGGTGAGATTAATAATGGTGATGGCATCTCAATTGAGGAAGGTAGCTTTTAAAATTAAACATCATTTTATATAAGACTTTGTATCTGCTTATCAGTTTGCTCTTTTGTTTATGTAAAACTGGGAGTAATTTGGGTCATGCAGATGGCAGTTCCATCTTCTAAGTTATAACAGCATCTTTTATGCCAAGTGCATTGCAAATGCTGCTGTTGAATGATAGCAGTAATATGTTTTTATGAGGAGCTTCTTTTAGAAGTATTTTCAAAAGTGTGGTGAAACAGAAATGTGCTTTAAAAAGCAAAGGAGTAAGAGCAAATCCAGCTCCATAGTAAATTTAAAGTGCTGTTAATCCCACCACCTGGTGGAGCTTTTCATGGCACCAGCTGAGGGAACTCTGACTAAGGATGCATTTTTTTGTCTTATTTCAACACTGTCAGATGCTACATGTAGAGTTTCTTTAACTTTTTTCTTTCTCATACCAGACTTAATTAATTTCCTGTATCTTCTATATATTCTATACTTTGCAGAAGGCAGCATAGGACTGTCGGTGTCTCATCTGAAACAGCACTCCTCTGTAGATAGATGAATCAGTGAAGTAGGAGATAAATGTCTTCCTTCCTGTCCTTGTCTTTCCCTTGCAGCACACTTTTTTTTTGTTTTTTCTTTTTCAAAGGCAGTTTGCTGCTGGCATAGAACATGACTGTAACCTGGGCATCCGGAAGCTATTTGTTTTCACGTAGGAACACTTAAGAAGTGGAAGAATTATTTTTAATAGCCAGCCCCTCTTCCAAGATGCTCTGATGAAACCTTTCAGTACAAGCTCAGTTAGCTTTATTCTAGTAATTTGATACAAATATTGCTATAAAATATTTGCTAAACAGCCTGTGTACAGTCAGGCTTGCAAGGAGAAGTGAAGCAGATGCATTTTTGACTGATCTGAGATTATTGATATAGGTTAAAACATGGGTGTAAATTCAACTGAATAAGGCAAAGTGCGGCAGAGACATGTGCCCCTCTCTGAAGTATGTAGTTCTACCTAACTGCATTAAAGCCTGTCTATCATCTTTGTTATGGCTAAATGAAAATCTGAGTAAGTCAGAGGTATGCAAGTTAAAAATAACTTTAGGACTATCTGTCAGATCCCACCTCAGAGTAGAATTACAACAGTGAGGAACTTCCTTGTCCCATACAGATGTTTCCTGAGCAGTGTTACTAATAATTGCTACTGACATTTTCCCAGGATCGGTGGCTTTTTTAGTAAGGTTTTTTTGTGTGTGATACATCAACACAAAACAAAGGTTGTTCATTTTAAAGGACACTACATTATTTCTGGAAGCTGAATCTTCAATCAATGACTTAATCTTACATATCTGAAATGTTATGTGTGCTGACACATCACAGTGCTGAACCAGCTCGACAAAGAAATCTAATTCTATCACACCTGCCAGCTCAGTTAATATGACCCTCGTAGGGAAGCATGAGGCGTCAACTCTAGTTTTTTTAGGTAGGAATCAGGTTCCCTATCTCCAGCTTAAATTCAATGCACACTACATGTGGCCAGATTTGGACTTTTTTTTTTTTTTTAAGGTGCCTGCTTATATCCTGGCATGCAAAACCATAGATCAAATTGGAAGATGTTGTCTGAATATTTGGGTTAAAACATACTAGTTTGAGTCCTACAGACAGTCCTTTGGGATTGGTCTTGAAGCAGAGACCTGTGTTACTTCATCCTGAGACTTCTACAAAGTCTTATGTAAAGAACATGGTCTAGGGCTACGTGCCACTTGAATCGGAGCTGACCTTACAGTATTTGTCTCTTTTATGACACCCTACAGTGCATCCGAAGCTGTCAGGGTGCGATAAGGGCATCCATGCCTATATCTTAAATTCCTTTAGCCTGATGGGATATGGTGATGCCTTTTACGTGACCTGCCCTTGGGCAGGTATACAGGCTGCAGCCTGCATTAGTGCTAACACTATTGCTCCATGCATCTAATGCTTTCTCTTAATAGATACTGATTTAAATCAGTTTGTGCAGATGATCTGACTTAGATATTTTGGTGACAAAACTGAGGAAAAATATTGGTTCACATTGAATCAAAGTAAACCTTAATTAAACAAAGACAGGTCAAGGTAATTATGGTTTTGAGCAAGGGAGGCATTCTTGCTCTTTGGTTTGCTTAATCTTAATTTCAGGTCCATCTCAAACTCTCAGGTAGTCAAAATTACTCATTTTGAAAGAGCCAAGAAGAAGGCTTGCCTTCAGAAATGTCAGAATGATTCCTCTGAATTTGATGTGACCTGCATCAACACAGTTTATGTTGGCCGATGGCAATACTGATATTGTACCTGAATTTGGGTTTTTGTGTCTTGACTCTTTGAAACTATTTTTGTATTGAAGTTGTTATTCTTCAGAAGGTTCACCCAGCTTTTTTCTTCAGGAGCAATTCTGTGCATTTCAAGGAAAGAAAGGATCTCTCCTGCTTCTCAGTCTAATGCTTATTAGAAGAATTAGAAATCTTCCTTCTTGATCTCTCTCTTCTCTTTCCCCCTCCCACATCCTCTGCTTTTCCCCTTCAGATAAAATTTGCTCTTGTTGAGAAGTGTTGACTGTATGATCAGAGCACTGACTGTATGATTCACCCTGAAAAGTAAAAATGAACTTTTGCTTGCCCTGTATCCCGTTAACAAACGTTCGGCATCAAACTTCAAATGTTAATGCTGAGAGCTACCTAATATCTCCAGGTGATCAAGCAGTAGCAGCGGTGGAAGCACAAAGCAGGTAGATACTAAGGAGGCACATACAATTCAGCAGCTGAGAATGCCATAACCTTTGCAATGAAGTTATGCAAGTTATGATGAAGTTATCTGTCATGCTCTGGAGATTATCCTGTAATGGCAACACAAAAATGCAAGGAAAAATTGCATTAGCCTTTCTAAAAGGTTAGTAGTTAAACAGACCCTTGCAAAAACTTCTCTTGCTTAGGAAGGCAGTATTCAAATGTAAACTGGCTTTTATAATATATCATATGGAAATCAAAATCCTCTTTCATGGTGCGAAGAGGAGGAAAACAGTTTGGAAGGGTAGTGTGGGGATGCTTTATAAATTTGGCAAAAGGCAGCTCCTTTCTTTTGGGCTGCCAGAAATGCCTATGGTGTGGCTTACCCGTGTAACTGGGGTCTCTGTAAGGGGTCCATGGGGAGCACCTGGGCAGGAGGCACAGCTGTGGGGCCAGAGGATACAGCTTTGCTTCAAGATCTCATTTCCAGGTGAAAAACTTACCTCCACTGATGTTTTTCTGATGGCTGCAATGCAGTGATGTGAGGTGCCCATAGAAATACAAAGTATGTGTGAGATATGAGAGCTTCTTCAGAGCTTCAGGGAGAGTTTTCCTAGTTTCATCGCCATTTCTCTCCTTCCTGAGTAGACACTGAAATATCCTTCAGTCCTGCTGTTCTGGTACCCTTCTGTGGTTTTTGTCCCTCTTTTGCATGTGTTCTTCATCTCATCAGTCCCATTTCCACAAGTGCTCCTTGCTAGAAGAGAACAGACTATTTCTGCGGCTCCCACCACTCCCCTTCCTCTCCCATGCTTTGTTCTCTGCCAAGGTCAAAGCGAACCAAGACATTGGGAGAGCTGGGGACACTTAAACTTTGCATCTGAGGACAAATGCACGGTGGTGGGAGGACACTGTTGTGACTGAGAACCTGGAGTTGGCTTGGAGAGCTGAGCCCCATCCCATCTCAGCTCTGCTCCAGTCTTGCCAGCTGTAAATGACAGCGTTTTGGTTTCCTGGAGATTAAGTTCAGCCTGTAAAATGTGTGGAGGCTCCAGTAAAGATATAAACATTGCCCTTTTGACCAACAGCTTGATTTTGAATTGGGAAAGTAAAAGGAAATCTTCAACCGCATGGACAGAAGAGCTTTAGAGATGGGACGTTGGCTTTAGCGATTCGCTGTCTGCCACTCCGTTGAGTAGTGCAGTCATCAGAGATGTGCAAAAACACTGCCGATGCAACAAAAATCACCTATATTTCTGCTTTGTCTACTACAACGAGGTTATCGTCGTAGTGCTGCAAGGATTGAGCAATTTGGTGCTTTTTTCATGTGGCTGTTGGTGCGCTGCTTTTGCTTGCCTGGTTCCTGAGAACTTAGAGAGGAACATAAAGTGTCATTGACTCACTGTGGCTGTCGCAGCACATTTTCTGTGAATATTGCAAAAATATGCAAAAATAGATGTGGAAAATTAAGAACTGCTTCAGACCAGAAATGATAGAGGAAAAGCCTGTATCGTGGTAGCAGGATGCATGAAATAGCAGGACGGCTATGCTCCAGCTTCCCAGCTGCTGCTATCTCAGATGGCCGCTTTATTAGCTTGCTAAGGCAGCGAGATGTATGTGCAGTTTGAGAGACAATCTAATAAAGCAAACCCACTAAAAAGCGTACTGATTACAGACAGACTTTACCCCAGGCCACAAGATTAGGTTTGATAGGCTTGTCTAAGTATATACATAGTTGTGCACAATATTCAGGTGCTTTTTGGCCCCTTTGAGAAACTGCAAGTGTTTCATTGACCTGTAGGATATGTGCACTGTCTCTCAGGACATTGGAGAACTGTGATGCATATTCCAGACTGAGGAAAAATGGGGTGATTTACATCTCTCACAAGTGGGAATTTCACTCAAGTTACAGGAAAAAAATGTGATAGAAATTGAGACACCTACTTCTATTCTTTTTTTTTTTTTTTTTAATGGTCCTTTAAAATCATGGAAGTTTGCAGAAAAATAAAACATATGTATTGATCAATGTATATGTTGGTCCTCCAAGTGTTGCTGTGGTTTGACATAATGCTCACAATTCAGACAGTTAAATTACACTAACAAGAGTTGGGTGCAAATGCCCAGTTAAGACACTGATTTGTGCCCTACCTGTGCTTCCCCTAAAGCACCATAACTCTGGCGTGTAAAACGGCCAATGCTTCAAACAGAAATAAGCCTCGAGCAACTACATAAGTGGTCATGAGGCCAAAGTGTGAAAGAGCAGGAGATGAATGCTGGCTGTTGGAAAAAATACAAGGTTGTTAAAAATTTCGGGATGATACAGTAATTGCTGAAGTGGCTAAAACATTTGCTGGTAGCAATGAGACAAAGGAGTTTAGAATAAGTTGCCTCTTTGCAAGACGAGAGTCTCCTGTTGATACCAGGTTGAGCGTTAAGTATTGGCAGAGGATGTAACTGCAATTCATTTGGAGATATTTTTAATAGGGGAAAAATTGAAGGTTTGGATGGAAAAGAATTGAGAGGTTAGAATTACCATCCCAGCTCGTTCGGAGGGGGATGTCTCTGTTTCACACAGCACCAGGAGAAGAGGCTGCTCGTTTCTTCCTCTGCTGCTGTCTGACCCGCTGCCCGCGTAGGAAAGGGGCTGGTTTGTTGTGCTTTGTTTCTGCTGGCTTAAAAGGAGGACATGCTTTTCCTTTACTGGTAAAAGCTCTGGATGAAGAATGCTATTTAAAGCTAAAATTTTACCAGATTAAGCCAGAAGTGCTCAGTGTGGTCACTGCCTCTGTTGTTTCTTGGAGAAGAGCTTCCCCCACCCTAGCTTAGAAAATAGCCCTTTGTCCCTGTGGTTTAAGATACCCAAGACCTCAGTGGGGACTGTCGTCACACTGATTGACAAACAATCCTAAGAAATTTGCCCCATTTAAAATTACTATTTTGGAAAAAGCACAGTTGTCCTATGGGAACAAGCCCAACCACGAGTTAGATGTTAGTGCAGCAGAAAGGAATCCTTTGATCCTTCTCAGGCGAGCTATCGGGGACCCACACATCCCAGTTTTCTTCTTTTGTCTGTGTGTGAATTTCTAAAAGAAGCTTTGCTCAAAATGTCATTTCCCTGATTTATCTTACCACACGCAAACTTAGAGGTTCTCTGTATTTTATGAAAAAAAACCCAGCACAGCTTCCTTTTGAAAAACTGCAGTTCATCAAGGTGTAATTTTCCCCGAGGTTGTTCTCAGAGCCACTAACCACACTTTTGGCATGTCTCTGAATTTGGAAAATAATATTATGAGTCTAGCTGTTGTCTGCCAGTAAAAATTTTACGCACTTACTGTCTTCCTTGGAAATTTACTGGCTGTGATACGCAGAAGATATCGGTGTGTGTCCTCAGTGAAGAGCTTCTCATGGAACAGGCTGCAGGTGGAACAAGAGACCCCGAGACAACCTGCTGTGCTTCCTACGGGAGTTGCAGGCTTGCTTGGCAGAGGGGCACGCACCGAGGGTGGGATCACCAAGGTGGGGTGTAACCCTTCCCACTCTCGGAAGAAACCACCTGGCTTTTCAAGACAGCTCTTCCACAGGGTGAAACTTGGTGCCATCCGTTCCTGCTGACAGCCTTCTCGCTTAAATTGTGAAATCTGGCATTCTGCCTCGGTGCCCGAGGGTCAAGCTGAGGGTAAAACCAGCCGAGACTTGCTCGTTTTGAAAAGCATCTCCTTCACAGTCCCTCACCTCTACAAAGGGAACGATTCCGAATTTGTCAAAGCCCGGATGCCTTTTTTACTTTTGTATCTAATCAGGTTTCATTTGACAAGTGTAGCTCTTAGAGATGGAAATTGTGTTATTAGGACACTGACACTTTTCTGAATATTAAAAACCCTCTTGCTTTTATAGCTGTCAGAATCAATCTTTCCGATCTCCCCTTCCAGCTGCCATGCTCTCTTCTGAGCTGATTGCTACTCCTGAGCAGATACGTGGCAGCATTGCTTTGGCTGGCACCAATAATATTGACTTCCAAGGAAATTAAGGTGATTCTGCATCTCGGACCAAGTGCTGTGTTTTGTTTTTAATTTTCTCTTCCATCAGTAACAAATGCTGCATGATGGTTTCACCTTTCTCCAAGAGAGATTAGGGTTGTGCACAATAACCTTGAGTATAGACTTGTCATATCTAATGAGCTCATTAGGGCTTGATCTGCTCATTACCTGGAGACTGTTAAAGGCAAGACCAAAATATCTCACAGAGACAGGGTGGGTAGCATGCTTCCCTCTGGGTCAACACAGGAATGTTGCTCAGCACGTGTGTTCGAATTGATTGCTGAAGCTGTCATCCACTTAATGAGACTTACAAAGCTTGTGACTTCTCATAATCTTAAAAACACATGGCATTTGTATGAACGGGCTTGTTCGTGGTGGTTTCCTTACCCAAAGGCAACAGAACTCTCTTCAATCTGTATAGCAGGGTATTTTCCCTAGAGCCATCGGTCATCACTGTCCAAGAGTCCAGTTGAAGGTAAATAAAGATAATATTTTCTTTCTTACAAAGTTACCCTCCCCTTCCCAAAGAAAATTCTTTCACTTATAGCTCCTATTTGAAATTCAACTTTCTGTCCAAAGTTGTTGGGACAGATTGTTACAAGACTTTTTTGTCCTCAAAGGCCACGGGTAAGGATCCTTGTCAACAGTACATGGTAAAAGATTTCAGATCTGATGAGTGAACTTTAAGGCATGCAGTGGGAACCTGCAGAGTGTTGGGAGAGTTAAATTTTTTTTTTTTTTCAGGAGGTGCAGAACAAAGCAACACAGTTGGCATCTATAATTAAAGATGTCCTTCATTCTGCTCAGTAGGCTATTTTGGGAGGCACAAACAGCGTAAGCATCATGGCAGAGAGACTAAACTACTCCACATCAAATAAGAATAGTATTTATGCAGGCTCATGCTATCCTCAGTGGGTAACTTCATAGTTCCCCATCACTTGTGAGATTTGTATCTTGATCTAAATAGGATGGAGATTTATATCTTAGCCTTTTTCACCAGGATTCTGTAGGTGCACTCAAACTGGTGTGTTAGCAGGGATGTACCACAAGCACAATGAATGGCAAAACTTGTATCCTTTTTGGTATAGCTGCACAGTGATGCATAGTTTTATCAAGGTTTTTGATCTTACCTAAAAATAAGCAAGGTCACTGGCATGTTTGTCTTTCTATTGCCTGACCCTTCAAAGGAGATGGTGGCAGGGGAAGGATACAAGTGACTTTCAGATGACATTTCATTCATTTGTAGCAATGCTGGAATTCCTGTTGCGATGCTTCCTAAGGATGTTACATGCATCTGGCAAAAGCTCTGCTTATTTTTTCTTTTGATATATGCCCAGAACCAGAGCCAGATGCTGTAAATAAAAGTAATCAAATGTGTTGTTTTTGGTAAAAGATGGTTACTGTAGTTCATTTTAAGGTTTGGGGGTCAGGAGGGATCTTTAAACACAACTTTGCTCATCCTGTGTAATTTGAAGGGTTTTTTTTCTTTTTTTTTTTTTTTTTTTAATTACAAGGCTTATTTAATAACTTTGTAAGCAAAACTATTTTGCAATGACAAACGTCTTCTGTTGAGTGTTGTCAGCAGCATTTCCTTCACTCCTCCGTTCAGAGTGCTTTAGGCAGAACGGGAGAGGGACATGCTGAAGGAGAATTGCTTTGTGCTTAGCAGAATTAGAATAAGCCCAGCAAGCACATGGTTTGTCCTTAATTCCAAGAGCCTGAATCTGATCTCGCTCCTACTAATCTCTAAAGGGATTATTCCTGATTTACACCATGCTGAATGAAATCAGAATCTGGCCCTGAAAGCCTATTTGTACTTCAGACATTGTCTCAAGGTAGCTGACCTGCAAATATGAAAAAGAAGCTTGGCTTCCCGCAGGTTAATTGTTTAAATTTGTCAAGTTAAGTGGACTGTAGCTTGTTTAGAAGAGTTTATTTTAAACTAAAGACTCTTTATCCAGGAAACTCTATTGCAAAAACTCAGGCTAGAATCCATTTACCTCTATTGGACTAACAAGAGATGGTAATCAGAGGACCCTCTTTGGTACAACACAGTGCTCTTTATTTGCATAGTAACTTTCAGCTGAGGATATTAAATAACTACTTCATTGCAATTCTGGAAGCTGTTCGGTCAGACAAGTCTCTTTAATGACCTGCAGTGACTCTAGTTGCTAGCAGTGAAACAAAAATAAGCTAGTACACTAGGTCTCTGGTCCTGAGTGGCATCTGTAAGAAAAGGTCTGCAACCTAGAACAGGGTGAAGCTGTTAGCTGAAAATACTGGGATTTCTGGAATAAAGACTACGGCCTACCTATCTGCTGTGAAAAAAATTGATCTTTATTAGCATAAGTTTAGCTAGTGTTCACTGAGACAAGTACTAAAGGCAAACGTACAGTTTTGGGGTGCAAAAGCACAAGTTGCTTTTAGAGCGTCATGGCCAACTCCTTTATAGCCCCAAATTGTAACACTTTTTGTTTAGATTTTGATTGTCTACATGCTCATTTTTAAGTCTGTGTTTATATCATAACTGTCTGTATCATGATAAAAGGAAAGTGGAATACACCTTTTCATAGGGCTACTCTAAAGGAAACTAGTATGTTATTATATACCTGTGCATATTCTCAAAGGAACAAGTCACATTTCTCATTGCTGCAAAGCACAATTTTGGTGTAGTGACACACTTGCACAATGTTTGAACTACCTAAACGCGGACATATAATGCCAGGGAGCAAGATGGGTGGCCTCACGCGATGGCCTGCCTTATTCCTTTTGAAAATTTTATTCTTGAATTCTGTTGTCAGCTTTGATTTCCCAGTAACTGTCTCTTTGTCGTGACTGAGATGCTGCAATCTTTAAACTACAGTAGTGCTATATAGCAATCAGGGTCGTTAATATTTATAAACACTAAAAGCATGGGGGACATGAGTGAGTGAATCAAATGTCTTAATTACTGTCTTTGGGAAGAGATGGTAAATGACTGTCTCAGCAGACTAGCAGGGTGTATTCGCAGAGGGAAATGACAAGGCACATACAAGGTTGTTTAAATGACTGCGGAGGGTCCTGTCTTTATGGACCATAGGATACCTACAGCCCATAATTCACCCAGTGTAGTGAAAAAACACAGAATTCTGGGACACTTGTCCAAAAGGTGCAGTGCAGGAAGATTTTACTCACACTGGTTCAGTTATCCCATACAAACATCTGCTCCTGTGGTGGAGCTGAGCCACCTTTTCCTGGCTGAAAGCGTGGCTAGGACGTTAAGTATATTGAACCAAATTTGACATGCACAGTCGTTTGACTGGAGAATACCCTTAAGTTTCTTTACAACATGTAAGGAAGTCTGCTGCTTCATCAAAGGCGTAATTTAGCTTTATTGCTAGTTGCTCCAAGTTGTTAGCCATGACTAATGTAAGCCCTGCCTGTCTTATCAGCAGAGACTGGAGGAGCTAATGACTGTATTCCTGGAGAACAGACTTCATTGATTCAAACTGAAATAGCTGGTGAGCGATGCTCTGAAGAGTTTGCATTAAGAATAAAAACATGGTTGGTTTTGTATAAGGAATCCAGAAAACCACGTAGTGAACTTTCAGTATTTTTCTGTTTTCCGCAAAAAAACCATCATCATCGTTTTCGCAGATCCATGCCTCTCTACTTTTCTATATTCTCTATCAACGATCTGGATGAGGGGATCGAGTGCTCCCTCAGTAAGTTTGCAGACGACACCAAGCTGGGCGGTAGTGTTGATCTGCTGGAGGGCAGGAAGGCTCTGCAGAGGGACCTGGACAGGCTGGATCCATGGGCTGAGGCCAACTGCATGAGGTTCAACAAGGCCAAGTGCCGGGTCCTGCACTTTGGCCACAACCCCAGGCAACGCTCCAGGCTTGGGGAAGAGTGGCTGGAAAGCTCCCAGAGGAAAAGGACCTGGGGGTGCTGGTTGACAGCCGGCTGAACATGAGCCGGCAGTGTGCCCAGGTGGCCAAGAAGGCCAACGGCATCCTGACCTGTATCCGAACTAGTGTGGCCAGCAGGAGCAGGGAGGTGATCGTGCCCCTGTCCTTGGCACTGGTGAGGCCGCACTTCAAATCCTGTGTTCAGTTTTGGGCCCCTCACTACAAGAAGGACACTGAGGTGCTGGAGCGTGTCCAGAGAAGGGCAACGAAGCTGGTGAAGGGCCTGGAGAACAAGCCTGATGAGGAGCGGCTGAGGGAACTGGGGGCGTTTAGGCTGGAGAAGAGGAGGCTGAGGGGAGACCTTAATGCCCTCTACAACTACCTGAAAGCAGGTTTATGTTGTATATTAGGAAAAATTTCTTCACCAAAAGGGTTATCAAGCGCTGGAACAGGCTGCCCAGGGAAGTGGTTGAGTCACCATCTCTGGTGGTATTTAAAAGATGTATAGACGTGGCGCTTAGGGACATGGTTTAGTGGTGGACTTGGCAGTGTTAGGTTTATCGTTGGACTCAGTGATCTTAAAGGTCTTTTCCAACCTAAATGATTCTGTGATTCTATGATTCACCTGATATAAAACAGAATAAGTGGCACAGTCACATAAACAAATGTACAATTTAGTGGGGGAATGAAACCTCCTGGTTAACTCTGCACCGCTCAGCAAAGCTCTTCCCTCCCGCGTCCTCTCCTATGTGGCAACATGTGCATCAACCTGGGTCTGCTTCATTGAAAAGGAGCGATGCTGGAGCTTCTTTTGGAGCTTTTGCCATTTGATTGAATCAAATTGCTCTAAAAATTCTCTCCATCTGTATCCCCACTGTAGGGTAAGAGATATTTTTTCCCTATTTGTCTCTGCTCTCAGCTGGTCCCACTAAGGCCGTTGCCACAGCAGATGTAGAGGTGGAGAAAATTCCAAATACACCATGTGCCAGATATAAACTATACTGCCTTACCGAACTGGTTAATGCTGTTTAGCTGACAACTCTGTAATGTAGAAAAATATGTGTATTATTAGCCAAGCACTTCATAATTTTCTGGTATTTCTAAAATGGATGCCAGCACTTGGAAATATTGAATAATTTTTAATTGAAGGGATATGATCAGTAGGTGATTAGTTTGTGAAGTGCCTTGGATGTATGCTGTGTTGTAGAGACAAGCCATCTGGAGCGAGCCTGTGGTTTAGCTTCTGTAATGAGTACCCACAGGCTGCGATGCCAAAATGACCAGCTTTATTATGTAGGTGAAGATCTTGAGTAATTCAATTCATTTTCACAGATCTAAATGAACTAAAATGGGATCATAATTTGGCCCAAAGTTTTAGTTTCATGCTCTTAATTATTAAGCCAGGATCATCAATGCATCTTCCAGTATCCTTAATATAACCAGGCACCGCAAATCAGACTATTGAGTTCCTTCCTCTGCCTGCAGCTTTTACCAAATTTGCTGTGGCCAGGATTTCACCCTGTTTTGCCTGGACAAGCAGTGTGGCTCCCTTAGCTGTTTCTTATATTTGCTGCTCCTCTAACCTGCAAGCATAGTCCTCTGCTTCTGATCTTGGGGCTAGGCTGGCAGAGTAGAAGAATCATAGAACAGTTTGGATTGGAAGGGACCTTTAAAGGTCAGCTAGTCCAACCCCCCTGCCACGGGCAGGACATTTTCAACGAGACCAGGTTGCTCAGAGCCCCGTCCAACCTGACCTTGAATGTTTCCAGGGATGGGGCATCTCATCTACCACCTCTCTGTTGCAGTAGTGCTGTCTCACCAGTGGGGGTTACTGGGCAGAAGTCCCATCATAAATCTTGGTTACAAAGCCCGTAGCTTGCATTGCTGCAGGGTACCTGGGCTGTACTGTTACGGGGTACCTGCAGCAGTAGCATCTGTGTTGCCAGTCTTGTAGCTGCTGGAATTAATTACTCTAAAATGGAGATTGATTAGTAGTATCACACCAAAATTAATCCTCCCTCTTTCTGAAATTATCATTACACAGTCTTTTTGCTGAAGCCTGATCAATCACAGTGATGTACAGCATTAAAACTCGCATCCTAAGTGCTGCCCAGTATCCGATGTATCAAGGGGTGTAGGAAGGAGTGAGGGTGACTGGAGGGAGTGACTGGAAGTAGCTGAAAGAAAAAAATCCTTGAGAAGACTTTGATCTGCAGTTGGATATCTGCGCATCGAGGGGGGAGTGTACTTCTAGGAGGAGGTCACAGTCTGCATGTAAGTAGATGTATTCTATTTGATGTGCCGAGATCAAGGTGTTGGAGCCTTTAACTGCTCATCAGCCATCTTATCTTGCATTTTTCCTATTAATTCTTCCCTTGTGTTTAAGTTTTTCCCTCTTGTTCTGTGAAGCATTCTTATGCAAAGCCAAATTTCCTGCAACTCAAGCAAGCTGTTTGCTGCACAACGGAAGCAGAGATGCAGGAGTTTTGGCTTTGCATAGAAACACATCACTTTTTTTTCTTTTTTTTTCTTTTTTTTTTTTTTTCTCCCCAATCTTGTTATTAAGTGAGCAGTACTTCAATGAAGCATTTCATGGAGGGGGAAAAAAAATGCAACTACATCCTGCAGATTATTTCTAGATCCCTGAAGGAAAGAGTATTTACAAATTAAAGCCCTTATTGTTTCCTGTGACATTGCAAAGCAAACAATGACCAGGACTTGAAAAGCTCTAGTCTCTCCAGGTTTGGAATACCAGCCCCTCTCAGAACATCAAACAACCATGCCAGCACTTTTTTATGGTACCAGATGACTAAATTTCATAGCAAATTCTCCCCCAATTTAGTGCTGCTAATGACTATGTGAACGAGATTTAAAATGTAAGCGCAAGTTTAAGATCTCAGCTTCAGCATTTGAACTTAAACAAGTCTGTACAGGAAGAGTCTGTGGGGAAGGGAAGCATCAGTTTAAAATTGTCAAGTAGTCCAGTTTTATTGCAATTTCCCCAAGCCATGCAATCCATGGTAGACCCAGGAATAAATTGCAGTTCTTGCTGTAAGCATGGAGAAGTGGCGTGCTCTGAACGCTGGCTTGTGATGAACAAGCCAGCGGTCTCTCTCTCAGCAAGAGGTGAGTCACTTGGGTAATTCCTTTTTTAAACAGCAGAACAAGATTCATGCTTCAAGCAGCCTTAGACAGCCAAAGAGGAATAAACTTCAGGTTAAAACCTTGTGTTTCATGTCATTACCTTCTTCTCCTTCCTTTTTCCCCTGCAGTGACAATGTGTCAGTGGATAACAACGGGAAGGGGAACTATGCCACATATAGGAATAATAAAAGCTAGCAAGGTCTACATTGTGAGGTCCCAAACTACAACAAGAAAAATGGGAGCACCTTTCTTGCTTTCTAATATAGGAGAAAGAAAAATAGAGGCAGGTTTAGGTGGAGCATTTGAGCAAGCTGTACACAGATTTTCCCTACACAAGGTACCTCTTGGAGCAGGTGAGGAGATATATATATACAACTACCCATCCTTGATCAAGGGAAGTCTGTTATTTATGAAATATCCAGACTATGTCTGTAACACATTCTGCTGATGTGAGCCTGAATCACGAGCCTCCCAACTGCACTGTCCAACAACATCTGGTAGTACTTGGCCCCTCTACCTGCGGTGCTCCTAGAGCCACTGCTTTGAAAAGATGAGTTTCAGTGACGATATTGATCTGAGCTTATTCTTAACTACTGTATAATCACAGGCGGAGCGCTGGTGACCTACAGTTTCAGGGAAACAAGATAACATTTACTTTATCTTTGTTCCAACAAAAATCTGTGGCATGATCTCTGATCCCAGTCTTTGAAGGGTTCCTGTTCATAGAGATTAGGTAAATAGAGATTCTGCTCATTTTTAAAGTAAGCAAAAGGGGATAGATTTTGGATAGGACACTGGATTGAAGACACGGTTTCGTTTCTATCTCTGCCATACAAGAGCTGGGAACTCCACTTTGGCTGGTGTGGTTTTGCCAGCTATAGACTGTAACTGCTACTTTGCACCTCTTTCAGAGCTTGCCTGGTTTTAATTAATATTTCTTTTCTATCCCTTTTTAAAATGTGCTATCACACTAAAAATTTTTGGAACAGAGCTGAATGGGTCTTCATAGTATACTGAAGTATTGACAGTCAGGCATCTACCGTTGAAGAGTTGAAATGCAGATGGCTTATTCCGTGGGGTAGTCACAGATGCCAGAAGTTTAAAGTAATGAAGATGTAAGGGGAACCTTTGAATTTGCAGTATAAGGAGATTCTGGTAGCATAAATAACACTATGGGCTCTTTTTCTCTCTTTAAGGGTTCTCCATATCCCATGTTGTGAAAACATGACTGATGAGATGTTAAAATGTGCCAGAGTAATATTCCTAGAGACTCCACTGTTGTGGATGGGGAAAGGAGAATTTAATGCTTACTTGATCCTAAATACACCTATTTATAAAATAAAAGTGTGCTTCCTTTTCCTGGACAAGTATTTTATGGCATCTGAGCTCTCAATGCATAAGAGTATTAACTAAATGGTTTTGGTTTTGTAAGCTACAACCTTGTAACCCTTAATATACAAGATGAGAAGAATGAATGTGGCTCATCAATAGCTCTTGATAGGTAGTAGACACGGTTGCGAATGGCAGCGTATTGTTGGCAGTATGTGGAGAGTAGGTGTCCCTCAGCAGGATTTGGTGGCCCTGCTTGGCAAAGAGGTGGAACATTCTTGGAGAAGGTATCAAAGTGGGATGCTGCTGGCTGCCTGCCCGTGAAAGCAGAGGTGAAATCCAGCCACGATGACCCTTGAGCAGTAAAGGGTGCATGGGTAGCGGAATGGATCAGTTCATTAGTGCCCCATGGGATCATAGTTTGGAGGGCTGCCAGGCCCAAAGAAGCTGCCAAGGTGTCAGCCTTTCAGGCAGAAAACCTTGGTGGGTGGAGGAATTACTGCTCCCAGGCAACTCTGTAATCTGAGGTGCCGTATGGACTGCAATTACTCTGGTACCTACTCAGAGATGTTACTCTCATACTTTACGTGACATGCAGTGATGGAGAGTGGAGGAGCTGCTACCACAACACTCGTCTTTTCTTCTCTGGCAGGATGAAACCTGGAACAGTGTTATCTCTGTCTCCTCTTGGTCACAGCACTGGGAAGGGGGATGGAGATGTGGTGATTGTACCCGTGCCACAGAAGGTGGTTTTGGGTTCACAGGGCTTCCCGTCTGTGGCAGCTCCAGTACATTTGTTCCCAGGCATGTCTTTATTCTTTGGCTTTTCACACAAGGAAGCAGCGAGAGCGCTGTCCTCCTGAGTGTCCTGGGCTGGCGGTGAGGACGAAAAGGGGTGAGGAGAAGCCGTTAAGCAGAGTCGGTGCTCAGAGGAGCTGAGAAAACAGCTAGAAAAAAAGCCTGGCTTCTGGGACTCATTTCCTGAGGAAGTACAACAGGGAGCAAAAACATGTGGGATGACTAAGATATGAAGGAAAACCATGCTTGTGTTTGGCGACAAGCCCTGCCCTTCAGCGCTGAGGGTAGGACTTGGTTTCCACGTCTCTCTCCAGGTCTAGCACACGTGTGGCTCTCATGGGCAAGACTCCTGCTCCATCTGCCCCTCTCAGTGCTGCTGGCTGACAGCCCTATGGGCAGAATTGATACTGGGAATAATATGCTGCTGCAACCTCGTAATTTAGAAATGACCTTGCAGAAGGAAGTATGTTCTCCGGTGTTGCCAAGGGAATTGGAGCTTCATTTTCTTTTAAGAATACTCCTTTTTCTTTTAATTAGGAGAAAACTACTCGCCCTATGAAATGAAAGGGGGTGCATGGAAGACAGGCATAGAGAGGGGGGAAGCAGTTTGTGCTCCGACTGGAGCAGAGTGTTTTCCTGTCTTGGGACTTTGCTTAGAGCGCAGGGGATCGGTGTGGGATGTATCTGACCAAGTGCAAGCATCTGCAACGCATGCGCTGCTGTCAGATCTGGTTATCTGTCCTCCTTTTATAGGTCACAAAGAGAAATAGGTACTTTAGCATGTGACTTGTCTCATTCTAGAGGAAACATCTTAAAAACAGGCTCTGGAGCTGGGACTTCATCCCTGTTGACAGTTAAGGAAGCCTGAATGACTTGCTCAGGCACTGAGGTGTAAAGTTAGATCAGATGGGTCCTGCTCCGGCCTGGCTAGGCGTTAGATCCCATTAACCTCTTTGCTAGGGATGCCAGTGCTGTACTGTAGAGGCTGGGGCATCTAAACCGAGGGAGCTAACGTTGGTTTTGTGGTTTTCTTGTTCTGTGGAGAATTGAGGCCCTCAGGCTGTGTCCATCAGGAAAGGGCTTTCAGAGCCCAAACAGCACTGAGTTGTCTGCACCTTACTGAAAGTCAGCGAGAGCTGTGCCTACCTGCTTCTTTCATGCCATTTAAAAAACCCCATATATATATTTTGATGTTATCTATTAAAAAACACACCACACATAGGTATTGTCCCTTGTAGATGAGTGTGAAAGAGATGGAGAAGCTTCTTTATGGTCCAAAATTAGCAGGATCTGCTCCTTTTTCTGTAGTTACTGGCCTCATTGATTCAGAGCTGCCCTGCAGGCCCCAGGACCCAGACTCTTTTTCATAAAAGCTTACTACATATAAACAGAGAGTCAAACCCCAAATAATCAATCATGCTAAAATGCATGGCATAGCTGAAAACTAACACAGCTGTGACCCTCCTTGTACCCTCTCATAGACGAGAGGTCCAGACTGACCCGATGCCAGGCGCCCACGCGTGCAATGAGTGAAGCTTTGCAAAGTGTTTGTTTTCCACATGAGAAAACAACTTCCTCAAGTATTTAATACTTGGCCTTGGCTGCTGCTTGAAAGAATGCTGCGAGCCCTCTGCCACAGGGCAAACGTGAGCATTTTCTTTCTGAAATGAAAGAATAGCAACTTTTAAGTTCCAGTGAGGCGTTGCTGCTTTGTCAAAGTCTAGTTGACCCTGAAACTTGCCGCTGGCTACAGTTCTGAGTAAAGCAGAAAAGCGGGGTTTCTGATATGCCAGACATTGGATCTCATGCTTTGAGCTGTATTGTCTCCAAAAGGTTGAGGAAGTGATGGCTTTTGCTATCTTAAAGAGCCTTTCACAAATTTCTGGTGGTCTTCTGAAGCATTAATTGCTGCTGAGAATCTGGGGAAGGAATTTCTACTGCACAAATGTCTGATCAGTTGTAATTTCTGTGGTAATTTCCCTTTGTTCACACTGTTCAGATGCTTTTTTCCAATGTTTTTTAGCAGAGCATTCATGAACTCTTTTTTTCAGTAGGATAGCTCTGCTGTGTATGCAAGTCACCGTTGATATTATAACACATTTGCCTTTAATTTGATAGCCCCATTGCTCTTACACGTGTTCACTGTCATTGCAAAAAAGTATTTTTATTGGCTTTTCTCAGGAGGGGATGGGGGATGCAGAAGTGAAATTTCTTTAGCAGAGAAACATTGTTTCTGCTCTCTGCTAATAACTAAATATGTAAAAGAATAAAGCTAAAAATATTGATCATTCCATAGAGAAGTGAAAGGACCGCTGCCTTGCAAATGCAGCTGTGGAATGTGAAAACATGATTCTCGTTCAGAAGATTTTGGATTGTAATTCAGCATCACACCTCTGCCGCCCGGCGCTCCGCTCTGTGTCTCGCTGTGTGTTCAGCTCATAATATTTTGAATATTTGTGACTAGCTGGACAGCTATAGCCTTCGATGTGATGTGGACTAAAATCCTCTGAGACACTGAAATACTTGGAGGCAAGGATAGATGTTGCTAAAGAGCACATGATGTAATTGGAAAGTCTGACCGCAGAAAGCCCAAATGTCTGCTAGAGGCACTTTTAGGCTTAATTACCTAAGTTTGGACATTTAAGGAACTATGTAAAAAAAACCCGGACAACTAAGTTGTGGGCAGTTCTTTTGAGGTCTAAAATGACAGTGATGGATGATCCTTAGACTTTCAAAATACAGATGCTTCCAGAAAAACAAACAAACAAATAAACCTCTACTATCTGCCATTTTAGCAAGCTGATTTTTTTTTTTTTTTTAATTTTGGTAGTTTTTAAATCAAAAGTTGCATTTCAGGCTGCTGGGAATGCTACGTCTGCTTCACAGTGATGCTTTCCTTATTTCCAAGGTTTGTGCTGAACCATTCATGAATATCTGGTTTCTCACAGACCCCCAAATTACTCTCTGCCCACATGCAGCTTTGCACTGGGATGGCTCTCTGGTGCTCTGGCCGCTGCCATTTCTTAATGCCAGACCTCAGGGAGTGACAACTTCCCAGTACAAAGCACTTGCCCTGGAGTTCTGCGTTTGCATTGCCACATTCTAATCCGCCCCCCCAACCTGCTGCTGCTGACCATGCTGAACCCATGTCCCGATATGTATCCTATGCTACCGTGAAATCTCATGCACAGGAAGCATCTGGCTGTTCCCCTGCTGTATGGGGAATTCTTTCAGCAGATTATCTCTGTTTCATTCTGCTTCATTCTGGCACAAAGCCCTGAAAAGTCATTTGACTAACCCAGGCTCTCTGCAGATCCAGATCACCCATCTCTCTCCGCTCTTGAGGCGCGAGTGACTCCTGCTGCGTCCACCTGCTCGGCGCTGGCTGTCTCGGGGACATGGGCGTTTGTCAGGTTTGCTTTTCCCCCTTCTCTTTGCTTTACCATTCATATCGCCTAGAAGAAGAACTGCAAGTTGGTAGGAGAAGGTGGAATAAAATATGCTCAACTTCAGGAACTGAAGTTTGGGATGGGGATGGGATTTTTAAACATCCACTTTAAGTATTCACAGTGCAGGGGGTGGTTTTCTCCCAAGGCTCTGCATTTTCAGGTTTTCCAAAGGGAAGTTAGCTTTGGTTTTGCAGATGTAAGAGAAAACAAGTGTTTGTGGCTTCCTTCTGATTTTGCACTGGCTTTTTTTTTTTTTTTTTTACATTTGGCGCAACTGCTCTGTACAGGCTTGGCAGATACTCAGCTCTCTGCGCTTTCATTTGTTGAGTCAACAATAAGTCCGGCCAGAGGAGAACAGCTTAATGGTCTATAGTAATCATCTAGCCAAAATCCTGGCTATAATATCCTCATCCCTCCAACCTGTTTGCCTCCTTTCATCCCAAAGGGGACAGCTTTTGTGTGTGCGGTGGGACATTGGAGGGTCCTTGTTATGCCTTGTTATGTGTTCAAGGCCCGGTTGGATGAGGCTTTGAGCAACCTGATCTAGTGGAAGGTGTACCTGCCCGTGGCAGGGGGCTTGGAACTAAATGATCTTGAAGGTCCCTTTCAACCCAAACCATTCTATGATTCTGTGATTCTGTGCCATGAATAGGGCAGGGGATGTTGGTGCAGCAAGAAGTGGCCAGGACCCCTGGCATCCCCACATCCCTGGTGAAGTATCTGCCTAACATGACTCCTTTAGGAAACTCAAGAGAACCTTCAATCAGGATGTAGTACCTTTTCACAGGGTAAAAAATATTCTACTCGCTTTCCAACAAATGGGTTTCACTTTGACATTGGAGCTGCAGGCTTTAGTCTTATGGATTGTTGCTGTGTTGATAAGAATAATGATGTTGTCGTGGTTAATGGTGTTTCATCAAAATGCCCCCTTTCAGGTTGGGTAGGAATGTGGGAATCTCTCCCTTCATATTTTAAGTTGTTTTCTCAATTCCTATTAGCAGGAGAAACTTTGAGGTGCGATTCCCAGTGATGAGACCAGAAGGTCTATTCAAAGAATTCAAAACCTCATGATTTCTGAAGCCTTACTGAAGGTTGTTTAATGGTTGGAGCTGCTGACATGCACCAAACCCCTCAGAGTATTCCTGCAGGGAACACAAGCCTGCGAGAGACATTCTGATTCATTACTGTGTGCACTCATACATTATAAAGTTTAATGTTTGCTTGAAGCCCGGGTGACAGGGACTCCATTTACGCTGTGTTTGGCTCTTAATCATTATGATAATTTATTATACATCATCTCTAAAAGGTAGATTAAGTCCAACCATGACAAAACCTCCTATTGGGTTGCTGCTGAGATCTGCCCAATAAAACCGACGTTAGGTTTATTTTAATTTTTTTGAAGCAAAGTTCTTATTTACCTATTACCAAGCCATGCAATTACTTAAAGACATTATTTTTATGCTCAATGATGAAATAAGCCCTGAAGTCATATCAGTGGGGTCACCTGGATACCTGCAAATGAGGTCTCTGAGCTTAGCAGCGGTTTGCTAATTACTGCTGATCCAGTGCCCTGTAAGCAGCAATCAGCAAGATGCTGTTTGGCTGCTGGCGGTTTCCAGCCTGGATGCCCAGCGCGCTGGCGGCTGTGCTGTTCTCAGCGTTACGGAAATCGTGAAGTAAGTGATAACCCTGCCGTCAGCACGGGCGAGCATAAGCAGAGCGGACATCCTGACGGAGGCCCGGCAATGCTGTTTAGTTCACAGCTCAATCTTTTTGAACTGCAAGAATTTCTTTTCCCATTTGGGGCCCCTGGGCTTGACTTTCAAAACAAGAACCATATTCTGAGCTTTTTGTTCCAGCAGAAATTCAGCTCGCTTGTTCCTGCTCAAGCTCTGTTAGTGCTGCAAAGGTGCAAAAAGAAATCAGGTTCTGGCTCACGCCTTAAATTTAATTTTTTGCATTTGCCAGGTCGGCTCTTTCGGTTGGCCCTGTGTTCCCCGTACAGGCTGTGGCTGTGCAGGGAAGATCCCACGGTATTAGCACATGCTGCCGAATGCAGATCCGCTCCTCGTGTGCGGCTGCTCTCTCTGCCTACAACTGTTTCAGCTCACTTTTGTGTGAGATGTCTCTCTTCCAAGTGAGTAAACCACAGATGCAACTTCCCGCATGATTACCAACTTTTATGGGAAGCTTATGGCTCCCTGCGAGGTCTCCTCCTCCGCTCCCACTCTGCTGCTGTTTTTTTGAAGGCAAATTAAACAGATCTATTCCTATCTGACTGAAGCCATTGAGTTACTTAAACAGATTGACCTGACTTAGGCTTATCAATGTCTTTAATGAGGTATCCTCTGCAACTTCTGCTTGGCTTTTTGCCATCCTTCTCATTAAAAAAGTTTATTTTAGCATCTCTTTGTTCCAGGTGGAGTCATTGCCAGCTAGTTGGCTGGGTATATGGCTGACCCTTACCCCTAATAATGCTTTAATTTTAGTTTCTAAAGCCTGAGAAACTGAAAGCAAAGACACTGAGAAATTACCTTGCTTATATATGTATGATTTGTAGAGCATTTTAACTCTACCTGAGGAGCAGGAGTGGAGAGGGTGCTTCTTACCTCCGGCTCCATTGAAATAATACTGCAGAACAGAAAGAGTTTCAAGATTAAGATGCTGCTTCTTGCAGCCCAGGTGAGATGTCTTCTTGCGATTGCCTTTTAAAATGACAACAGTGACAGATTCCACCAGGCTGGAGGATAACCACCTCCCACTGCAACTTGTGTACGAAGTCAAACCTTCAGGATCAAATGGTGGGTATCTGTGAAGGGCCCAAAGTGTAGGAAAAAAAATCATTATTGATGCACAGAGAAACTGGTGTGCTTCTCTGGGATGAATATACATCAAAAAAGGCTGAATTAATCCAGATTTACTCTGATAAAACTGCGCTCTGGTCTGGATCATCTCTCCATGGCCCCGTCTTTCTTGTTGCTGATGGTCCATCTCCTAAAGCTATTAAATTGGCTAACATTAGGGAGTTGTTTTGGGTTTTTTCCTTCAGCAACTAAGTATCATTTATATATCGTACATCAGTCGGGGCCAGATCCTCCACAGGACCTGTATGACCATGAAGTCATGCCTTTTTGAAGGCCTTACTCAAGGCTCCAAGGAGGCTACCTTTCTTGTGCTCCAGATCCTTCACCTTGAACCTTCACCCAAAAGTACCTTCCAAGCTCTTCCTCCCCCCCCAAATAAAAAAACCCAACAAGCAGTACTGGCTGTCTTCTTTCAGAGCACAGATTATTAATCCTGCAGGTGAGACCCTGAGCAGAGCACTCAGCGGTGGGAAGAGAAGATGTCCCTCAGTCTCCTCAACAAAACTGATGCTTGTGGCTGACTTTTCTGCAAAAGCCCATCTTGTCCACATGTGTTGGGCACAACACATACAATATGGAGACCCCAAGAAAGCACGGGCAGAAGAATGCCTGATTTTTGGGTGCCTGTTGTGCGCAGCCGTGGGACAGATGGCAAATACTCTTGCCAAGATGCAATATACAGGGACGTCACCCCAGGTACCTCTGGGAACAGTATTACCACCACCACCACCACTACTACTACTAGTAGTAGTTTTTTTTCCTTTAAGACAAAGTCCCTGCAGAGTTTAGGTGCCAGTCTGGGAAGAGGGCTGCTAACCAGAAGGGGTTAAATATGCAAGTTTGCACTCAGGCATCCTTTTCGGTCTCTTGTTGTTGTCTCTAAGTCCCTTTCCTGGAGCAGAATCTATCAGAGCTGACCAGGTTTAGCGGAGACTGGTTTTGCCTTTGTCTTCATCACACTCCATGTATACGTTAGTGGGGGCAGGTTTCCAACTCCGGTGAAGTGCTGGTTTCTTCTTTCATCCAGGTAGAAATAAAACCAATTTAATACAAAGTTGCTGCAGAAGAAAATCCGCCTGCTCCGGCAAATAAACCACCTCTGCTTCTGCCTCTCCTACTCCAAGCACCCAGCCTAGGCGCTGACAGTATTTTCATCTCAAATGCGTGGTTAGAAGAGCGGGGCAGGGAAACCCAAGATAAATCTTGCATAATAGATAGCTTCTATACAGAGACACATCTTATTCCCCGACAGAGAGAGGAGGAGGAGTGTGTGTGGCTCTCTCGGCCCAGGGAATAGAGCGGGATGCGGGGAAGCGGAGGCAATCCCACGGCGCTAGCGAGGACGCTGCATTACAGATCCCAGCAGTGTGCTCCAACCTCCTGGCTGCGGAGCAGAGATTGCTCTTCTATGTCACAGTATTTATTACTGACTGCTATTGGTTTTTTATAGACCTGATTCAGCAGAGCATTTGCATCTGCATTATTTAAGTGAGTGGGAAACCCACTCTGTCTTTATAAAGCTAGATGTGCGCTTAAGTGTCTTGCTGAGCTGGGATTAATTTAGAGAAAATAAATAGCTGCTTCCTGGCTTGGATAGCAAGCAGTCTGGGGCCAGCGTTTGCAACTTGCTTAGATTTAGGATGTTTCAATTCTAAGTGCCTAACTTGAGACACCTCAGCACACAAGTTTATCATAAAATATAATTAACTGTGAGAAAAGCAGAGCCTTAACCGGATCGAACCACATTCAACAGCCCAAACGCTATTTACAGAGTGTTTTCCAAAGTGTGCAGTCCAAAGAGTTGGATAATGAATGTAAAGCTGTCCAGAGGGCCATGTATATTGGATTTGCAGACAGTATTATTGAGTTGTGGTCAAACTGACCACAGATAGACCTGTTCTGCCTCAAATAATTGGGTAGCAGTCTGCGTGTGAGCCACAAGAGTTTGGAGAAGGTGTTTCTTGTGTCTTTGTGTGTGCCTGGTGGGCCTGACCCTGTGTTCCTGTGCTGGGCTCTGAGAAATTGCCCATTAAAATCAAAGAGGTTTTTGAGTGAATAAGGAGTTCAGACTGTATCGCTGTGGATTTTAGTTCCTTCCATTCATTTTCCTTTGATTATCAGTACAACACTTTATTTTTGCACAGTGTAATATTTTATTAAAGGCACATTTGTAGCTAATAACATTTATGAAGAGGCAGCTTTGACTGAAACTGCATCTGAATGTCACTTAAATAATGAATGGGAATGCCATATATTCATTAAAATTTGAACAATGATAACTGTATGTCTGTTTGAGTCCCCTTTTTGATGGATATGGCCAGCAGCCATTAAAATACAGTGGGAATTCTTGTTTGCAGGCTTACAATGGCTGATAATAACACTCTTGATAAGTATTTGCAGCTCAAGATGCTGAATTTACAAAAGGGATTCATCGCAGCTAACAGTGGCTCTGAAGATTGAAATGTCACCGTCATTCAGCTCTACTTTTCTTTTTTTTTTTTTTTTAAGTCTCATGTGTGTAAAGAAAGGATTTCACTTCCCATGTAGAGTTGGTTTTCTGCTGGCCCCTCTGAGAAGCTACTTATTTTTTGAATTTAAAATATTAGCCAGTATCCTCAGCTGGTGCAAACTGGTCCCAGCCCCACAATGGGAGAGGTAGAGTCTCGGTGTGATGAAGATGTGCACCTTTTGTAGGTTTTTCTTTCAGAGCTTCCTTTCACAACAAACCATGCGTAGACAGAGGAAAAGGCAGCATGTAGGTAACATTGGGATGTTGTTACAAATGACTTGGCACCTGATTTCCAACCACGGTGACTAACATGATCTTTAATATAAAATAAAGTCACCCAACAGATCTTTTCAAACATGCCCATCCTTGCCCTGAAGACAAGGCAGTGTTTAGCACCCTATCCCAGATGCATTCTTTCTGCACAGACAGAGCATATATAGTCACTTGTGACCCTCTAATTACTCATGACCCTCTCAACCTATAACATAGCACTAGTTTAGAGAAAAAAAATCTACTTTTCATCCTATTTTTATCCCAGAGGGTTTGTAGAATTTAGAAATGGAAGTGACCTACTGGGTTGTCGAGTCCACTTTTTACACTCGCCGCTCTTTCTTCCAATCCTCTGTGTTTCTGGGCTTTTTAATGTTTACAAATGCGTTGCTGCTGCCACTATTTCCTCAGCTCAGTGATGTGTGGATGTCACTCAGCTCTAACAAGGAGACTTATGTGGCACTTTGAAGTTGGTGGAAAATACGGAAAAATCCTCTTAATAGCATCTATCCCAGAAAGTGACTTTGCTTAGCTTACAGTAAATATGAGGTACTTACTTAAAAAAATTTATTAACTACAGAGTCTTATAACTCTTTGCTTAGACCTACAAAGCTGACCCAACAGAGGCAGTGTGGTACAGTGGCTAAGATAACTGACAGATTTATATTCTTCATTTTGATGTTGAAAAAGTCACTTAATAGAGCTTTTCCTTTCCACCCTTTTCCATTCTGCAGGGCAAGATTTATCTGAGCAAAAAGTGCTTACTAAGCATCAGTAGAGCACCTACTATGCCAGGACCCTGAGCTTTATCTCTCAAGCGTGGTCAAATAAAAAATAATAAGTTGGTCTTTTGAAGAAATAGATCTTTGAAAGAATCTCATAGGGTTGGGTTTTTGACTGGCACAAAGTGCTGGAGTTCTTCTTAAGGATTTGGCAAGCTGTTTGAGTTCAGTTTTTTATCTATCATCAAGGATATAGTCTGTTGACTTTGCTGATTCTTTCCCCCATTCCTGTGTTCAGTTCCCATCTGGCAGCAGGAGCACATCCTTGTGCATTAAACAGGATGCAGTGCCTAATTATTATCTTGATTAAATTTTGTGATTAAGTGGTCTGTAATTGTCTGTAGGCTCAGACTTTCCAAGATATTACTCAGAGCTGCGTTGACTGATCATCTGGTCAGGGTTGAGGTGGCACTGTGTTGATTAAATCTTACTTTAAGGGGAAGTGGCACACATCTCTGCGTGCGCTTAAACTCTGTGGAATTTCTTTATATTTCTCTTCGCTGAGCAATATGTAAAAGTCTATGAAGTGCAAGGCTAGATAGGTAGTAAATGTCGAGAAGCTATCTATAGAGAGATGTATGTATAAAATATATTAATGACTCCTTGTTTAATTTCAGAAGAGTGAAAATACCCGATACCTGATAAATTTGCAAAGAATGTACAAAAATCTGAGAAAATAAATACATGATAGCAACATAATTTCCTCTTGATGACTAAAGCTATGGCATTTTTAAAGCTAGGGAAGAAGTAATTTTAGGGGTGATTAAATTGAAATCTCTGTCTTTCGCTGTCCTCTCAGAATAAACCATCCATGCTTTTTAAGTTTTACTGCTTTAATATGCTATGGCATATTGATTAATAATAATAATAATAAAAAAACAATGCTCTTTTTAACAAATTAAGGGCAGCCTGGAAGTCAAATGTTGTTTTTCAAGCTCGGTGCAACTTGGACTTAAAGACTTGACTATCACCCAGCAATAACAGTGTGGAGATGAAATCCGCTTGGATAAAAAGTACAGAGCAATGCAACTTGACAGGCTGAGTCCTAAAGGGCAGCAGTCTTGGATCCAATAGTCCCTCTCATTTTGAATAATTGCTGTGCAACACGGAATCAAACATTTATTGCTGAGTACAGGTGCATTTGCTCTCCCTGGTGACCCTCTATAAGCAAATGTGCAATACAATTTTATTACCAGGAATGCATTTCACACAAACTGTTTGCTTTACAGAATTAAATAAACCCGGACAAAGGACAGTCAATACTGTTTTGCCTTCTTGCATTAAATGCTGTGTCCTAGAGAGTTCAATAGCAAGCCAGAAGAGAGAATGGTTCTGTCTAAATGATTCACATCGAGAAATTCACCTTTGAGGAAAAGCTTACAGGAGCACCAAAATCAAAGGGTTGCTTCTCTGTAGACAAAGCATTCAGACTATTGCTTTCATCTGAGTAGACCTTTGCGATTGATGGCTAGTGGGAATTAGGTTGACTGGAGAAATCTTAGCCAAAAAATTTGTTTCCAAACTGGAACGGCCAAACAGTGGCAAAGCTTTGATTTTGCTGCCAATGCAGCATTTGAAGAGTGAAACCATATTTGTGTCTATGGTTGAAAGAGCTTCTGGGAGACATTTGAACCCACGCCATGAATTTATGAACTAGGAACATTTTTCAGTGTGCAGGAAAAGGACATCTCGGAGCAACACTTGCCTGGGGAGGGGCTGTGACCAGTCTTGCCTTTGGGCAGAGCCTGCGATGAGACTGATATCTCTTCAGTACAATTAAGAATAAAGGCATCTGGTGCCTGGCTTGTCTTGATGACAGCACATTGCACTGTTGTGGAGGGACATTAGGAGCCACTTAAAGTGCCAACTAGTGCCTTATTTGTTGTGCTAATGTATTCCTGCAGTGTTGACTCTCCCTTGCTAGGACACAACTAGACTAAGCAGAGTCAGAAAGGTTAATGTGTTTGGTCTTTTCCTTTCTATCAGCTTTATGAGCACAAGAGGGCTTAGGGATCCCAAGGCACGGAGCAGGGGCTTTGTTGTCTTCATAAAAACTTGAAAACTCCATTCAGAGATCCAGATCCAGCACAACACCCTCAACTCTTAAAATCATGTAGTTGTTCGTATTCAGATACATGCTGGTTGTTCTCCCCCCCAACAATATGCTTTGTACAATGATAAGGTTAAGTCAAAGGGAAGCACTATAAAATATGTATTGGATGTGATTGATAGCACTGCATGGAAGCGAGAGTAAATTCTGAGATGCTGATTTATTGTTCCAACACCAGCAATTGGGCTTTTTATGAGACTTGAACTAAGGAATATAAACACTGGATGACAGGCACAGTGGGGCTGGCTATCCAGTCTATACCACCAGTCTGTCCAGGTATTGAGAGCTGGCACAGAACAGCAGAGAGGAGCCATCCAAACACTGCAGGAAGTCCTCAGCTGCTGCAGGTCTGTCGGTGGTGCAGGGATGAGATGTCTTGGGGCTCAAGCCCAATCAGGGTATTCTGGGGGGTTCATCCTCTGCACGGTCCAGGATCAAGCCTCCAGCTCCAGGAGAACCACCAGCAGAACCGGCACTGTGTGCAGGATGATAGCCATCATGGACCATTTTCTAAGAGTCTAACCCCCAGATTGGAGAAACAGGTTTTGTCCTGAGCAAAGAAAGGTGGGAGGAGATGTGTCATCTCAGCACTCTGAGTGTGTGATCTGGCAGAGGAGTCCTCTCTACCAAAATTTTCTTTATAATTATTTGTGAGATAAATAAACTGCATGCATCACACACAGCCAAATGAAATGGAAGCTACAGCAAAGCTGGTCAATGAGACTATAACCAGGGGACTTTTAAGTCGAGGGGACTTTCTGTTTCAAGAAGTTGCATAATTGGTGACCCAGACTTTCGAGACAAAATTTTTGGCAAATGAGACTGATCTGAAGCAATTCTTTTATTCACTCAAAAGCTCCTGCCTCTTGCCAACTCAGTAATGTGCTGTTGGGACAGGTAGAAAGGGCTGCTTTCCAAAAATAAACAAATATTATGCAATAAGCTTAGTTGTGTTAATAACTAAAAGACAGATGTACTATTTGTTATCTACTTTCAAATCCAAGTAGGCAGTCATACTGATGATTACTGATTTTTTTTCTCTTATGAAGGGAAATGTGTGGAAAAGGGCAGAGCTTGGTATTTAGCATTCTGCTTTTGATTCTACATTGCAGCTTGGTAATTGATGAAAGATCCTGGCACACATTGCTAGAAGCTTTTCTGTTGACTTTGTGCTTTGAACCAGGTCAAACAAGCCACATCAGGAGTCCTTCACAGGACTCTTGCTCTAGCTAGAGTAAGATCCTTCTTGCAGGACCTGCTTCTGGAGTTCTCGTTGAAGTGAATGGATAGAAAGCACCTGTCTACATTCTGTTACTCATTTTTTTTTTGTCCTGATTCTGTTGAATCTGGGAGCTGTCCTGCACTTAATGTCCACTGTTGTAAAATAGGTGCAATCTTAAAATTCATCCTGAATTTTTAAAAAAGGGACTTTGGATAAAATGGCTGGTGGAAAATATTTGGACAACTCAGCTGGCTTTATGTGAACTTGGAGCAGGCCCAAAATACACTGATAAATCCAGCAGTGAAAAAAATCTCTGTGTTTGTTGTCAGCTAATGTATCTTTCCCTTGCACTCTGGGTTATTCACCCTGCCTCTCCTTAGGCACTTAATTCTGATGTCTAAATGAGGAGCCCAGTTAATGAGAAGGTGAGACTCCCCACGTTGCCAATGGAGGGAGCGAGCCCCTGCGCCATGGTCGCTCAGTGGAGGAATTTAACTTGGAAATTACAACCGTGAGTTGAAAGTGTGAGCTCGAGGTGTGCGTCCCAGCACCGGGCTGGAGCTGCATGTCCTGGCTCTCATCCCGGCTGTTTGTGGGGAGCAACCCAAGAGCTTACCCACCTCCATTCACCTGCTCCGTCATCTCTAAGTGACTTATATTACCCTCTGCAGGAGCACCGCTTTCTGCATAAGGAACCTGCGGGTAATATTACGCTGAACACCAGGTTCACGTCTTTGCAACCTCAGTGACCTAAAAGGGGTTGTGCAAATGTGAGTAGATGCACGTGACTTCTCTGCCCCAGAGAAAGGCTGTATGTGAAATTTGGGCTTGTATGCCTACGTGGAGATAGATAACTAAAAACCAAACAAATGAAAAGCTTGAGCTGATAATACATACCCATGTCACACTCAGAAATGCTCTTGAATAGGGTGGGTGACAATAGCATGGTGTCTTCTAGATGCAGGTGGAGGCAGCAGATGACTGCGGTGGCCGGTGCCGTGCAAACTGGCTCCTGCCACCAGGACCCAGCCTGGGACCCTGCGGCTCCTTTGCAGGCATCGCCGCGGGTCGCTGAATTGCAGCCAGCGAGCCAGCTGGTAGCACTCTCTCTGTCTGCAGTTTACTTTATCCATAAAGTGTTTCAAATGCTTTTTTTTCTTTCTCTTCTCTCTCCTTGCTTTTTAACAAGTGGCATTGAAGGACTTTTACCTTGGTTTTTTTCCCCAGTCTTTTTGAGGCTCTTCCTGCCTCTCATCATGTCACAGGTGATGCCCCTGGCAGCTGATCGCTGACTTCTCTGCCAGAAACCTTTTTTCTTGTCCAGGAACCCATCTGTTACAAGGCTGCCTAATAACCCCCTCCTCCTGCCGCAGGCTCAAAGCCTTCACCCTCCGAGGGCTGTTCCATCCTTCTGCCGGCGGCATCAGGGATGGGGCCCATAAAGACCCTGGGAGCAGTAACCCCTGCCTCCCCGCTCAGCTCCCGCGATGCTCCTTTGCCAAGCAGCACGGCAATCGGGGCTGAATTACCGACGCAAAAGCCAGCTGAAGCGGCGCAGTGTTACCCTCTTCGGAGACCGGCCGCTCTCACCTGGCCTCTCACAGCTAATCATATTGGCAGGAGCCATTGTTTATTTTCCTCCGTCCTTGTCTTGTTTTATGGTAAATTAGAACAGGCAGGCAAACCATCCATCAGCCTATAAATGCTGCAGAGTATTTTGGCTTTGTGCTAAGTAATTGTGCATTTTATTGCTATTTACACATTCATTTGCCTAGGCGATAAAATGCAAACTGCAGTCCCCAATACTTTTTATATTTCGTATCTGTATCGTGGCAGCCGCGAAGGCTTCAGCAGCAGCATGCAGCCTGCTGCTGTAAATTCACTTTCTTATTTTAGTAGGTCTAACATTTATTTATAATTAATGTCAGGGACCTTACACAGTAATACCAATTATCGATTTTTTTTTTTTAAAGAAAAGAAATTACTTTTTTTCTTATTACTGCCATAGCAACACAATCAAGTTGCAGTGGCTAATCTTGTCCAGAACAGTGAGAGAAAAGGCTTTTAAAAATGGAGTTGGTGGTAAAGTTATAAAAAGCAGCATGTGACCCCTTAACTCTAATGTTTGTATAGATGGGGGTTATCGTATGGAGGACAGGGGACAGCAACTCAAATTAGCAGCTCTGTTGGTGTCAGCAAAGGTGGGTGGGAATGGGAAAGCTCTGCAGCAGGAGCTGCTGTAGGCACTGCAAAATGAGCGCCTTTGGAAGTGGCAGTAGGGCTTAATGTCCCAACACAGCTGGGGACGGGGGGGCACAGGCTCTCCGGTGGATCCCCAAACTCCCATCATTAATGACAGAGGATGACTGCTGTCACTGCAGGTTGTGCACTGCCGGCAGAGCCGATGGGATGCAGCACTCCCTGTACGATGAACAAAACTCAGCTTGAGTCACCACAAACACATGCACAAGGGTGTGAATTGGACCAAAGAAGCCTTAAAATACATTTTTATACTTTGAATCTCCTATTACCTTCTTGGTATTAAGATAACTAGCCATGCATTTGCAATCTAAATTTTCTTATCAGTAGCCCTTGCATGGCTTGCGCTTCTTTTTCAGTCCAACTGTGGCCCATTATGCCAGAAAATTTGCTGAGGGCGGCATCAGACTTGGCAAAGAGCAATGGAAACAGCAGCCAACTCCATCTTAAACTAATTTTTACCTCTGCCAGGGACGGCTGCCTAACAAGTGCTTGGAGGACCCAGACTGAAACACAACCCTGAAGAAGTTGCAGGTCGGAGGTGTGAAGGGGGTTGCACAGGGGAAAGTAACATTTCTGTTATCATAGAATCACAGAATCATTAAGGTTGGAAAAGACCTCTAAGATCATCGAGTCCAACACCACCATGCCCTCTAAACCATGTCCCTAAGTGCCTCATATACACGTCTTTTAAATACTTCCAGGGATGGTGACTCAACCACTTCCCTGGGCAGCCTGTTCCAAGGCCTGACCATTCTTTCAGTAAAGANTACTGCTCCAGCTTCCCACTCCTTAATGATTTATCTTCAAAATGGTGAGCAGCAGTGGGAAAGGGAAGGAGCGGAGTCAGGAGCAGAGTCAGGAGCTGGGGATGGATGTTGCATTTCTGCCTCAAGCTCTGTAAGGGTGAGAATAAGATGGATGCCCACAGGCTCACACACCCCTTCCCCATCTGTGAAGCAGAGCTGGCAGCAGCATGTCTTGTGCATGGCTGTATTCGGAGGGATTACGGAAAAAACAACTTGTGGTGAAGAGTTGTCATGGGAGTTGAATAACTGGCTCATTGTGTGCTACCTCCTCCTCCAAGGATTTGGCCCCAGGTTAATCCTCCCACAGCAAACCAGCCTCGGTGGGTCAGGAAATGAAAACAGAGACGATAAGTCCTTTTTTGTGACACCTTTCCAATGTGCTTTGAAACCAGTAGTGAAGCCCTGTCTCAGCTAGCGTGTGCGACGTCTGTGCGTGAGCGTGGGAAGAGATGCTGTCAGACCAAAGCTGGATGTTGCTGAAAACGGGTAAATTGGGGGTTTCCAAGTTTGAGGAACAGCAATCCTGAGGGATTCTGCTCTGGCTTCTTGGGGGTGGTGAGTGGCTAAAATTGTGGAAACCAGTGAGGGGTGGATGCTCAGCATCTCAGGAAACTCAGCCCCCAAACGTCTCAAGTGGAGTACCCCAAATGAAAGCAGTGAGTGCTTTGGCCGATACTTGTTTGTCATCATGCAGCGACAAATGCCACCCGGATTTTGTCACTTCAAGTCTGGCATTACCAGGGATCTTTTTTTTTTTTCTGTCTAGGACTATTTTTTTTTTTCCGCTTGCTCATCAGGAAGACAGCTCTATTTTCATTTCTTAATTAGCTTGGTATTTCTACAGTCATTTAAAGATGTCTGGCCAACTTGAAGTAATACGCAACACCTGTCAAGCCAAGGGCTAGTTAGCCTGGAGTTGGGAGAAGACGTACATGCCACGTGCGCTCTCACAAAGCCGTATTGTCTGGGCTTGGGGCAGGTATCGCCTGCAGGAACCTCACCTGCAGGCGGGGGAACATTGCTGACAGGCATCTCGGCAACAAAGGGGCTTTATTCCTCCTCAGTAGCACTGGTGGGGCTGCAAAAACTTCTTCATTCCCTCTGTCTGCTGTGACAATGCTGTGGAGCCTGGTCACCAAACATGCAGCTCACCTCCATGTTTTTGTAAAGCTGTTTTTGAAAGCAAATCCCATTTTTTTCCTGCCTGTGTTGAGCAGGTTGAGCTGTAAAACATGTTTCATGGGTGCTTTGCAGCCCCAGCTCGGCTTTGCAGAGGATGAGTTGGAGAGGGTACCAGTAATACCCTAGGGCATGTAACGATAGGACAAGGGGGAATGCTTTTAAACTAAAAGAAGGGAGATTCAGACTAGATATCAGGAAGAAATTTTTTACAATGAGGGTGGTGAACCCCTGTACCAGGTTGCCCAGAGAGGTGGTAGATGCCCCATCCCTGGAACCATTCAAGGTCAGGTTGGACGGGGCTCGGAGCAACCTGATCTAGTTGAAGATGTCCCTGCCCAGGGCAGGGGGGTTGGACTAGGTGACCTTTAGGTCTCTTCCAGTTCAAACTGTTCTATTATTCTATGATTCTAATACAAGCCATGGGGAGGAAGAGGGGCGATGTCCCTCTTAATTGTTTCAGCCCTTGCTGTAGAAAAGGGTTTTTATCATGTTGGAAGATTGGTTTGGTTCAGAACACCAGAAATTTGGACAGTGGCTAGATCCTTGCGTGCCCCCCACCCCCCTTGCCTGCAGTGGTATGGCTCATATAAGGGTTAATTCCAGCTGTAAGCCCTGGCAGCCGCGCAGTAAACCTGCTCCCGGACCCTTCCTGCTCCCAGCTAATCCAGGCAAATCCTCTTTCCTCATACCTTCTCCTCTTTCTTCCACTACCTTGGATTAAAAAGGTGGGGCCGAAGAAAAGTGATGGAAAGACACTTTAACCATTTTGGTACATGCATGGAAGAAAAATCAGTCTCCCCCTGGTAAAGCATAGTCCCCGCTGTGCCTATGGGCTACCTGCATACGGCCATGCACAGCCTGCTGAGCCTATGCGCTCCTCCTCACTCGGCCACCTGGCCCAGGACATCCCAGGACTTTTCCTATCCTTCCCAGCATAGTGTCATGTCCTGTAAATGAGGGATGCGATCACATGCTGAAGCTGTTTCCCAGGACGCCTGTATCTGGAAGCAGGGGGATATTCCTCCTGGGCTTGTTTAGGCTGGAGAAGAGGAGGCTGAGGGGAGACCTCAGCGCGCTCTACAACTACCTGAAAGGAGCTTGTAGCGAGGTGGGGGTTGGTCTCTTCTCCCAAGCAACAAGCGATAGGACGAGAGGAAATGGCCTCAAGTTGTGCCAAGGGAGGTTTAGATTGGACATTAGGAGAAATTTCTTCACCGAAAGGGTTGTCAAGCACTGGAACAGGCTGCCCAGGGAAGCGGTTGAGTCACCATCCCTGGAGGTATTTAAAAGATGCGTAGACGTGGCGCTTAGGGAAATGGTTTAGTGGTGGACTTGGTTTATGGTTGGAGTTGATGATCTTAAGGGACTTTTCCAACCTAAATGATTCTGTGATTCTGCGATTCTTGCCCCCCTGCGTGGCCGTGCAAGCCGGGCTGCAGCTTCAGCAGCAGGTGGATGCTCGTAGATGCTACAGGGCGTTGCTCTGTGATCTTCTCAAAGAGTTTGGTTTTGATTCAGGGCTGAAAGTTTCGCAGCGTTAACGTTTCATCTGAAGGGTGGACTTGTTTCAATTTCTTTCTTTAAGACTGTTAACTCAAATGGGAGTTTGGGGAAGGACTTTTTTTGCTATTGTCTGAGCCAGGGATTGTCTTGGACTGATAACAAATTGCTCAGAGAAGCAGGAGAATTTCCTCTACTGGCTGTTTTCAGAAGGAGTTAGACAAACTTCTATTAAAATAGTTACATGTAACTGTTTGGTGCCGCCTTTGCACAGGAGGAAACTGCTCAGCACCTCACCCAGCTGAGCCTCAGACGAGTATATGAACAAATGTCCAGAATTAAAGCCAAATGGTCTCAGTTTCGGGTGTCAGCCAGGAGCTCCACCTCGCTGAGTGGCTGCGAGGGGTAAGCAGTCCTCCCCTCGGTTGCCTTTCCGGCTGATAGCTCCGTGAACAGAAATGACTGCATATATTTGTAAAACTCAGGCGAGATCATTTTGCCTCCATATGCCATGTGCTGTCACTGTGAGCCCTGTTGCCGTCTGCCTCCCACACTTTCCTCACTGATTCTCATACAAATCAGCGATGCACCAAATCTGCTGTGCACGTAAATCAGAGCAGGGTCAATGAAATTCAGAAGTAAGAAATACAGGAGGCTGTAAAATGAGAACGATTTCCGTCAGCTGCAAGTTTGGAAACATCTCTGCAGCAGTGATGCTGGTCACTGGAAACTTCATCTTTTAAACAAAGATCTTGGAGTGATCCAGCAATCTGTTGAGGCACAGGAACCCCTGGTATCCCCTATCTTTTCCTAAGGATGGGAACACCCCAGCGACAACAGCTACCACTTACTGGATCAACCCCTTGTAGCTGAGTATGACAATGCTTCTGGCGCTGGGGACTCTTGTCTCCTTTTAGAGCAACTGAAAAACAACAATGCCTTTCAGCCAATGCTACACCTCCTCCATAAGAAGTCATAGGTCAGTTCTCCTCTGGGAACGTTTAAGCTTTATTTGTAATGACTTCCCTTTGGATGCAGTTATTATTTTTCAGCATTCACTTTTTTTTTTTTGAGCAAGAGAGTAATAAAAGAGATTAAAAACTCATCTTACTCTGTTTAAAACCAACCCAAGTAGAACAGTGTATTTTCAAGAGTTTCTTAGTATACAGTTCCCAGCAAATCCTTGAGAGGTTTTAATTAAAGGTGAAATGATTTTTCTTTTTCCTTTGCTTAATAAAGGCAAAACACAAATAAAAATCCTGTAGCCCCCACTTGCAAAGCAAACCTTTTGACACAAATCGGTGGCTCATTTAAAAGAAAACCCAAAGCCCCAGAGCTCTGCTGCCTGCGGTCATTGGGGACTGTTAGTTTTTAACACTATGCCCATTAAAACTTGCCAGGAGCTTTATTGCTAGAGCAAGTGGTGACATCTGAGGCACTTAGGGACATGGTTTAGTGGGCATGATAGTGTTGGGTTGACGGTTGGACTCGATGATCTTAAAGATCTTTTCCAACCTTAATGATTCTATGATTCTATGATTTTTGTAAGCCCCATTTTAAAAGTTACCATGAAACTTTTCATTGGAGTGAGAACGAGATCCCACATTCATTGCAATAGTAATATGCACAAAAGCTTGCAACAGAAAGAAAAAGCTACCTTCTCCCACTGAAAATGGAGGGATGTTTTAGACGGGAAAAGGATATTGCAATGAATGTGGGATCCCGTTCCCGGTGTTTCAATGGGAGAGGTGATCTTGAACCAGAAGACAGGATTTAGCTTTAGAAGTTGTTCCTCTGTGAGGTTTGTGCTGACATAGTGCTGATACAGTTATGGTCACTTAAGGATAGTGATCCCAAGGCTGAAACTGGGATTTCTGACAAGCACCAAACCAGCCTGTGTAGGACTGGTGTTTATCTTTCGTTGATGCAGGAGAAAAAGTTCTTGGTTTTCTAATACACCACCAACTGGGCAGATGTTGGAAGTTATTGTTGGGGAAAAGTAAGCAGCAGGGGCTTCCCCATCCTGGTTCAGTGATCAGAGCCCAAGGACAGAGATCTTTCCTCTTCCACTCTTTGTCACAGGTAAAAGAGTAAATCCAGACTGATGTTTCCAGCATCTGGCCTGCTATGGCTTGATTTCTAGGTAGGTTGTGGTTGGCAGCAATGCAGAGGACGAGACCAAAGCAATATTGAATTGATCATCACTTTCTTGTGTTAAAATTTCTGCTTTTACAGAATCGATGGGTGATAGTATGGTGCCATTTTAGAATTGAAAATTTTAATACTAAATAAATTAAATCTTCCTCTGCTAATTTTTTCTGTATGGATAAGTGATACTTTGAATTTCTCTTTGAAACAGAACGCCCTTAAATATTCAAGGTTTGCTGGCTACTTTAGTAGTCTCCCTTTTTATGTTTTAACCATCTAAGACAAACAAGTGGAAAAGATGCCACAGTTTGTGCATGTCTCTGTGTGTTTCTCCAGCATTCAATTATCAGCATCCACATAATTCAGTATTAACATTTTTAATGCACTTCAGGATGCCCAGTCGAGCGGCTGTATGTGCAGCTCTGATGTATGCAAATCCATTTTGCATGCAGCTCTTGACATATTTTCATATTCAGGATTATGGGAAGCCTTTTCTGTGCCACTCTGATGTATGCTAATCTTTATTTCTCTCAAAACATTTCAAAAGTCCAGACAAAAAGACAAAATTTCTTCTTCACTGAAATCCTGTGGTTTTTCTGTACCCGGGCTACCACATAATCCAAAGCAAAGCTTCCACTGATGGAGCACCAAAGGTCCATATTCGTATTGCCTGCTCTGGGCAGCTACTTCTATCCATCAGGTATTAGAGACGACCTAAGGTCTGGCAGTCCTTTGGATAAAAGGCAGTCTGGATCATTCATTTCTTTCTTTCTTGTCAATGCCATGGTAGATAGAGGGTAAAAGCTGGAATGGGACCGTCACCATATGGACAGAGGCTGGATGATGCCCAGGCTGGGAGCAAGAGGACACAGTGCATTTGGATCCAAATAGGTCAAGTCCTCCTATTAGGGATGTACAAAAGATTGATCAATTAAAATAGCTACCTAATGGCTTTGTAATTCTGGCTTGTAACACAGTATATTAATTATCAAATGTGTTACTTATATCTGTGATATATTTTTAGTGTATTATTTATTGACTCCTTATAAACTTACTGTGACTGCCAAACTCTCAGAAGCGTGCACAGTAGATAGAAAACTCAAAGTATTATTTTGTACTTGCCATAGCTTGCACTGACTGCCAGGTCCAGACGATGCACCGATGCTAAAACATCTCTGAATTTAATTGTGGGCAATTTGACACCTTTGTAGCACAAGAAAGACTAACATAAATCCCAGGTTAATGAAGGAGGAAATCCCTGTGGTGTCATTAAAACCTTCTCCAGAGTGAATTCAGTCTGTCTGATGAATAAAAGTTTAATGCAGAGCTGTATCGGTTGGTGTCATCGATTGTAAGAGAAACATTGTTGGTTTAACAAGGAGCCCATCAGCGTGAACACAAGTTAACAACCTCACAGTGCCAACAACTGCTTGGTATTGCTTCAGGGCAGGAATCCCAGCGAAGAGAGTCAGAGATGCTCACATGGGCATGGAAACAAGTTTCCTAGATTTCAGGGACTGTTGACAATACCGTCAATATTATCATCATCATCTAATCTTTCTCTGCATTTAGAATTATAATGCCATGCAGTGTGTTAATCACTCTCTTAATATCAGAAATCAGGGTTCCTCACAACGTACTCTTTGAAGTCTGTTCCATGTGAACAACTGTATTTAGTCACATACGTTTCCCTACATTTTTAACCAAGAAATAGGTTGGTGAATGTTTTTGAGCTGCACACTCATAGACAGGCTAGCAAAACACCTGCTGTCAGTGTGATTGAGTCCCACCTTTAGTTTAGAGTGTCCTATAATCTGAAATAATCCTATATCCTCTCCTGTAATCCTATAAAACTGAAACTAATGCATGTACAGGAATTCGCTTCTACAATACTTTTAGCTTGCCTCTATTTCTACTACTGCTGTTGTCACCGTTACTTTGTCTTTCTGTATTTGAATTACCTGAAAGTAGCATTCCTAATGTCTTGGGAGAATTGGCAAGACTTTAAAAAAAATACATAGTCAGCCCAATATGAAGTAAAACCAAAAAGAAGAGATGATAATTTTTTTCACCTTTCTCCTAACAGGATTGAAAATAGAGCTTTTTGTTTTTTTCATTTTGAACTTCTAAATGTTTTGCTTTCCTTTAATTACCATAAATTACACATTTTCTAGACAAAGTTTTTTTGCAAAATGAAAATAGAATTTTTCATTTAAAATGTCAGAGATCCTTCTTTTTTTGAAAGTTTCTTGAAACAGAAAATCAAGATGGAAAACAATTTTATCCACAAAAAGGTTTAATTTTGACAAACTGATTAAAAAAAAAAAAAAAGAAATAAAAATAAATTGTTCTTGAAAAACTCCTTGCCAGCTCCAGCTCTAGGGTTGTCCTATCATGAATCGTTAAAGAATTATGCTGGGTGGAAACACACATGGGTGTCCTGGAAAATTTTGATAGCTCTTTTTTCCCAAGCAAAGGGTAGCAGAGCTTTGATCCCAGCCTACAAATCACCTAATGGCACAGGAAGGATTTGAGAGTACAAGGGCAGTCTGTCCTCCATGGACTCTCTGCCATCAGAGGTTGTCAACAGGAATCAAACTGCAATTTTTATGTATCCAGTTGACTGCTTGGAAGTTTTTAAAGAACTCTTCGAAGTAGAGCAATTCACAAAGACAGAGTGAATGAATTTTAGTGAGTGAGTGGAGGAGTGAGTTTAGTGTAGGATTTTCACCGTGGAGTTATTGTTTTCATTGCACCAGCTTTGGGCTCTTGGCGTGCCGGCCTATATAAAGACAACACAAAAAGTCCCATCCCAATCCATCGGTGCATATTGGCTCACCACAGAAAAGCTCTCATAGTCCAGCAGGTTTAACCTATGTGTCTGTCCAGCATTGCAAACTGCAGGATTAGGAAGGAAAACAATGTTTTTTAAGAGCTTGTAGTGAAATATTTGCTATTTAAAACATCAATGTGTCTGTGGGGAAAGGGACTGGAATCATAGAATCATAGAATGATTAAGGTTCGAAAAGACCTCTAAGATCATCAAGGCCAACTGTCAACCCAACACCACCATGCCCACTAAACCATGTCCCTAAACGGGGATTATATGGAAGCGGGGAATATATGAAAGAAAATGAAGTACCACCAGGGAAGCAGAGGTGCCATTTCTTGGTTAATAGAGTGTGTATAAAGAGGTAGGGCTCCTCCAAAATCACTTTCTAGCAAGACAGAGGCTGTGGAAGATGTTACTACCAGCGGCTTATATTTCCACCGCTGGTTTTCAGCACACCCCTGGTGAGACCTGGCAGCCTCCAGCCTCTCTGGAGGCTGTAATCGCTACAGTTCACGGCTTGGGTGGACAGTGCTCTTTTTCTGGTGCTTCTATTTTGTCCTGAAAATACTTGAGCTGAGTGTTGAGTCAAAGGAATGGACCATAAACAGGTCAGCAGTGGAGCTGCCTGTTAAGTTTGAATTAATCGCCCTTTTCAATGGCCTCTGCCGCTTTATCCCATGAAGAAGACACCGAGGGACCAGCTTGCAAGGGGTGGTTGTTTCACGGTCTGCAAATGTGGCTGAGCGCTCCCTTGGCACCGTAATAACCTGAAAAAGTTAAGACTAGGTTTACATTGGCAAGTTTTGGTACATTATCAGTGGGCTTTTTCACCAAGCTTAGCATAATACCAAGCCTGGCCACAGTAACAAAAGGCTAATATATGAACAGTGACTTATTTACATTACAGCTGCCAGTGGAAATAAATTGATCATGAATTTATCTCCACAGTCACAATCATCCATGTGTTTCCCAGTGATAAGTGGTACCCAGGTGAATGTCATCCTTGCATAGCTGATGCCACCAGGGGAGGGAGCCAGGCTCCCCACAGCCTTTGCCCTTCACTCCAAACCCAGTTTTGCACCTCTCTCAAGTCTGAAGATCAGGTGCTCTATGAAGAGATGGCAGTAGGGGACACAGTGTCTATCAAACAGGTGGCAGTTTGATTGGGACCCTGGAATAAATTTGCAGCATCAGCATTTTTATTCATAGAATCATAGAATGGTTTGGGTTGGAAGGGACCTTTAAAGGTCATCTAATCCAACCCCCCTGAAATGGACAGGGACATCTTCAACTAGAGCAGGTTGCTCAGAGCCCCGTCCAACCTGACCTTGAATGGTTCCAGGGATGGGGCATCTACCACCTCTCTGGGCAACCTGTGCCAGGGTTTCACCACCCTCATTGTAAAAAATTTTTTCCTTATATCTAGTCTAAATCCACCCTCTTTTAGTTTAAAACCATTCCCCCTTGTCCTGTCACAGCAGGCCCTGCTAAAAAGTTTGTCCCCATCTTTCTTACAAGCCCCCTTTAAGTACTGAAAGGCTGCAATAAGGTCTCCCCAAAGCCTGCTCTTCTCCAGACTGAACAACCCCAACTCTCTCAGCCTTTCCTCATAGGACAGGCGTTCCATCCTCCTGATCATTTTTGTGGCCTCCTCTGGACCCGCTCCAACAGGTCCATGTCTTTCCTGTGCTGAGGGCTCCAGAGCTGGACGCAGCACTGCAGGGGGGGTCTCACCAGAGCGGAGGAGAGGGGCAGAATCACCTCCCTCAACCTGCTGGCCACGCTTCTTTTGATGCAGCCCAAAATACAGTTGGCTTTCTAGGTTGCGAGTGCACATTGCCAGCTCATGTCCAGCTTTTCATCCACCAGTACCCCCAAGTCCTTCTCGGCAGGGCTGCTCTCAATCCCTTCATCCCCCAGCCTGTATTGATACTGGGGGTTGCCCCAGCCCAGGTGCAGGACCTTGCACTTGGCCTTGTTGAACCTCATGAGGTTCACACAGGCCCACTTCTCGAGCTTGTCCAGGTCCCTCTGGATGGCATCCCGTCCCTCAGGCGTGTCAACTGCACCACTCATCCTGGTGTCTTCTGCAAACTTGCTGAGGGTGCACTCAATCCCACTATGTCATTGATGAAGATATTAAGCAGTACTGGTCCCAGTATGGACCCCTGAAGGGCACCACTTGTCACTGATCTCCTCTGGACAATTCATCAAAGACAGCTTTGGGATCAATCAGGAGAACAAAGACTTAAGCCTAGGTTGTCACTTTTTACTGGGGGGTTCTTCATCTAGAGTATAATGCAAGCTTCATTGGTCAGAGCAAACTTTGCTTCAGACCCATTTGTGGCTGCACTGTCTCCCCAGAAGCAGAGTGAAGTTGTCTTGTAGCTCCACAGAAGAGGTGGTTGGAGCATCCACCCTTCTCCATGCTCAGCTCCTAAGGTGGCTTCTGCCATAGACATGGTGGACAGACGAGGGCAGAGATCTTGGAGCCAGACCATCTTTCATGGCACTTCCAGCCCCATTCAAAGCAAAAATTCCCACTTGGCCTGAAGACATGAGTAGAAACTGTAGCCCATGGAGGACAGCACAATTAATCCTGGATATTAAATTTCTCTAGACCAAACATCCCTTGCAGGAGTCAACTCTTGGTATGCGAGGGAGGAGGAAGCTTTTGCTGCTACAAACCCCTCTGCAGTGGTGGAGGACAAAATGTCTTCACCCTGGTGGGAGGAGGCAGGGGTGGCGGATCTCAGCGGCCAAGGGTACGGGCAGGATCGTGGCCCTTTCTGAGCCAGGGCCTCCAGCCCTTTCCTCAAGCATTGCGAGGGAGTTTTCATTTCCAGACCACTCAGCAACATGCCTGATAAAGTCTGCCAAGATAAGATTTATTTTGAGGCAACAGAATGCAACTTTCCCACCCAAGCTTCTGTTAATCTTGTACAGATCTTGCACAAAAAGCTGTTTGCTTACCCTTGACTGCACAGACCTGTGATGCACGTAGGCAGGGCAGGCTGTGTTAGAGTAGCAGGGAGATCTCCTACCTACCTGGCCAGCCCGAGCCTGTCAGCAAACCTGCTCACTGATAAGACGTAAGTACATAACGATTTTTCTTCAGATCACTGGTACCTAAAATGCCATGCAGTTACGCTCCATAAACCACCTCCACTTTTTCTTCTGTTCACTGTGATGGATGAAATACTGCCCAATAGCTGGCTCCAAATTCAAGAAGCATGGAGCAGCTGCTGCCTTCAAATGTGTCTAAAGCTACTTTTTCTCACGGGTTAAATGTTCATGAATGATTTTGTTTCTAGGCAGTGTTGATATGATTACTTGGAGTTGCTTGGGGTGAGATTTTAATAAATCCAAGAGCAGTATACCAACCGCCTTGCCCGGCTTTGAAGCTGTGACCCCGTTTGACAAGTGGCAGTCAAACAGATTTATGCTTCACAGCATGGTCAGGGATGGGGCAGAAGAGTTACAGATCATTTTCTCCCTGATTAAATGGCAGGTGGGGCTTGAGGCTGCTTTTCCATGGCTGCTGGCACGTGGGACAGCAGCATCTATGTCAACCCTGTAAGGATGTAAAGATGGACAGGAGAGAGGAGCCGGTTAGCTCTGAGAAACAAAACGCAGTCTGATTTTAATTAAGTTACGGATGGAAAAGGGGAAAGTCAAGTGGCAGCTGGTGCTTTTCCAAAATTGCATCCTGTGGTGGCTTTTGGTGTCTGAGAAGAAGGGGGCTCCCCTTTGCCTGCCAGTGCCGTGGGGCCAGTGGCACGTGGGAAGTCACACCACGAAGAGGCTGAAGCTGCAGAGGCGGTGCTGGGGCACAGGCAGCACCCTCGTGACTCCAACCCTCGTGTGGCCTTCAATGCTTGGTGAGACTGATCTCCTGGAGCTGGAGGAGATGGACCAGAGGTCTTGCACAGGCTCCCAGCATCATCTGGGTAAGGGAGATTCAGGTTTCTGCCCTGTGTTTTACTGACGGGCTGCCGGGCTGTCTCTTAATTGCACAATCTATTTCACGTAACACAAGCCTCATGCTCAGATGTCTCTGGCAAGGTGTCAGACCAATGAAGTGTTTCTTTCTAAATGTCAGCCAGCTCCTGGCAGTGGGAGGTAGCCAGCGATGAGCTGGGGCAGGGCAGACAAGCCTGTGGTTTGGAGTGAAACAGTCCCCTCCGTTGTTTCTCTCCAGGCCCAAGCACAGACCTGAGGCAGAAATTTATGTATATTTTTCCAGGGACAGGCTTTTTGCTGCCCCAGGATGACATCTTCTGAGACTGCTCTGGGCCTTCGTGGGTGCAGTAAAGCAGGATTTAACCTTCCATCCTCTCCCAGGCCAGGGCTTTGGAGACTGAGGGTTGCTCAAGTAGTTACTCACAAGGAGTGCGAATGGGAAGAAAGTTCCAAAACAGCAGGAAGGATGCTTGAGGACATACTGTTTGTGTTGCCAAAAGGCTTTATAACAATATAGCTCTCAGTGGCTTAGCTGGGAAACTAATTCATCTTTGGAGGTTTTGCAAGGCAGGGATCTGAGCTGTGCTTCTGAAAATGGGCACTTGCAGTTCTGCCGCCGAGACCTTTCTAGCACAGCACAGTCTCTTGAAGTCCAACTGCAGCAAATCTCTACTCCTTGAAGTATACATATTCCAGCTGTAAAATACTGTGGGTTGTAGAAGGGTTGTGTGATGGCCACCATCAGTCATGAGAGAGCCACAGCAGGTCGCATTGTCCTTCCCCATCTTTCACCGGGGTGGGTGGGAATGTGGGTTTTGAATCTAAAGGACTTCAAGACCTTTGAACTATTCAAGCAGTGAATGGAAAGCTGGAAATATCTCTGTACGGGGATGCTGTTCCCTGTTGCCTTTGTGCTGTTCTGCCCGACACGCTGCGTCTGGAAAACGCTGGCAACTTCAAACTAGAGAAGTGCATTTCACAACAGGGTTTTAATGTGAGTTACGGACCAGAAGGCAAAAGCTGGATCCTGAACCCTCAGCATCTAACGCGAGCTAACAAAGATCTCTTCAAAGTGGTGCTGGTACTAAGTACTGCTTTGCTAGCCAAGTAGGCATCAAAAAGGGGTCAAACTCTGCTTTAGTGTGGTGGGACGTTTACAACTCAGAGGGATGAGAAGTGCAGTGATTCTCTTTCTCAATGTTTTTTCATTGTTTTTTTCTACATGCTTTTTGTATAAGACCCATCTTTAAAAAAAAAATCAAGAAATGAAGCATTCTGCTAATATTGTGTGGCCGACCACACAACTCTTGTGCAATCCCCAAATGCTTTTCCCCTGCACCCAGTAAGGTGTCCCATGCCCCCAGGCAGCAACCCATCTCAGTCCCAAAGGTGCTCTGGTGTTGACTCATCTGGGTGGGTTTTATGCCCGGGGCTGAGGCTGTCCTGGGCCAGCCCTGGGAGGGACCCAGACAGGGTGTCCCTTCCTCTGAGTCCTTATTTCGGGTTCCCACCTGGCAATGTGTCCCTGTGCTCCTCTGGGCTGGTGCAGACGGGCTTTTGGTGGGCTGAGGGCTCCTGGGATGGGCCTGGGACCTGCCGGGCCAGGGTATTATTTGGGCTTCCCCTCCTGCTGTTGTCTCTCTGTGCTCCTTTGTGGGTGTGCAGATGAGCTTTTAGCACATAACCTAACAAACACAGTGAGATTGCATTGCATTTCTAGGTGGATTTCCTGAAGGTGTTAAGAATTGCTTTATATTGGTCCATTGAACTGATGTGGTTTTATCCTTGTCTGTTAATTGCCAACTTGGTTCTTCATTCTAAAATGTGAGAAGACAATGAAGACAAACAATCACAATCCATCGATCCTGATATATTTTATAATATAAAATGTAGACAAAAGATTAAGCTCTGCTCTCCTTTACAACGATTTAATCACACTGGACCTGCTCCTATGCTCAGGACAGAGCTTTGGAGGAACCTGTCCCTTCTTCTGAACCTGCCCCTCTCTGCTCGTGCCTGGGACACTTCATTTCACATTTTCCCTGCATTGCACGTCACTGGGTGTTGGCAGCGTAAATAAGTTATCCCGGGGTATACAGGAGTATGTGGGGACAAGGGTGTATGTAGGAAGGGGGAGGAGGTGGGAAGGTAGCAGGAGAAATCCAGACCACAAATAAGACCTTAAGCACCCAGTCACTTAAGGTAGCTTAACCTGCTGCTCGCATGAGCTGAGCTGGGACAGCTGCCCGCAGGCACAGCCGCACGCAGGCTGTACTTAAACTCTGTTTAACTCTCAGGAAACCGTAGCTGGGCACATAATTTAAATCTCCATACCTGAAGTCCCCAGAAATTGTTTCTGGGTCTGAGGCCAAAATAGCCTGTTTGCAGATGTACTAATGCCAAGGTCACGCCGAGGTATGTTGATAAGGACCGTGGCTGGTATCACACTACTTACTTGTAGTGACTTAAATTAACTATTGCAAATATTATCAGGAGGTAAAGCACATTCCCAACGGCTGGGGTTGGCAGCCCTGCGTGGTTTCCCACACCAGCTGCTGCTTCGGCATCGTCCCTGCCTCTCCCGCTTCCCGGCACCTCGGCGAATCCTATGGAAACCCTTTTGCGAAGATTTACGTTAGCAGAGGGAGACGCTGGGATGGTCTGAGATGCGGTGCAAGATGCTGGGAAGAGTGAAAGCACTGCTGTCTGGGTTGGATCTAACTTGCATTTTAAGAAAGGAAAAAAAATGGGCCAGGTGCAAGTCACAGTGAATTCGATAAAAACATTTTCCATTCATTTCAGCCTTCCATTTCCTCGGGCCCTAAATCACATTTGTAGTCCCCGGAGCCTTTCTGTCAGGTTAGATATATATATTTTTTTCTATCATGGGTATCTATAGGAAACATGAACATTCATAGGAAGTTGTAAATAGAATTAAAATAGAGTAAGACTGGAAAAGGGCCATGGGAGTTCTGGATTCTCACCTTCCTATCACGTGCTATAAAAGACATGATGATTAGGAGTTTGGAGGCACTGCAGTCCACTGCATAAACACTGGTTTGGTTGGACTTTTTATTCAAATTCTAAATATAAGTTTAACCTTAGCTCCGTTACAAAAAAAAAAAAAAAAATCCGGTGAAATGTGTGTTTGTTTTGGAGGCCAGAACTGTTTCTTTTATGAACAATACTCCATTTTATAGGCTTTTCCAAGAAAGACTGGATAATCCCCCTCCCTCCTCAACTTAAAAAAATAATAGAAGAGCAGGAACTGTGTTTACAAATATCGAATTGGCCGAGCGTTAACAGCAGTAGGGGTTCAACCCGCCAGCATTGTAGCGCTTGAATTACCCGGTCCATAAATGGAGAATCAATCTTCTTCTGGGATCTGGCATATTTTTGGGGGGTTTAGAGGCTGTGTTTTTGTTTAGACTAACAACAACTACATCCAGGCTAGTAAAGCAAATGTGTTTGGGGCCGCTCTCCGGCGCAGAGGCCAGCTGGCGTGGACGGGGCTGTACACAGGGGCCGTGCTCTTAAGCTCCCTTTCTAACTCTCCAAGGCACAGTGGCAGCATCTCCACTGCCTTTGGGTTGCGATTCCCGAATTGTACCTGGGAATAGTTTAGAAGATTTCTGTTTAGCCCCAAAACTTCCCTCTAAAAAGTTAAAGTGAGCACAGGATTGTTCCCTGGTGCTGTTTTGCTGGTGCAGGCGAGCCCGAGCAGCTGGGGTTAATAAAGCCTTTTGTTATCCAGCCTGACCCACTTGTCAGCCCTTGAGCTCCTGTAAATGCATTTGTAGGGGCCAAACTTAAAATAAATCTCGAGGCATTTGGCAAACAGCAGCTAAATGAACAGCACACGCTACCCATCACGTGCTGCCGATGAGAAACCTGAAGCGGAGCAAAGGCTTAGGACCGTGGTCTAAGGCTCCTGCCTTCGGCTTTGGCTTTACGGGACTCAGTAAATATTTACACACCGCCTCTAAAAAACAGGCCTGTGCTGTCTCCAAGACACCATGTCAAACCCCTTGGAAAAGCGGTTTGGCCTTGGGCAGCTCCTCGTGGATCCCCAGGAGAAAAGCCAGAGGCAGAGCTATGGCCACCAGATGCACTTCCCCCCTCTTCCCCTCGGCTTTGGGGGATGAAATGGGGGGATCCTGCATCAATGTGGTGCACGGAATGGGTTAAAATGAGGGGGTTTGCAGGTAACAGTTGCAGTTTTACTCTTTGTTTGCTGGCCTGAAGCCTGCAGCTGAGTAGCAAATGAGATTTCTCTTGCTGGGCTTTTGCTTGTTCATAAATTGCACATATTCTGACAGAGATGCTTCTCTGATTTTTTTTTTTTTTTTTTTTAATCAAAAGAGTGCTATTTAAGCAATGACACTTTTGGGGCTTTTTGCAAACATCCGAAGTTTTAAAAAACCACAACACTTTTTTTTCTTCCCACAAAACAATGGCATCATGGGAGGAAGGGATCCATTTTTTGGCTTTTAAAAACTCGTTTAAATCACTGCTGCCAAGCAGGGGGCACCAGGAGGGGAGCGGAGAACAGCTCTGGGTCCCTCTGTATCCTCCGACTCGCCGAGGCGAAGCAGCTCCCTGCCTCTCCGCCAGCTCGGGATCTCACAGGAACTCTCTGAGATCACAGGCTGCCCTCACCTACCCTTCCTTGGCAGGAAAAATAGCAGTAATCCACGCGAAACAAAGGCCATTTATACTTTGATTTCCCCTCTCTGTCCCAGGACATATGAGCTGTTCTTGCTTGGCTTTCTTTGAATCATGAGTCTAGTCCCGATCCTTAAAAAATTAAGCCGGTTGAGGGGAGGAAGAGAAAGGAACCGATTCCTCTTCCTCCCTGTCCTGCTCCTCCCTCCTTTGCTGGGTGCTTTTTGTTCAGCTGCTTTGAGTTATGAATACTTTGCTGCCTGTCTTGTGGCTATCAAGGTCAGCCTAAGGGAAGGAGGTGAGTCATTGCCATTCAAATGGCTCCAAACTGTAATTCAAATAAGGCCTGAGCGCCAGGGCTGATTCAATACAAAAGGACTCAATGTCCACAGGTCGATGCTCTGCCCTTTCGGAAATTTCACCCTGAAACTTCTCAGTATGCAAATACCACAGCAGAAATTACAGCCGGTGCTGCTGTGTCAAGGGCTCTGAGCTGATCAGAAGTTTTGGGATGGGCAGAGAAAAGCAGAGAAATTAGGTTGGGAGGAATGCAAAAAACTTTCTGACAATAATTTTTCTTTCTTTTTTTCTGTGTGTGTGTCTCCAGGCTGCAAACTGCTCTCCATAGCTTAAATGGATATCAAAGCACGTCTCTCTGCTGGAATGTACATCCCCAGATGATCTGATCCTTCGTGAACTAACTTCCAAGCAAAAAAAATAACCACCCTCTTCTTTCTACAATTTGCTTGCTTTAATTTATAGCTGGCTCCCACACAGAAAACCTAAATTTTAATGCTGATATTGCTTCCCTCTAAATCTTGTATGTGGAAGAGCAAGGGTCCGTCTTCATTGAATCCTCAGTGGGAGAGGTTAGCAGCAGGTCACGGAGAGGTGGAAGAGACTTGGAAGCACAGTGAGAAGGTGAAAGGAAATACCCAGCTTTGCCTTTTTTAAGTCCATTTAGGGGAAACGAAGCTTCTTCCCTTATGGATGGAGATGGTGGAGTCGGTATGTTCAGCCTAAGCCTGGGGTGGTAACAGGCAGGCGCCTGCAGCACCCTTTCCTTTTTGCCTTACTTTGGACCCTACATCGTACTTGGTCAGCGGCGACGGCAGAACCCGAGCGGGAAAGATGGTCGTCGTAAGGAGGAGGAACGTGAAAGTGTTTACCTTCGCCTTTTTGCTCATCACGGTAACGTCGTTTCTGCTGAACTACACGCACCAGGTGACCATGACCACCTGGGATCTGAGACATCTCATCATGCAGTTTTCAGAGCAAGTCCAAAAACTCTTCAAGCACCCCAGGAGACCGTGCAGCTGTCGCACGTGCATTTCTGAGCTGGGACATTCCCTCTGGTTCGATCAGAGATTTAATACAACTATGCAACCTTTCCTGACCTCACAAAATGCCTTGATCCCAGAAGACAGCTACAGGTGGTGGCTGGTAAGTGGGAGGTGTGGATACAGCCCGGTGTTCGTGCGATGGTTGCGGTGTCAGGATTTGAGAGATGCCGAGCAGATAGCAAGAGACGGTTCCTGCCAAAAGCATTTGCCATCTCAGCTGACAAGGCAGGCAGAGGTGGAAGAAAGTGGGCGTTTCGTGCTGCTGATTAGCTCGCAGGCGCTTGGAGCGCACGTTCACTTGCTCCGAGCTAGAAAAGTCCCTGGCAGAGTTAGGTGGTAAATCCAGAATTTGCAAATGTCAATATTGCCTCTTTTCTCCCTACTCTTCGAAAGCCTAGACTTCATGAGCTGGCTTATTTCACTTCAGATGGTAAAAAGGGCTTTTGCCATCCATTGAGGTAGAAAAGAAAACTCGTCGTGAAGTGTGTAATTCCCCTGGGGCTCTCCCTACTGTAAGACATGTAAATAATTAGCAGGATTAAATGGAAAATTCTTAATTTCATGTGTACAAGAACAGTCTCCATTGTGGCCGGTGATGTAAAACTGGTCTGTAAAGCACACAGGCGGCCATGGGTCACTGGGAAGGAGTAGCCTTTGTGTATCCTCTGAGTAGGGTGGTCCAAAGAGCCCGATCCAAGCATCAGGAAAGCTAGCGATGTTCAAAAAGCACAGAAGGGAAGAAGGCGTATCCTGATGTTTTGCCTAATTAAAGCCCTTTTTATGTTCTCTTATAACAAGACATTGATTAAATGAATTGCTCATGGTCTGCACTTCCAAGCTGCTAAAGCGCAGGTTCTGGCTGCTGCGCCCCAGTCAAATCACAGTTTCATCATAAGTTGCTTTCCCCCTCTTCAGAAAAAATAAGTCTCCCTGTGCCTTTCTTTGAACACAAGGCCACCTGCAACTTTGTGTTCTGCGGTGAGCACAATCCTTGATGCTCAATTTGGGGCTTTCAGCCCTTCCCTGGTGCCCTGGGGAGGCCGCTCTGGCAGACACCCACTTTTGTGGTGGGGGCATTCAGGTTTCGGAGGAGGTGTCGAGTGCTGTGGGAATGAGGCTGTATATGATTTATCACTTCTCACTCTGCCGGCTGTTGCATTTACTGGTGAAAAAGAGATGCCACTGAACTGTGATGTTGCATAAAAGATATCCTCATTTTATGATTAAACCCTTCTTTTTGCTCTGAGTCTCACATATTCCAGGCGTTGCATCCTCTCACCTGCCCCTTGGTCATGATGTGGTCAATGGAGCTAAATCCAGTTGGCGACCGGTCACGAGCAGTGTTCCCCAGGGCTCAGTTTTGGGGCCAGTCCTGTTCAGTATCTTTATCAATGATCTGGATGAGNNNNTCCCAAGTAACAAGTGATAGGACGAGAGGAAATGGCCTCAAATTGCACCAAGGGAGGTTTAGATTGGACATTAGGAAAAAATTCTTTACTGAAAGAGTGGTCAGGCCTTGGAACAGGCTGCCCAGGGAAGTGGTGGAGTCACCATCCCTGGAGGTATTTAAAAGACGTGTAGATGAGGCGCTTAGGGACATGGTTTAGCGGACATGGTAGTGTTGGGTTGACGGTTGGACTTGATGATCTTAGAGGTCTTTTCCAACCTTAATGATTCTATGATTCTATGACTCAGATTTCCCATTGCTTATGTTTTTTCTTGCAGCCCCCAGGCACTTTTCCTTCTGGTGCCCACATTTCCTAGCTGGGCTTTGCTGGAGCCATGAGAAAGGACGATGGCAAGCTCAGGTTCTGAGCATTTGTCAATGCCCCCTTCCCTAGAAAGGGATCCCAGCTGCTTGGCCTCCCTACCCTCTAATTCCAGGCTGCTGGCCCCATTATCCCAGCATCAGAGCAGCCAGGTGACAATGTTCTCACCTGGACAATGACTGAAATCTTTTCACATATCTTGCAGCTCACTCAGGGATAGCGATCAGGTGGTTACCATCTCATTTACGGGTTCTGACTCTTCCTCCTCCTGTTCTCATGATGGCTCCGGTTCAGCTTCATCCCTTACTAAATGAGCTGATTTTCTTGTGTATTTCTTCTTCTGTATAGGGACAACTGATAGCGGCACATTCTGGTTCAGCCACAGTGCCTGTCGCCAGGGTTGATGGTATTCCTAAATAGTTGTTTAACCCTAAACAAGACCTGAACCACATTCAGGACACATAGCAATAGAAACATGCTTGTTTGAACATCCCAAGGATATTCAAAATACTGGGGAGGGCTTCATGAAGAGGATAGACGAAAAAGGAGTTTCTGGAGATATGAAAGGGAAGGTGAAGGAGTGGGGGGAAGTCCCCCCCTGTCTCCCCCATAGATTAATTCTTCAAGGAGAAAAGAGTGTAATTATTAATAGTNCTTGTCATATCATAAAACAGTGTTACACAGTGCAGCAAAATGATAACCTTGACCCAGTTCCGAGCAGCGATAAGCAGCACAACAGGGAATACATACTGCAAGTAAGGTATCACATAACACAACGTTGAGAGCCAGCATGACAACTTTGAGAGCCAATAGATCAACATTGTGACCAGCGACTATTAAACCAATATAATAAATGCTTATAACAAGTTTGCCTTAACACACTCGGGTGAAATCTGTCATTATCTCAATCCTTCGTGCCCC